>NW_019776091.1:146463-292325 GCF_001039355.2 Lingula anatina | reverse complement strand
AAAAAAAATAGAAGAACGCTGCGTTATGTTTTGTCATGAGTTGTCAAAATATTTGTGTATTTATTTTTATCAGTATTATTCCGCATGACTACAATAAAAGTTTTTTGTGAGCGACATGTATACGGTTTTTAATTGCGGTAATCACCCAAAATAACAAATTAAGCTCGCAGTTGACGGGGTTTATTTTGATTTCGGTCGTCTTAAACTCATTTCCAGTCATTCTGAGTCGTGTTCTAGTCACTACTTATCCAAGGATTATATGCAAAACTAAAGAATGTAAGTGCATATAAGTGCTGTTTTTGCAACGGTCGCTTTGATGTAAAATTTAGAATAAAGATGCTGTCTGTTTCTCTGCCTCCGATTTATTTCATTTACTATGTAAAACGTTCTGTTCTTCAGCCTTGCCCTCTTGCACAGAATGGAAACGATTCAACAGCACTAGCGGCGTCTATTGGGTTGACCCAGATGGCGGTGGAGGTGTGGCCGCTTTCGAGGTGTATTGTGATATGTCAACTACACCACCCACTGTGACCTTTCACCATGATTATGAAGACAGGACCCACGTCAACGGCCATGATGGTGCTTACTCGTACTCGAAATCGTTGGCGTACAAAAGTGAGTAATCAAGGTAGCCTATATGTGTGTACATGTTCCACAAGCCACATCTTAATTGGACAATTATATTCAGTTTAACCATCCATTACACAAACTTCAGAGGATAGCAAGCTTTCGTGGCATCACCCACTGCATAATAAGAGTCGGATATCAGAAAACCTTTCACTATACAAACATAAAATACTTAGTAAACATACTTTGCAAGAAAGTGTAAGCGTTTTCATGAGTTTTTTGTTAATTCTTCTACAGATTACCACAGCATTGGGTGCTGGACAGATTCTAACCCAAGAGCCATTGCCACACTGGAAGGTTCGGACTCAAATCTTGATGGCGCTTACAGTACAAGAAGCAACCCAATTTACAAATGTTACCTAGCGGCCAAATCTCGTGGCTACACATATTTTGCTGTCCAGGCTGGCGGCTGGTGTGCTTCTACTGCTACTGCTGGCGACACCTATGATAAATACGGACCTTCAGGTGCCTGTAACAGTGACGGGGAGGGAGGAGGAATGGCCAGTGAAGTTTACAAAATCGTTGAAGGTTGGTACTCTTTCGAAAATTTCCTGTCGGACGCCCAGTGGGACTCTATGTGAATCCTACAGGTCTGTTTGGGACTCTCCAACAGTGTAGGAATTCCTATAGGATTCTCATCTAGAATATGTGACCCATAGGATTTTGTTCCAGTTTGCTATAGGACATCTCGAAGGACCCTAAAGAATATTTCTGTACATATAAATTTGATCAGTTTACTTTTTTAACAAAATGACCGAATTGATATGCAGCTTGTTCATTTTAAACAAAACATTAAAAGAAAAATCCAATGATCTATATAAAAAAATTTCGATTTCGTATTCAGGATATGGAATGGGGTACAAACAGTTACTTTTTTATCACCAGAAACACTAAAAATTAAGTGCCAATTTTCAGCAAGGTTTTCAATTGTGTCTTTTCGTTCCTACAGCGAGTGTTGACCAAGTGGCGGCATACGTGGATTACGTCGGTACAAGCTGCTCACAGTATATAAAATACGAATGCTACCATTCGCTCATAAACGGCTACGGTGGCTGGTACGATCGACATGGACAGAAAGCGCCATTTTGGGGCGGAGGCGATCCAGACGGTACCTCTATCAATTGCGCATGCGCACAAGATGGATCATGTGCAGACTCTTCTAAGGGTATGTGTAGTTACCTACTCCCTATGTGGAAAAAAAACATTATCTGTCTGTCGATTGTAGTTTTTTCAGGTCATAATATAGCTTAAAAGAAATCTGCTATGCTATGTTTTAAGATTTCTGTCTTTGTGATTTCCTTTTGTTTAATTCTGCAGTTTATTTATCATTCAAACGACCCCAACTTCCGTCCCTCTTAATGGTACAAGCACATGTAGAAAGACGCAGTTCAAATTTGAAAAAAGGGTAAAAGATCTAGGCCTACTTTTTTGACTCCTTTGTGCAACGTTTTGAGCTTCTACACTGCCACAACCGTACCCATATTATATTTTATTATCTATCTCGATGATGCATCCGAATTTACGCATTATAAGAAACACGCATTATAAGAAACATTTCAGGGGCGGATCCAGGGTTGTTTTCTGACAGTCTTCTAAGTTATCTTCGTTAATCCATCCTCCATTTTTGACCGTCTTCCGACAGAAAACATTAGATACCCGTCAATGTAAACTTAAAAATCTGACCGTCTTCCGGAAGACCCAGAAGACGGCCAAAATCTGCCCCTGGCCATTTATAAATGTGTTTAACGTGCAGTATCTGGTGTCCATAAGATGTTCTTTATAAAGTCATGTTGTTTTTTTTCTACAGAATGCAACTGCGACAAAAATGACAACGTTTGGCGGTCAGACGAAGGATACATCACAGAGTCAAGTTATCTGCCGATATCCATGATTAAATTTGGAGACACTGGAGGAGGAGAAGAAGGATATCATACTGTTGGGCCTCTCACTTGTTACGGATGAACACGACGTACCCAGCTTCAATTTGGATCGATATTTAAAGATAGGCCTACATAACAGGCGAAGGTACAGATTTGTGCATTCCCTTCACTACTACAAGTTTTCTTCATAATCATATAAAGTGGGCGTGCCAACAAAAATCCAAATTAATTCGGTCAGCCGAAAAAAAGGTTTGACTTTGAAAAAGCACTTTCCTCAAATTTCTGGTCTTTATCTTGGCCGACTGACTTATCCTTCCTCAGTTATGAAACTAAAATAAAACAAAAAAGACACAATCCTGTCTTATTTCTGTACTTTATACCGTTTGCATTTGGATAACAGTTGGATAACATTGCCAATGTGAGGTGTCATGCATAATCTAAAGACATCCACATTTGCCAGAATAAATATGAGATGAACATACAATTAGTACGAAGGCAGCAATGAAGACATAACTATTATGGTCACTGTAACGTGTTTTGTGTCACAGTACCGATGAGGAATGTCTCTAGGGCTGATTGAAGTTGGCAATGATATCACAGTGATATTTGGTAGGGACGACAAATTCCCAAGAAGAGTTAACTTTTTCGTCAATACAAATAAGATCAATTTCATTTTGAGACGAGTATTTTTGAAATGCTTGATAAGCGTATATGCACAATATACAAGATTTAAAAAATTATTTGGAGGGACTGAACTTTGTGTGTATGCTGATTTGTTTTTCAAAAAACTTTTACAGCATATTGGCAGCTATAAGACGGATAAATGCAATTTTAGGCACAGTTTTATGTGCGTAAAACTAGGCAATATCATCTGACATACAAGTGCGCGGACTCTGCGTGATAAATGATGTAAATATGGTAACTTGTGTCTGTGGAATAAACTTTTGTTGTTTCATAATACTGTACATTGTAAAAAGACGTGGGAAATGTCTGTGATAAAATTGTATAGTTTTTGTATCCTATACACTACAGTATAAGTGAATTTGATTTCTAAATGCAGTGGACTATTTTATATGGGGTGGGTGAAAAACACATTTTAAAAATAAATACGTGAAAACGTTGGTAATTACTTTTTTAATTTCCCCGAGATCTCCTATTATTAATAATTGTAAGTTATTTTAGGCACCACTGCTGGACTCCAAGTTTGGAGTCACTTGGACTCTGATTTTATTCTCAGTGTTCCAAATATTAGATGCCACGTTAATGTATCACTATAGCATGGAATTTTATCCGGAGCAAGCAGAATTGACAAGAAAGTTTTTTTTTTTTTTTTTTTTGTGGCCTCTTGTGGGCCCTTCTTTACCCAGACCCCTGTCTGTATCACAATGAAAACCATATTTTCAGTTAACAACGTGGCCAAAACTGAAGTTCACATAAATTGTTGAACATCGTGTGTTCACATTCATCAATGCAAATACAATTGACCGGATTAATAAACTCTAGCCCCGCAGTCATAACACTGATCTGTATCCAGACGAGAGCCTCATAGTCATAATAACCCGAGTGCGTTTCATTGAATGTAAATCGCACTTTAGACGTTTGAATAGTTATAAAGGGGTAGAGGTCCCCGCGTGAAAAAGAGACTGATGAAAAGCGTGTCACAGAAGAAGAAGATTGGACTGCTTTATCTGAAAGATTATTAGTGAAAATTTGGATTTTATTTATGCCATTCTGTGCCACAGGGTCCTCCAAAATCTTTTGACTCAAACAGTTCTTATGTAGGGGGCAGTGCAATGAAGGATTGCATTAACTTTGGCAATATCTTGAGAAGTAGAAAAAAAATCAATGTATGAACAATACTTGATTGACTTGATAAGAATGTTTGTCGATTCAGAACGACAATGAATAGCTAAATGACTACCAATGAGAAACCGTTTGAAAATATTCAGAAACAAATTCATCTCTATTCTTTTAAATTCAGGGAATCAATTGTTAAAAGCAATTAACCACCATACATTTACAATATTAATCGTACCCTTACGCCCACTAATGTTCCTATATTTATCCAGCTAACATCCGGGTCACAAAGTTTTCTAGTTCTCCAGCTGCATTCGATGAAATTTTCAAAATAAATTCCTCAATTATGTATAACAGTAAGGCCAATATTTGTGAATGATAAATCATTATATATACTCATTCGCTTTTTAAGAAAACATTTTAATTGAGGAAATACTCAGTTATGGAATTAGGGAAATATATTAACATATATTAACATCAATTAATTGTCCAAAAGAGTAAATGATAAATGATGTAAGTGGAAAACATTTTGGTACGTTTCTTTTCAAATTTCTGCCTCCTCCGTTTAACAGAAAGATAATATTAAAATATTAATCTTAAATCACGCTGCAAAGTAGAGGCCCGCAGGAAAATCTTTATTAGCAACAGCGAGTTTAAATGAAAACAAACTGAACGCAGTATCTATCAGAGAATTCAACATTTATTCTCACGAAAAAGGTTCTGTTGAATTTAAAAGTATGTCGTTCAAAATTAACATTTATTGTCATAGCAAACAATTTGATGTCAGTTTTTCTCAATCTTCATTATTCCATCTTGAAAGTCTGAGTCTAAAAGAAACGCCGTCTTCTACTGCGCTAGCTGTAGCTGCGTTTAAAGCCAGGCACATCAGACTTCAATGGTGTAGAAAGCCTCCGCCGCGTTGCTGGGGTAGTGATAGTTATTACCGACTCGTATGATTCTAGAGTCCATCTTCCCACGGCCACACCACTGGTCCCACACCTAAAGAGAAACCATACACGGCAGTTCAACTGAAGCCACTATGGTTAATTAATTCTTATGCGAGGATTTCCGATATGTGGGGCGAAAAGCCCCCCCCCCCCCCCCACCCCCACCACCACCACACACACACACACACAAAATGCTATTTATTCGAGCGCCACGAAAAGTTTAGAAAATGGAGCAACACCTGTTTCCTCGTGCCTGTGACCCCCCCCCCCTCGCCTCCATCCAGATTAATTGTACCAACCCTCTTACTAAAAGAGTCAACAGTGTTATCCTAATCATTTCTAGACATTACTCCTAGAACAATGCTAACATAAAAAAGAATATTTATATGTTATTCTGACATATTAATTAAGCCCTATATTATATAGCGAGTCTACATTGTGGTACATATTCAAGCATGTATCTAATCGATCATTCACAGGTAAGCAGAATGACACGTCAAAATCAATAGGCGCCAAAAGGATGTCTAAATAAGTGAAAATCCCGAGCTTCAATGCACCCTGTTATTTATTGAAAAAGACGACAGCTCTTAACTATTTGGTCCACCAAAGGTTGTTTAATTCCCAATGTATTGACCGGTCTACGTCAACATTAATCCAATGGCAGAGCTGGAAGAGCCGTTACACGGTTTAGACTGATATTTGTTAAGAGATTGGTAACGTCTGACTAGTCAAACTGTTGAACTTACCTTGATCCCGTTACTAGTGCAAGAATCAAATATGGCAGCGTGGCCACTGTAGCTACCACTGGGAAACGTTGCGATAGCAGTGAATTGCTGGATTCTGTTGCAATTGCCCCATACCTGAAGCGATTTCAGTTGTGATTATATCAGATGTGTACGACTGGACTCAAATATAGCAAGGAAAGGTGCAGGGTTTATAATGACATGAGCAATGAAAAGAAAAAAATAAACGAAAATACGGGAGAATAAGGGAAACTTATCAAAAGATAAGTTCAATAAAATTATGAAATAAAAGAAAGCAAGAATAAAAACTCTATATGCCAAATCTTTAAAATAATAATAAAAAAAGAAAAAACTGACTTTAGTCCCTCTTTTCCAGTTCCTAGTCTGTGTGTACGCTCTGGAACAGAGGTTCTTGACCACGTTAGTGCACTCACAGCCGTCAGGGGCGCCACCTATATAACTGCCAGCCCGACCACGTGGGTCACTGCACAAGATGTCAGCATCCGGACCGTGACAGCTGGAAAAGTCAGGTTAAATCTAAATGCACTGAACTGTATATTGTCAAAACGTTTTATAAACCCAAACTGTAAAAATACGATTTGATAACGTCTATTAATCATTTGTATTGGTACAGCGTCGGAATGGCAATGCTTTAAATTTCTATCGTGTTTCAAAATGGAAAAATATAAAGTCGATTGAATGTTAGTCAAAAAGTTACGGCAATATCACATGGATGATGATTTATGTAGACCTATTTACTTATTTGATAATCAAATCAATTTTTGGACACTTGTTTCACGCTCATATTGGCCTATAGGAAAAATGACGAAGACTTACCATAGAACAAAAAGATACCCAAAACAACCAGTATAAGCTTCATGGTGGTTTAAAATGTGTCGCTGAAATGACGAGGACCCGGAGCTAGGTACGCCTTATATACACAACTGTGCCAGGGCTTGCAAGTGTGTTATTTGCTACAGATAACCTTGAAAATTGCGTCTAGTTTCATATAACCTTGAAAATTGCGTTTTTCATTGGAATTAAGGATGTGGTTAATCAAGGGACATCTCTAGGCGTCGACATAGGACGCGTTCCCAGATATTTTGCAAATCTATTTTCAAAAGAACTGATAGACAAATGTAATGAAATGACAGCAAACAACTAGAAATCTGAATTCAATAAAAACCCTTTTAGGGAAAAGGACTAATTCTATAATTTGAGTGTGATTTAGTGCCGCATATTTTAACCCATTTACTTTCATCTCCAAAATGGGTGTTCATTTATTCCTTGGTGTTGAAATCATCGAGATATTAAATATTCCGAAACACTGACTTAAAAGAGTTCGAATGCGTGCAGGATTAATCAATGCAAAGTATTTTGTCTGAAAAAGAAAATCGACAACAAGATAAAGGTACTACAAAACTCGTATTTTGCACGTGAGTGAGAAAATATCTATCTGTAACCCTGACTGCCAGAATTGGTGACCAAACTTATCAGCGTGCCTAGACAGTGTTACGACGTGTCTTGTTGATAATATTAAATTTGTTGGCAGGTATAAGCTCATACTCACTCTACCAAGATTACAGAGAGCTATTTTCACTAAATATGCACAGATATTTTTCTAGCTAATTATGTGAATATCTATTTATAATAAAAATCCACCTTGTCAACGTTCTAGTATGCTACGTGCGAGAAAATACATGTATCAGTCCTCGTGCGCGCTTGCTTGTCTCCTATCTGTTACAGTAAACATTTGTTCACTGATTAAAAGGATTTTCTGCCGTGACCTTGCATTGAACAGTAAACATGTTTTGAAAATTAATGCCACAACACTAACAAAATTTCTGTTGAAAACATGCTCCAAGGTTTGTTGCTTTATGCATAAATGTATATGTACATAATTAGGGGGAAAATGCAAAATAACATATATATATGCGAAGAGCAGAGAGCGAACACTTAAAAAGACTCAATAGCTTATCAGAAATGCTTAATTCTTACTCAAAAACATTGCAGCTGCTAAGGATATGTTGGCCAACAGTTGTCTACTCCTCGTGACCATTCCCACTACCAGATATTTTTAAAAATTCTATTCATTATTTACGACCCTTGTTCCCATAGTATGATATAATATTATTGTCTCTCAATTCATCAATTAGTTACCAGTATTTTTTGTGTGTTTATATTTTTTTTATTAATCAATTTAGCTGGTTGTTAGAACTTATTTTAGACTGTAAACAACGGGGTGGGGGCGTCCTAAAATACGTAGAATACTCATAAATGCGTAGAGTTTGCGGTACTGGTTAATTAAATACAGGCTTCCAATACCCTCTCAGAGCGCTTTCACAACAAGTTGATCCGCGGACTAACTGATTTGCCGACTAAATATGGCCGACTCCACATAAAAGCGATGCCGAGTCATCCGCCGATTGTCTCTTCGACTCGACACGCCGTCGCTGCAGGGGCCTAGCAGTTAACTGTAAAGTAGATGGATAGATAGTTTTGGTATTTTGTTTCTTTTACACACAATACCTTCGTAAAATGCACTCGGAGGAACTGCATAGCTGGGCATTATTCTTCGTCCCAAATGTGCCTATGAAGAATAGCACAGGTACAGGTACGGCGAGATTTAAACCGTGCATTGGCGCGTATGGAGGCGGGAGACCATCCGGGAATTAGCGGCATTGCTTCAAAGCGGGTCGGCCATAAGAAGCCGGCGGATCTGTTAGTCCACGGACCATGTTGTTCTGAATGTGCTATCTTGCTCCGGGTACATCAGGTGATACATGTACCTGAACCGTGACCAGATAACCCACTGTCTAGTACAGGGAGGTGCCACACGTGCAATTTTCGAAGAAATAAATCTTCTTCGTCTTTCTCGGAAGAAGAAATTCCGACAATTTCATTACAGACGAATCCCACGTATTCTCCAGGTCGGGCCACCACGGTCTATTAAAGCAACAAGGGCAACTTTTAACAGAGACCATTCTTTTTAGATTTTATGTTTTACGTGAGGATTTTTTTCAGATAACAGCTCCAGGGGTAGACATGAAATAATCAGATATCTCCTCCACCGATTAGTACCATGTTTATATTCTTCCTGGTCCAGACGTAACGTTTGAAGTGCAGTGACGGGTGTCTGCTCTCTCAAAAGGGACCGCCCTATATATGCCTGCGAAAAATTGTCTCTTACGGTTCTCAGTCTATTCTAGAATATTTGGTGTGTTTTTTTTTTACAGTCCTAGAACAGATTAAGCACATTTTATTTAAAGAGAAAAACATTGTGTTCCAGGTCAGATTGAGAACGGTAAGTGAGCGTTAAATGAGACAAGTTCTCACAGGGGACATTGCACACTAAAATCGCTGCATCCGTGCTATTCTTCAGACACATTTGGGATGAAGAAATTAAAGCCCAGCTATGCAGTTCCTCCGTGTGCATTTTATGAGGGTATTGTGTGTAAAATAAGCAAAATACCAAAACTATCTATCTACCTAACAGTGAATTAACAACAACAAAAATACTGTTAAACAGTGAGTGTAGTTTTGGACTTAATTTTTATTTCACGAAGAAAAGAGATTGATTAGGTTGGCCTTATTATGATAAAAACCACGACGACTGGTGATAACAAATTCCCTTCCAAAGAAGATAGACATCTCTTTTCTGGTAATTTCTGGTAAAGACGGTTATTATTTACCTAAACCGAGTCAATTCAAGTTCATAAAAGATACTCATCTTATTCTGTGTATTCCACGTAAAAACATTTTTTTTACTTCAAGGAATCCGATTTCAGGGTTAAAGTAAGATGCAACATAACTTTTTTTCCCCTCAGCACTTAGTCATCATTGACGTTAGGAAATTGGACAGCTGGTCATGCAAGATAAAACTAAAGTATGAAGCAATTTTTTTTCTTAAATAAAATATGAAGAGGTTGTTAATAGGGCAATAAATTTATTTGCGTTTTCGGAGTTGAGATGGATTGGAATGACATAACATGGGTAGCCTGATACCAAAAGTTTTTCCCTTTCTATATCCCCTTTATTTTCCATTTCTCAGGTCCTTGTTTTTTGTTCAAGTTTGTTCACTTTGTACATGTACGACCTGAGGTTAGTTCTGTCAGACTCTCTGGTTATATGCCACTGATCTGAATAAGAAAAGTTATTTATATTATACCGACAATAATCAGTCTGAACCAAGTACACCTGGGACTACCTGGGCATCCTTATCTTAGGGTGTTCCCAATGAAAATACATTTCTACGCAGACAGATCCAACTCTGCAGTGACTCTCGCTGAGTACAATCAGATTAGCTGAATGACGGGCCTCCTCAAGCAGATAAGGAGTGATTAACTTACGTGTGCGGCCGAACGCACGCAAAACAAGTGAAAAAGCTCCCAGAAGCCAAGTGCATAGATTATGAATTATCCTACACAAAGCTTGTGATCGTATCGTCTTCACATTTGGTTCACTGTAATACTGAATATAATTGTCCTGGTGCAAACTTGGTCACCGTTTTACGTTCATGAGCAATTCAACAACCTGTAATAAATATGATTAAAAAGAGATATCTTTCTTTACATAGTTTTGTTATAAAAATATTGCACATAAAAAAAATATGCATAACATGTTGACAACAGACTTAGCTGGGCAGCACAGGGACACTGAACATGCAAATTACGGAGAATCTCCATCAAAATCTGACACAGAGTCTTCAATTTTCACTTGAAAATCTGTTACAGTCACACTCCGTCCTTTTGAAGAACCCAACTGCAGCATGACTTCTGATTCCACTCAAATTTATGTGTTCTCTTTTCTCTGTTTGTGTACATATTCTCTCTGTTAAACCCCTCAAATATTTCTCCTTATAATATCACCTCTGAAAAAGAAAGATATTTCTTGATTAAGTTTAACTTGACAAAAATACATCATCACATACCAAAGGGCAAAATTACTTGGTTTAGATGCTTCTCAGTTTTTCTCAGATAAAGAACAAAATTAATATCTACATTTATGGGATTAGCAGTTCACAATCATTACATCTTTTGCCATCGCAATATATAATTACAATACTGTAACTAATTCCGTTGCTTTGGTGTTACTGAAGCAATCATTGTAATAGAATAAAGGAAAAACCGACCCTCTTTAAAAACTGTTCTACTGGAAACTGGTCCACATATGACATCTTTTTCCTTTGTATTTTCTTTTTCTGAGCACAGGAATCAGCACTGCAAGATAAACCATAGCTTGTGGGCACGGTCAAATAGGTCTGTTTCAAAGTTTAAAATATACAATTATCATAATTCCGAAAATCCCATGCTTTAGGCCAAGTAAAAACTTTTTTTATATTTTAGATATACAGTATAAGAGCTCAGTCAGGATAAAACTTAAAAAGCCCGAGTTGAATCAATCCAAATATTTTTTTCTAACATTCGTCTTATCTAAATTTTGTTGTATTCTTACCCAAATCATTTTTGCTAACTAAAATCAAATAGAAAAAAAGGGAAGAGGATAAAAATGTTAACAGATCATGAGATACTATAACGTTACCTGCAAGTTTCCCTGTCAGATGCTGCACTATCACCAGTATCACCAGTATCATTCAGTGTCACAGTGTATGGTGACAATTCCACGTTCCTCACACTGCCAAAGAAATCCGTCACCAGCACCTTCTTAGGGTCTCGCTGAAACAGGTCTGTCCTCACTCCCACTGTAGATACACAGGCAGACTTTGGGCACACTTTTAACTGGAAGTGTCAATACAAAGATTCATCAGATCATAGAAGTTTCAGCAGTATATCAATTACCCATGTAAGCCTACGGTGTTGGGTTACTTCAAAGTAAGTGGACTGGACTGAAATCTGACCAGTGCCTATGATCAGATTGATAATTTAGAATATATAACTACGCTAAATTTGCAGAAGTAATGTACATGAAAAACCTGAATAGCTCAAATACTAGAATTATATTTAAAAAGTTTCAATAACATATATTTCCAGTCTGTGTATTTATGTTTTACTGTGTAATAATCAGGGGCGGCAAAAGGCTGTTTTCTAGATCTTTTGGAAGATGGTTTGAATTTTTCAAGTTTATACTGACCGCCATTTAAGTTATTTCTTTGTCAGAAGCATTAAAAAACAGAGGATGGACAAAAAAAAGATGATTTGGAAGACTACCAGAAAATATCTCTGGATCCGCCCCTGACAATTGTCATTGTTTTACTTACAAATTGACTAAGAGTTTTCTTGCTTTCTGGTGTCACTTTCTCCAAGAACTCCAGAGCATAGTATGTGTATCTGTCTATGACATAGACACCAATAGCAGAGTCTACATGGTGCTGGAATATACAGTATTGAGTTATCATAGAACATAATATGTATATCTGTCTATAACATAGACACCAATAGCAGAGTCCACATGGTGCTGGAATATACAGTAAGGAGTTATTATAAAAGATAATATATAGCCACACCCAGTATACTTACAGACAAGGAGTCCTCCCCCACTCTGCTGCTAGCCACGCCCAGTATGTTTGGGGAGTACAACTTCTGGTACATGGATTCTGCCTGACATGTGTCAATTATAAATAACACCTCGTGATACCTACAACAAAGGAAATAAAGTACTTCTGAACCATTCTATGGCAAACAAATTTTTTTTATTATATATCACAACATTTCTGCCCATCATATGTCAGCATTATTAATTACTAAACACACTTTCAAAGGAGAACAAAAAGAGTAAAGCATCTTTGTGACTTTGAAAGTATTTTAAGAACTTTGGCATGTCTGGTGCCTCTTTCATCTAGTTACATGTATGCACCTAGTCACAAAAAATCTGGCAACTTTATAATTTAAAATTGATTTTAACAAATTTCAAACTTCCTTCAACTTATAAACAAATCCAATCACCTCATCTATTCTAGTTAGGGTGTTTACCTCTGTTTCTGCCACATTTGTTCAAAGGCGTCAGCCAGCTCAATACTGGAGATTTCTTCTGCATCTTGGAACTTCAAGAAACCATCACCACCATGACCTTAAAGTACATCAGTGGCAAAGTAAAACTTTTCTGGTGAAATTTTTGGGGAAAAAAAATTTAAAAAGCAAGAAAAAAAGGCTGATATAACAGTATTGTACAAGCTTCATTGTAAACAAATACCCACACACTATAAACTATCTACTATCTGCAATCCACCAAAACCAAGGAATTGTACAAAACTTATGCTATTTTCTGAAAGACAAGATAATGGGAAAGGCTTGTCAAGTAAGCATCATGCAACAAATATAAGCTAGTTACTTGGTCATACTATATTATACAACACTTACCAGTCATGTAGACTAAAATGTTACTTCTGTCATCAGAGAGGAGTCGTTTGGAGCGCGGGGTGCTGGGAGGAAGCCGTCCAGTCATTACTCTGATGAAGTTCTCAACCGTCACCTGAAGGCAAAACAACATAAATTTAAAGAACAACTGATCACAGAAACCAACTTGAAATTGGTTACTTAAAGAGGTTGACTGTTCCTCTGAGACATCATTATATACCAGTACTATCTAAAATGATATAAGAATACTTCAAAAGAATAACACCGACTGTCTTTGAAATATTTTAGTTCAGTTCAGTATTCGAAGCTGAAGCAAAACTGAAGCTGTACTTCTACTAGTAAGTAACTTTTTACCAAAATGTAAACCAAAAGACTTGTACCTCATATCCCCTATAGTCCACTTCCACATCATGGCCATACACATTGATCTGTTCATTGGCATTATTGAACACCATAGCTACAACAGAAGAACATGCCAGGAATTATAAAACTTCACACTAGATGGAGCTGCCAGTGTTATATTGGCATTGTTGAACACCATGGCTACAATAGAAGAACATGCAAGGAATTATAAACTCCACATTAAATTAAGTTGCAAGTTTTGAATTAGCATTATTGAAAAATATGGTTGTTAAAAAAGAACATTCCAGGAATTATTATCTTGATAGTGTCTCTAGGTGTTACATGAAGTCAAAAATTACACTTACTATATTTGTTATTGAGAAAGCGATATTCAACTAGGTTTAATCGCAACAAAAGAGGCATACTTTGTACTTTTTTTAACATGCCACATCTCTCCTACTCCACACAAATAAAATAAAACATGTGTTAGTATCATTTTCAACTCTTTATTGCTAAATAAGCAATGATAAAACTATTACCTGGCCTTGGATTTCTAGGATTACATGCCATGTCATCTGCTATCATCAGGATAATCTGGCTGAAATAGACAATGAAATTATGCCACTAGTGACTACTTTAACTAATTCATGTCTGATATTTAAAAGGTTGGCTCACTGTTAAGTTAAATGTGAAAACATAGGTTGTCACATCTTATATATATAGAAAGTTACTCCATGTCTAAATTCACTTTGCATTTCTGATTTTCATCATTGGTATATTTGTTTTCTTTATTTGTTTTCTTTATTAAAGGCAATGCTAACTGCTTAGACAGTTAAAATCTCAGATCTCAGTTCAGATTCAAACTTCTCACCAACAAGATCGCGCTTGGCTGTCACCTTGATTGGATAGTAAACGATTGTCGTAAAATCGCTAAATNCCAGACAGGTAATATTGTCAATGTTCTGTCCATCTATAGGTCTGTGAAAAGACTGGGGATCCCAGACAGGTAATATTGTCAATGTTCTGTCCATCTATAGGTCTGTGAAAAGACTAGGGATTCCAGACAGGTAATATTGTCAATGTTCTGTCCATCTATAGGTCTGTGAAAAGACTGGGGATTCCAGACAGGTAATATTGTCAGTCCATGTCAGGGATAAACCCATTCATATTGTTTACTAGCTGGATCAATCCAACTCAGGAGATTCTCCCTAATTACAATCACTGTAATGGCCTTCAATGTCTGAGTTGCTATGGGGTAATTAAATAACTAGCTACTCAGGGAGACATGTCATACAAGTAGATCACACTGTCACTGAATGCACTAAGCAAAATACCCCACAGATTTGGATTGATCTTGTTCACGCTCGGCTGTCACCTTGATTGGATAGTAAACGATTGTCGTAAAATCGCTAAATGATATTAAAACCGGGTGCATAAACTTGAAAACCACCTAGAACAACCTTGGACTGCCACATTAATCCAATACAATGCAAAAATAAACTATAACAAGTGGTTAAAGCCTTCAAACCGAAAGTCCCCATATACCTCCATACAGACAATAAAATAGAGTAAGCTTGTGAAACAAGAATAAACCAACTTAAACATAATAATCGAAATAAAATACTGCCGGGCATCGGAGCGGCCTAAAACTTGGCACGCTTACCACAAATACTGCAGGCTACATCATCCCTTCGCTCGTTTGTAAATTCCGAGCATGGCATACGCACAATCAAACCGTAAATCAAAATTCCACCTCTGATGTTTATTTCGGTCCACTCTAACCTCCAATTACGAAAAAGAAGCCATGCCATTGGACAATACGACCTCTGCGGTTACGTCATTTCCTGAATTGGATTGTGGATG
Source organism: Lingula anatina (assembly GCF_001039355.2). Next base: position 276,813 of record NW_019776091.1, on the reverse strand, counting down.
GGGACTTTACAACATTCGGTTTGAAGGCTTTAACCACTTGTTATAGTTTATTTTTGCATTGTATTGGATTAATGTGGCAGTCCAAGGTTGTTCTAGGTGGTTTTCAAGTTTATGCACCCGGTTTTAATATCATTTAGCAATTTTACGACAATCGTTTACTATCCAATCAAGGTGACAGCCGAGCGTGAACAAGATCAATCCAAATCTGTGGGGTATTTTGCTTAGTGCATTCAGTGACAGTGTGATCTACTTGTATGACATGTCTCCCTGAGTAGCTAGTTATTTAATTACCCCATAGCAACTCAGACATTGAAGGCCATTACAGTGATTGTAATTAGGGAGAATCTCCTGAGTTGGATTGATCCAGCTAGTAAACAATATGAATGGGTTTATCCCTGACATGGACTGACAATANAAGTGTCTACAAGCACTGCCCAGTTATTAGTGTGGCCACTCTTGAAGAAATCACTAACTTTTTCCTGGAATGAGATGGAATAATTATTATCAGTACCAACACAGTGACATTCCAATTTAATTTAAATCTCTAACTTAATGACAACCCAGCAGCATTAACTTATGGACAGCAAAACACATTCTAGGTACTGTAGATCTAAAAGTAAAACATTGCAAAAATAAAAATAAATAAATAAATTTGGGTGATAATGCATGAGTGTCGAAAATAAGTTATGCATGACCCAAGGATGATTTCATGAGGCGACTCGTTTAAATGACATAAAATATTTTAAATGTTAAAATTTTTAGCAAGCCTAGACCCCGTGTACCGTAGATCTACATGATGTATGGTGGTGGTGATCGAAAAAAAATCGCCGGTCCTAGTATTTTAGGATTTGTAATCAACTCAGAGTGTTCTAAGTAATATCATCATAAAGGTAGCGATAGGTAATGACGATTCTTACCTCCGATGTCTGTGATTGAGTTTGGTTCAGAAATAACAACAAAACAAATGTGAACATGCATGCTTTCTGCAAATCCTTGTTATCCTCCATCTTGGATTCGGCTGCACAAATTCTTGCGCTCCAAACAAAATAGTTCCATCTAGATTATGTGAAAATTCATGTCTTTTAATCAAGTTTTTTATCATTCTACCTCTCAGTGATTTTATCACAGTATAGACAACATTATTTTCATGATGACATTGGGCATAACAAGGTAAGAATATAAGATGTTGCATTACGTTAAAATAGCATAGAAAAAGTTAAAACAAGGCCCCAAATTTCAATCAATATAATTCAAATAACCACTTTCATCTGTGGATTGCTTTGCGAATTTTCTTTGAAAAGAGTAAGCTTAGAACAGAAATTTAATATAGGTTAATCTGATTTCAAGCTGTGTCTTATTTTCGGGACACGCCAGGGTTTTAACTTTTCACGCGTAACCTCGCGCACCTTGCTTGAGGCTACGTGACCTAATTTGCCGCCATATTTGTTATCCTTGGTTACAGCTCAGTCAAGCAAATATACTGAGCCAAAGAAGTTGGGACGATAGCGACCTAAGTCAGGAACAGACCGTCAAAACTTGTCAAAATGACGAGTAGTGACGCAAAGAAGTATTTGACCAACAAGGAGATCCCTCAGTTATTTGAGGTAAGTCTTGAAATGAGGAAAATTTGAGACTTTTTGATGCAGTTTTCGTTTCTTGTTGAAATTGAAATGTGATGTCCCGAGTCAATACAAATGGCATTGCCATTGACACCATTCATAAGACTATGGATGGTGACTTAGATACCGCTGAGTCCACTGTAGGCGCTTTGCTAACATAATCTGTGCACGTTTTTGGAGAAAATATAACTGGCGAATTAGCGAGATAAATTTTTGGATGACATACTATATAATAATTAAATTTAAGCCAGCGTTAAATCGCAATTAAGAAGTTAGTACACGTGTGGTTGTGCATGTAAGTAAACCAGTAGTAAAGCACAAATTCTGTGTCCAAGAAACCGATGCAGTCTAGTAAGTGGCAACGAATACCTCTGTCATAAACTGTGTATATGTTTGGATCCCATGCAGTTTTTGAATTAATAAATGAATATAATATGATCTGTTTGCAATGAATTTACAGGGCATTAGCAATTGTCCAAAGGATCAATAGTCCCAGTGTTTATTATAGAACCTTCCGACCAACAAAACCTTGATTAAAGAAATGATGACAATGTCAGGATTTTTCAGCCCAATTGATGAGCCTTCTGACTATCGAGATGCCCCCAATTTTTACATCTACACATGTATTTATCTGTTATGTTAAAAGTAGATTTATTGATATGCTATTATTTATATCTATTTCAGAGTCTCATGACAGGCCTCCTGTTTAACCGTCCTGAGGATCACATTGCATTTTTGCAAGCTTGCTTGGAGAAGGTAAAACACGAGGGCCTTCACAATATCAAATGGAATGTTTTCATAGAGCACGCCAACGGCAAAAAGCCTTTGCCTCCCATTGCTCCAGGAACAAATGGAAAGATAGAGAAGAAGGAGCCAGAAACACGTGAGTATTCTTTGATATTAAGTAATTCACTCTGCACTGTCTGTACATGTAGAAAAAAATAATTAAATTGATTTTACCAGTTGAGGGATTGTTTTTATTAAAATAATTTTTTTAATGACAGCCCTCCAAGAAAATCTTATAATCAGTTTTTGGACAGATCAATACATCAGTAGACTAAAACCTGTTAAGACAACATGAATGATTAGATAACCCATTCTGAAACTTGTTATACTTCAAGGCCTGTGGCCAGCTATTAATCAGATATCTTATATATATATATACAGTAATATTAGTGACCCAAGCCATCAGAAAACCAATTCAGAGTCTGTATTTTGATACAGTACACTTATAGCATTCCAATAATTCCAAGGTTGAAATTAACATAAGTTTCTCTTATATACTTTAAACTGTTAAAAACCATACAGATTCAATAATACTGGTACAGTACACAGTAGTAGCTACTTACTAGTACTTAATTCTTAACATATACTTACTGGTTTTAATGGCAGTGCACTGTTCTGTTATTTTTGCACACACTAGTGGATGAATTACTTGCCAGTTTGGAAACATCTTCAAGCATTACTCTAATGGCATGTAGGTAACCCTGGTGACAGGAAATTTTTAAGGCGCATTTCCAGCTCAGTTGTGACAGTTTAACTTAGCATCATACTATCCTGGTGGACCATGTGATTATATTGTCTAACCACAGGGAGTCTATCTAATATCTCTGTTGTCCCACACTCTGTCAGTATATATAATGTATAACATATAATGTAACATAACTACCAGTAGTTTGGATGGACAAAAATCAAAAGGATGTGGCCTACCAAGATAGTATGTTATTAATTTTGAAGTATCACAACTGAATCTTCATTTAATATGTGTCTGTATAGCTTCTTCCTTCCTACTTGACGCCTTCAAACCCGATATAGTCCACATTATCATTATTAGAAAACAGAAGACTTTATTTTACCCAAATCTGGACATTGGGTACTCATCTCTTGTCAGTATGCCATTCATTGCCTAGCTTAGATTTGGGCATGGTTCTTCAAGTGACATGTGCCTAAAATAAGTCATATGCAAACCCAGCTAATAACTTTGAAAGAAACAAACATAAATCCCCATGGTAACCAGATCGACCCTTTGTTGCATTTCTCTCCTTGCCAAAGTCAAAAAGAGAATTTTTATTTGATACAGATGGCTTGTTGCATGCACAGCATGTTTTATGTGGCTCAGTTACATACTTATAGTGAAGTTGTTTTTGTAGTATGTGGGATGTTTACCAGCAGGTCCTTGCATGATGGCTTCAGTGATTTCTTTAAGTGATTTATTTTCACCCTCGTCATCTGTGCTGAAATATGTACTGCATGTCTCTCTGCATGCTTTCAGTAATATTTATAGTATTAATACTTAGTAAGCTTTTTACCCTGCCTCCTTGTTCTTACCCACTCCTTCATGTATGTATAGTAATCGTCCTAAGAAATTATTGTGAATCCTGTAATATGATAATCAGCAACCTTTGTGATAATTTTGCCTGTTAGTTGTATAAATATTGGTTAATAATATTGTTCATGTACCGATGTGACCTTTGCTTCAATATTAGTTAATTGGTGTGCTTTATTGTATGAATGTATATGTTCATGTCATGTATTGGATATCATAAGTAATAGAAACTCTTTTGTAACATATAAATTTATGCCCTATTGTACCCATCACTGTGTATATAAATTTTGACTTCATTGGTAGGATATTTAAGGATACACAAAGTTAACAAATGTTTTGTATTTTTTACTTGTATTAAATGATTTTGGGAATGCATGCACAGCTGTTAAAATGTATAATTGTACTTTATCAGAAAAATTGAAATTTTGAAAAGTAATGAAAATTCAAGTGTTTTTCTTAAATTGTAAGATAAAATTAATGCATAAAGTGCCAATTTTTCAATAACTTTTATTCTCTCTCCCCCCCCCCCCCAAAAAAAAACTACATAATTTCACATCTTTGCCATAAATCCTTATATTTTAAAATCTTATTAATTTCACACTTTATTAACAATTTCCTGATGGTTTTCAGCTTCAGTTCCCACAGAGATGAGGAGATCCAGTCCTCTCCCACCTATACGAAGCACCACACCCTCCAAAGAACCAGCTCCTGTTGCTCCAGCCACGCCAGCAGTGCCATCTAGTGGCAGTGATCAGTTGCCAACTGCTCATGTTGTGCTGGTCATGGGTAGGGTGGAATTAAACTTATATTTTAATATATGAAATTGTAATGAATGAAATAAATGACATTACACTAAAAATCATTCTACCACTGAAGAATATACATAAAAGTAATAATTTAATATTTGAATTCACAGAATTTTTTTACTAAAAAATACATCCAGAATCATCAACAAGTGCATATGTCTAAACTTAAGTTATGGTTGTTCCATGTTTAACATCTTGGTCAGTTAACACAGGTACTGCAGGGGTGAATCCAGAGATATTTTCTGACTGTCTCCCAAACTACATTGTATCTTTGTTGATCCATCCTCCATTTTTGACCGTCTTCTGACAGAAAAAAATAGATACCCATCCATGTAAACTTGAAAATTTGACCGTCCTCTGGGTCTTACGGAAGACGGTCAGATTTTCAATCTGCCCCTGTACTACTGGTAGATGTAATGTTATATCTTTGCCTCCAGGTGGTCCGGGCAGCGGCAAGGACATGCAAGCACTCCGCCTGGCGGACAAATACCAAGGTTGGGTGTATATATCCACTGGCGATCTACTCAGGAAACAGGTGGCCGACAAAGGTGCCAGTGACACCAAGTGGGGCCAGATCAGCACGCTTCTCCAGGACGGAGAAATGGCACCAGAGGTCAGCACTTGCTTAAATACAAGTAGAGGGTTAAAACTACGGCCTACATGTGGTTTTTAGAATTGCTAGAAAAAGGTTCATGTGGCTTGGATACGTTTTCACAAATTATGTACAGTGTCCTTGCTTTTTTATTTACAAAGTTGATAATTTATTTGATTTCATCTTAATTAAAAGGCAATGATCAAGCAATTCCTCCGTCAGTTGATTTACTGCTAAGTTAAACATCTTTTTCCCTGTGAAATCTTTTTTTTACCTGTTTATTAAAAGAGACTGAAAAATGGAGACTCTTTACTTTCTTTCTTTCTTTGTCCGTTTCTTTATTTATTTTTATTGGATATAAAGAGTTTGGAATTTTGAAAAAATGTTACAGAGGCGCAATGAATTATAATTATATCTTAATTGTTGCTTGCTAACAGATGGTTTTGATAACAATTTTCTAATTTGTGCTCAGGAGGACACAGTCGAGCTGTTGATGGATTGTATGAAGCAGCACCCTGATGCCAAAGGTTTCATCATCACTGGCTATCCCAGGACACTGACACAACTAGAGGAATGCAAAAAACATGTAAGTGCATGGTAGCCCCGGGGTATTCAGGGTACCCGCAGTTTGGATAAGAGACAATAATTAAAAATAAGCAGTTAATTGTGCTCTGCCTAGCTATTTGTAAAATTAAATAGATTTGATTTACTATTTTTGTGTGTTTATTTTTATATGATGTGAGTTGGTATTAATTGATATGTTTTATTTTAATTCATTTGAAAAATGTAGTCAGTTTTAAAAAATATATGATACACAGAGAAAGTATTTAAAAAATAACACCACATATTAGGAACCTGTCATTTATGTTTTGATTCTTTTTTTGGTACAAATTTTACTTTTTTTTCCTATCTTTTCTAATCCTGCACCTCTTTTTTTTTCAGATTGGTCAGATAGACTTAGTTTTGATGTTCGACTGTGACGAGAATGAATGCTTGCAGAACATCATTGGCAGAGGTGCCACCACTGGCAGATCTGACGACAACGAGGCTGCAGCAAAACGTCGCCTTGCATATTTCAAACAAAACACACTTCAGGTTGCCAAACAATTTGAAGATGCTGGAAAGTTACACATTGTAAGTAAAATTTGCCTTATTTATTGACATCTATTTTTGTTTTTATGAGAGTGTTTCCTGAGATATCAAAGGAAATAGAACTTGGAATTTAACTTCTTTTTCTCATTTCCAAGAAAACTGTGAATAACAATTTGATGCATGAAATATTTTTGAATAAATTTTAGGCAAAGCTAATACTCTTTCAGACTATTTAATTAGATAAGATAAAGGACTTCCACTTTGAAGTTAGTTTATTTAGGCTCACATTGGCATTTTTTTTTCATTTCAGGTTGATGGTGGTAGAAGTGCAGACGATATCTTCTTTGAGGCTTGCGTGGCTTTTGACAATGTTTTTTACAATAAGGGCACACCAGGTATGTAGCCTATAATTTTTAAAAATGCATTAATAATTTGATATCTTTTTTCTCAAAATCTCATGCTTCTGCTTTACACTTTATTCCAAAACAAAATCAATACAAAAATGTTCATGATCCTATTGACATGCAGCTGTTATGAACAAAGTAAATAAATTGAGTGAATAAAGTGCCTCAGTAGTACATGTAAGACTTGTCAACCAAACACACATGTCATAATTTTATTATTTATGATATATATTCCACTATTGTAGTCCACTGACTCTTGATCATAAGTTGATATTAATTTTTGTGTATTCCAAACCAGGAGAGCCCAGCGCCACTCCAGCTTCTTCAGGGTCAGCAGTAGCTTCTCTGGTGAAGGTTCAGTTACCCCCTGTGCCCTTAGTGCTGGTGATGGGTAAGTTGCCATGGAAACACTCACTCGGGGAGAGGTTCATCAGATTAAGCTTGTTATAACTGTGACTTGATATTCTCCCTAAAGTAACATTTTTTCCTCCACCTTTTTTTTTTTTTTTTTTTTTTAATCGGATTATCATGAATTAAGTTCAAGAGAGTGGATTATTAAGCCTTGGGTAATTGCTTACAATAATTGTCTTTCTGAACATAGTGGTCTGTGACAAGTTGAATGCTTGGGATGAAAAATACTGTGGAGGGACCCTTTATTCCTCTAACTAAGTTTCCAATTTTGCAATTAAACTCAGCATGAACATTGAAAATTAACATTTTGATGATAAATTCCCATTCAAGCACTGTTTTTCTGCTTCTCCAGGTCCCCCAGGGAGTGGCAAGGACACCCAGGTTCTCCGTCTGGTGGACAGATACAAGGGCTGGGTGTACCTATCTGTGGGTGATCTCCTCAGGAAACAGATAGCAGAGAAAGGGTCCAGTGACATGAAGTGGGACATGATCAGCACGCTTGTGAAGGATGGAGAAATGGCACCAGAGGTCAGCACTTGTGTCTCATATTGAATTTATAATTTTTTTCAATATTTATTTAATTTTTTTTTTTTTTCAACAATTACTCTGGCAATCGCAACAGAAGCAACAGTTACTGTCAGTTGACACTTTTACAACTTTTCTTATATGAAATTCTTACAGTGACTGTATTTTTCTTACGTACAGTATATTGAGATTAATTATTATATAAACTGACAATTAAATAGCTTCATTTGTCTTTTACTAGGAGAACAAATCCATAAAGTTTATTTGGTGCAGTGTTTCAAACGTATGGCACTCAAGTTTTATGAAAATATTATTATTATTATTATTTACAGGATGTTACCATGGAATTACTGATTGAGAATATAAAGAAGCACCCCGATGCTGCAGGTTTCATAATTGCAGGGTATCCAAGGGATATGAAACAGCTAAAGGAATATAACAAATATGTAAGTAATGATTATCAGGGTGCATTTTGAAAAACAACTGCTACAGTGTTGTTTTACTTTTTGAGAAACNGTTTTCGTATTTTCGTAGGACCCCATACTGTATAATAATTAAATTTAAACCAGCGTTAAATCGCAATTAAGAAGTTAGTACACTTGTGGTTGTGCATGTAAGTAAACCAGTAGTAAAGCACAAATTCTGTGTCCAAGAAACGGATGCAGTCTTGTAAGTGGCAATACCTCTGCCCTAAACTGTGTATATGTTTGGATCCCATGCAGTTTTTGAATTAATAAATGAATATAATATGATCTGTTTGCAATGAATTTACAGGGCATTAGCAATTGTCCAAAGGATCAATAGTCCCAGTGTTTACTATAGAACCTTCCGACCAACAAAACCTTGATTAAAAAAATGATGACAATGCAAGGATTTTTCAGCCCATTTGATGAACCTTCGGACCAATGAATGTTCAGACTATTGAGATGCCCCCAATTTTTACATCTACACATGTACCGGTAGATACTGTGTGTAATATGTTGAGAGTAGATTTATTGTGATGCTACTAATTATATCTATTTCAGAGTCTCATGACAGGCCTCCTGTTTAACCGTCCTGAGGATCACATTGCATTTTTGCAAGCTTGCTTGGAGAAGGTAAAACACGAGGGCCTTCACAATATCAAATGGAATGTTTTCATAGAGCACGCCAACGGCAAAAAGCCTTTACCTCCCATTGCTCCAGGAACGAATGGAAAGATAGAGAAGAAGGAGCCAGAAACACGTGAGTATTCTTTGATATTAAGTAATTCACTCTGCACTGTCTGTACATGTAGAAAAAAATAATTAAATTGATTTTACCAGTTGAGGGATTGTTTTTATTAAAATAATTTTTTTAATAACAGCCCTCCAAGAAAATCTTATAATCAGTTTTTGGACAGATCAATACATTAGTAGACTAAAACCTGTTAAGACAACATGAATGATTAGATAACCCATTCTGAAACTTGTTATACTTCAAGGCCTGTGGCCAGCTATTAATCAGATATCTTATATATATATATATATATAGTAATATTAGTGACCCGAGCCATCAGAAAACCAATTCAGAGTCTGTATTTTGATACAGTGCACTTATAGCATTCCAATAATTGCAAGGTTGAAATTAACATAAGTTTCTCTTATATACTTTAAACTGTTAAAAACCATACAGATTCAATAATACTGGTACAGTACACAGTAGTAGCTACTTACTAGTACTTAATTCTTAACATATACTTACTGGTTTTAATGGCAGTGCACTGTTCTGTTATTTTTGCACACACTAGTGGATGAATTACTTGCCAGTTTGGAAACATCTTCAAGCATTACTCTAATGGCATGTAGGTAACCCTGGTGACAGGAAACTTTTAAGGCGCATTTCCAGCTCAGTTGTGACAGTTTAACAATAGCATCATACTATCCTGATGGACCATATGATTATATTGTCTTACCACAGGGGGTGTGTCTAATCCATATGTTGCCCCGCACACTGTCAATTAATATATGGGTTTACTTATAACATATAAAGTGACACAACCAGCAGTTTGGATGGGTGAAAATCAAAATGACATGGTCTACCAAGATAGTATGTTATTAATTTTGAAGTATCACAACTGAATCTAGATTTTAATTTATGTGTGTTTGTATAGCTTCTTCCTTCCCACTTGACTCTTTCAGAGCCGATATAGTCCACATTATCATTGTTAGAAAACAGAAGACTTTATTTTACCCAAATCTGGACATTGGGTACTCATCTTTTATCAGTATGCCATGCCTATAGCTTAGATTTGGGCGTTGTCCCTCAAGTGACATGCCTAAAATAAGTCATGTGCAAACCTAGCTATAATAACTTTGAAAGCAACAAACATAAATCCCCATGGTAACCAGATCGACCCTTTGTCGCATGCTCTCCTTGCCAAATTCAAAAAGAGAGTTTTTATTTGATACAGATGGCTTATTGCATGCACAGCATGTATTATGAGGTTCAGTTACATACTTATAGTGAAGTTGTTTTTGTAGTATGTGGGATGTTTACCAGCAGGTCCTTGCATGATGGCTTCAGTGATTTCTCTAAGTGATTTATTTTCACCCTCATCATCTGTTATGAAATATGTACTGCATGTCTCTCTGCATGCTTCCAGTGATATTTATAGTATTTATACTTAGTAAGCTTTTTACCCTGCCTCCTTGTTCTTACCCACTCCTTCATGTATGTATAGTAATCGTCCTAAGAAATTATTATGAATCCTGTAATATGATAATCAGCAACCTTTGTGATAATTTTGCCTGTTAGTTATATAATTTAAGTATTGGTAATTAAGTGATGTTGTTCATATACCATTGTGACCTTTGCTTCAATATTAGTTAATTGGTGTGCTTTATTGTATGAACGTGTATATGTTCATGTCATGTCATGTATTGGATATCATAGGTAATAGAAACTCTTTTGTAAAATATGAAAGTAATACTTTGTGCCCTATTGTACCCATCACTGTGTATATAAATTTTGACTTCATTGGTAGGACATTTAAGGATACGCAAAGTTAACAAATGTTTTGTATTTTTTACTTGTATTAAATGATTTTGGGAATGCATGCACAGCTGTTAAAATGTATAATTGTACTTTATCAGAAAAATTGAAATTTGAAAAGTAATGAAAATTCAAGTGTTTTTCTTAAATTGTAAGATAAAATTAATGCATAAAGTGCCAATTTTTCAATAACTTTTTAAATAACTTTTATTCTCTCTCCCCAAAAAGAAAAAAAACAACAACATAATTTCACATCTTTGCCATAAATCCTTATATTTTAAAATCTTATTAATTTCACACTTTATTAATAATTTCCTGATGGTTTTCAGCTTCAGTTCCCACAGAGATGAGGAAATCCAGTCCTCTCCCACCTATACGAAGCACCACGCCCTCCAAAGAACCAGCTCCTGTTGCTCCAGCCACGCCAGCAGTGCCATCTAGTGGCAGTGATCAGTTGCCAACTGCTCATGTTGTGCTGGTCATGGGTAGGGTGGAATTAAACTGATATTTTAATATTTGAAATTGTAATGAATGAAATAAAAGTGACATTACACTAAAAATCATTCTACCACTGAAGAATATACATAAAAGTAATAATGTTTGAATTCACAGAATTTTTTTACTAAAAAATACATCCAGAATCATCAACAAGTGCATATGTCTAAACTTAAGTTATGGTTGTTCCATGTTTAACATCTTGGTCAGTTAACACAGGTACTTCAGGGGTGAATCTAGAGATATTTTCTGACTGTCTCCCAAACTACATTGTATCTTTGTTGATCCATCCTCCATTTTTGACCGTCTTCTGACAGAAAAAAATAGATACCCATCCATGTAAACTTGAAAATCTGACCGTCCTCTGGGTCTTTCGGAAGACAGTCAGATTTTCAATCTGCCACTGTACTACCGGTAGATGTAATGTTATATCTTTGCCTCCAGGTGGTCCGGGCAGCGGCAAGGACATGCAGGCACTCCGCCTGGCAGACAAATACCAAGGTTGGGTGTATATATCCACTGGTGATCTACTCAGGAAACAGGTGGCCGACAAAGGTGCCAGCGACACGAAATGGGGCAAGATCAGCACGCTCCTCCAGGACGGAGAAATGGCACCAGAGGTCAGCACTTGCTTAAATACAAGTAGAGGGTTAAAACTACGGCCTATGTGTGGTTTTTAGAATTGCTAGAAAAAGGTTCATGTGGCTTGGATACGTTTTCACAAATTATGTACAGTGTCCTTGCTTTTTTATTTACAAAGTTGATAATTTATTTGATTTCATCTTAATTAAAAGGCAATGGTCAAGCAATTCCTCCGTCAGTTGATTTACTGCTAAGTTAAACATCTTTTTCCCTGTGAAATCTTTTTGCTATTTTATCCTCACCTGTTTATTAAAAGAGACTGAAAAATGGAGACTCTTTACTTTCTTTCTTTCTTTGTTCGTTTCTTTATTTATTTTTATTGGATATAAAGAGTTTGGAATTTTGAAAAAAATGTTACAGAGGCGCAGTGAATTATAATTTTATCTTAATTGTTGCTTGCTAACAGATGGTTTTGATAACAATTTTCTAATTTGTATTAAGGAGGACACAGTGGAGCTGTTGATGGATTGTATGAAGCAGCACCCTGATGCCAAAGGTTTCATCATCACTGGCTATCCCAGGACGCTGACACAGCTGGAGGAATGCAAAAAACATGTAAGTGGAAGCCCCGGGGTATTCAGGGTATCCGCAGTTTGGATGGGAGACAATAATTAAAAATAAGCAGTTAATTGTGCTCTGCCTAGCTATTTGTAAAATTAAATAGATTTGATTTACTATTTTTGTGTGTTTATTTTTATATGATGTGAGTTGGTATTAATTGATATGTTTTATTTTAAGTCATTTGAAAAATGTAGTCAGTTTTAAAAAATATATGATACACAGAGAAAGTATTTAAAAAATAACACCACATATTAGGAACCTGTCATTTATGTTTGGGTTCTTTTTTTGGGACAAATTTTACTTTTTTTCTTATCTTTTCTAATCCTGCACTTCTTTTCTTTTTCAGATTGGTCAGATAGACTTAGTTTTTATGTTCGACTGTGACGAGAATGAATGCTTGCAGAACATCATTGGCAGAGGTGCCACCACTGGCAGATCTGACGACAACGAGGCTGCAGCGAAACGTCGCATTGCATATTTCAAACAAAACACACTTCAGGTTGCCAAACATTTTGAAGATGCTGGAAAGTTACACATTGTAAGTAAAATTTTCCTCATTTATTGACATCTATTTTTGTTTTTATGAGAGTGTTTCCTGAGATATCAAAGGAAATAGAACTTGGAATTTAGCTTCTTTTTCTCATTTCTAAGAACTGTGAATAACAATTTGATGCATGATCTGAAGTATTTTTGAATAAATTTTAGGCATAGCTAATACTCTTTCAGACTATTTAATTAGATAAGATAAAGGACTTCTTGTTCCACTTTGAATTTAAGTTAGTTTATTTAGGCTCACATTGACATTTTTTTTTCAATTCAGGTTGATGGTGGCAGAAGTGGAGACGATATCTTCTTTGAGGCTTGCGTGGCTTTTGACAATGTTTTTTACAATAAGGGCACACCAGGTATGTAGCCTATAATTTTTAAAAATGCATTAATAATTTGATATCTTTTTTCTCAAAATCCCATGCTTCTGCTTTACACTTTATTCCAAAACAAAATCAATACAAAAATGTTCATGATCCTATTGACATGCAGCTGTTATGAACAAAGTAAATAAAGTGAGTGAATAAAGTGCCTCAGTAATAAATGTGAGACTTGTCCACCAAACACACATGACATAATTTTATTATTTATGATATTTATTCCACTATTGTAGTCCACTGACTCTTGATCATAAGTTGATATTAATTTTTGTGTATTCCAAACCAGGAGAGCCCAGCGCCACTCCAGCTTCTTCAGAGTCAGCAGGAGCTTCTCTGGTGAAGGTTCAGTTACCCCCTGTGCCCTTAGTGCTGGTGATGGGTAAGTTGCCATGGAAACACTCACTCAGCTTGTTATAACTGTGACTTGATATTCTCCCTAAAGTAACATTTTTTCCTCCACCTTTTTTTTTATCGGATTATCATGAATTAAGTTCAAGAGAGTGGATTATTAAGCCTTGGGTAATTACTTACAATAATTGTCTTTCTGAACATAGTGGTCTGTGACAAGTTGAACGCTTGGGATGAAAAATACTGTGGAGGGACCCTTTATTTCTCTAACTAAGTTTGCAATTTTGCAATTAAACTCAGCATGAACATTGAAAATTAACATTTTGATGATAAATTCCCATTCAAGCACTGTTTTCTGCTTCTCCAGGTCCCCCAGGGAGTGGCAAGGACACCCAGGTTCTCCGTCTGGTGGACAGATACAAGGGCTGGGTGTACCTATCTGTGGGTGATCTCCTCAGGAAACAGATAGCAGAGAAAGGGTCCAGTGACATGAAATGGGACATGATCAGCACACTTGTGAAGGATGGAGAAATGGCACCAGAGGTCAGCACTTGTGTCTCATATTGAATTTATAATTTTTTTCAATATTTATTTAATTTTTATTTTTATTTTCAACAATTACTCTGGCAATCGCAACAGAAGCAACAGTTACTGTCAGTTGACACTTTTACAACTTTTCTTATTTGAAATTCTTACAGTGACTGTATTTTTCTTACGTACAGTATATTGAGATTAATTATTATATAAACTGACAATTAAATAGCTTCATTTGTCTTTTACTAGGAGAACAAATCCATAAAGTTTATTTGGTGCAGTGTTTCAAACGTATGGCACTCAAGTTTTATGAAAATATTATTATTATTTTTATTTACAGGATGTTACCATGGAATTACTGATTGAGAATATAAAGAAGCACCCCGATGCTGCAGGTTTCATAATTGCAGGGTATCCAAGGGATATGAAACAGCTAAAGGAATATAACAAATATGTAAGTAATGATTATCAGGGTGCATTTTGAAAAACAACTGCTACAGTGTTGTTTTACTTTTTGAGAAACGTGTTGTGTGTCAGATAGTTCAATTGGACTACATATTTTTTTAAGTTGCTATATGAAACTAGAATTAATGAAATTGTTTATTAATCATGTTTTTCAGATTGACATGTTTTTGATTTTCAAATTCATCTGCCATACTTATTTTTGCATTCAAAATGATGGTTGTTTCTTAAAAGAGCATTATTTGACAAACTAAACATCAGATACCACTCAAGACATTTCTATCATATAGTGATTTAAAAAGTGCATTCTAAAATCTCTTATGTTTTCTATAGATCGAAAAGGTTGACATAGCATTCATTCTTGACTGCGAAGAGAGCACGAGTAAAGAGCGCCTGAAGGGCAGGTTAACAGCTACGGGAAGAATTGACGATAACGAGAATGCGGTAGCACGTCGTTTGGAGTTCTTCAAACAGAACACCCTCCCTGTGGCCAAACATTTTGATGAACAAGGAAAATTATTAGTTGTAAGTTATTTGATTCATGATATTTTTAAACTATGTATTTACTTTGAGTTACTTGCAAAGTTAAACTTAATCAACTTGGTGTCTTCTATAAGTTGATTAGGGAAAGTATCTACATTGAAAAGTTAAAATGGTTTACATGATAGAAACTTTTATTGTTTTCTATTACAGATTGACGGTGACCGTGATACAGATGAAACCTTCTTCGAGTTGTGTATGGCGTTTGACAATATTTTCTTTCCATCCCCACCTGCAGCAAGAGGTAAGGATGCTTTTCACTCTTATGCTTCAGACATGAAAATATAGCATACAATCATTAGTATTTTAGAGTATGATTTGATTCTTCATATCAGCACACTGAAACATACACCGACTGTCTGATATGAAATAACATAATTCACCTGGCAGTTCCTTCTCTCACTTCCTCATTAATTCAGAGAAAATAAAAACAGTACCCAATCCCTGGTTAATAAACTCTACATCAGCTAACAGCAGAATTATGTTAATTATTCAATATTAAAAGTCTTGATGCAAAGATAATTCTAATGTATAGAAATTAAACAGCTTTGATGCATTTAGGGTTTTGGTTTTGCAAAGTTCTGATGGATAAGAACAAATTAAATTAACAGCAATTTGTGGTAGAAAACTGATAAATTTTATTAATTGGCTGGAAATGGGTGAAGTGAATAAATATTTGGGAAGCCAGTGATGATACTGTTTCAGTTGTGTTCTGGAGAATTATAAAGATTACTATTATTATTATTATTATTATTTTGATTTTATCAGTTCCGTCCCCTCCAAAAAGTCCCAGAAAGACAAGTGGCAGACGACCCAGGTCGCGGACAAGTAGCCAGACGCCAGTAAATTCAGAAAAACCTGCAGACGCACCACCAACAGAGACGGAAGAAGAGGTAGATATGCTTTTATACACAAGAGTGACTGCATGCCTCTTACAGGCTTATTTTGTTATTTGAAAACATTTTCTCTTCTTGAAGTATATTGGGTGCTTGTATAGGGCAGATATGTCTAAAAGACTAAGTTGTGGTAAAAAAAAAGGAGAAGGAAATAAGAGAAAATATGAGAAAAATTTAGAATGATTTTAGAAATCCATATGCATCCTTAAATATTACAGCAAGGATTAGATCTGGAAAAATATTTTCCCCTGACTTATTTATTTAACCCCACAAAGAAAGGCAAATGTTTAAGTCAACTGATGCAATAACTAAGCTAAATAGACAGCATGAAAACAAATTAAAGCTCCATCTTCAACTCGTAGGTATAAGTCTTTTCCCACACCCAACACCTAACATATATAACAGATCAGTGAGATAAACTCAGGTAGAACGTACCGGGGTATGTGTAGGTGTTGTTGCAATTGGTTAATGCAATATCAGGTAACACATTTAAGAAAACCCTACACAGAGGTTTATTAGGAAATATCGTGTTGATAGGAGTTCCCCTTCAACTTGAATGCTAGTTTCTTTAGGAAGGAAATACATACCGACAGAGCATTTAAGAATGTAGTTATGATATGTGTAGAATATAGTATGTGGTAACTTTAGAGACTGAAGTAATATTGATTTGAAAACCAGAAGGCAAAATACATTTGTTGTGCAGATGTAAACCATGCAGATTCATTGGTGATTTTTTTTTTTTTTTTTTTTGAAGTATTTAGAATTTCTATTTATGATTGTATTAGTTTTCACTGCATTGATAGGGTGAGCAACAAATTATCAGTTAAATCAGCTCTTGGTGATTGATTGTTTTTTAAATGAGATTGACAAAATCAGTAAAAGAAGATATATATATATAACAGTACACTTTAAGTATCTACAGAAAACCTGTTTAACTTAGAGGAATGCGTCAAGGAGCACATAGTTACAGGTAGTGGTACAGGTAGCTGTTTTTAGACCTCAATTAACGTCAGGTGTTTGGGTTACCTACTCGTATTACTGACAAACCTGACCTCAGTTTACGGTTGCTAGGGAGAGACAGGCGGAGTATTATGGGATGCACTGAGCCGTCTGCTTTGCCCATTTTTAGAAGCCATTTTCTGGGGCAGACAGCCCTGATTTATAAACATCGTTCTTGCCGTTGGTTATCCATGTTTAGGGGAAACATAATATCAGCTGAATAGGAGGATGTGGATATTTGATAATGGGGTTTGATCAGATACAGCTGTCTTGGCAGCCTAAGTTTTTATTACTTGCCCTGACTGTGTATTATAATCATGAGCTGGTAAAGTGAATTGGAGGTGTTTCCTAAAGGCCAGACATGTTGGAGAAACCACAGTTCCTGCGCTGGGAAGATGTTGTAATTTGACATGGAAATATTACAGTTTTTTTACCTTGAAGCATCCTAGGAAACGGAGCGAACTGCCTTGGCAAGAACCAAGGTGATTTAGGTTGACTGGATTCACGGGCCGCGGCCTCTGTACAGAATACTGCCAGGATTTAAGCTGTATTGTGTTTGGGATTACCATAATCATCATGCCTGTAAGTTAATATTGATAATAACTGGGTGACGATAGTGTTCAGTCATTTACCTTATAGCATGCCCTAGTTTTATTGACATTTAATGTTTTTATATTACTGATAGTGTATCCAAAGCTGTAAGCCAAGGACAGGTAATATTCCAAATCAGTCATTAATTGTCATTGGTGTGACATTGACTGCACTTCTGTGTCATGCTTAATAGATTTGCCCAAAGAAATGTAATTTACTGCTATAAATAGTGACCAGCATTTGGAATTTGAAATATGAGTCGATCAATCCTGAATGCAGTGTTAAGATTCTTTGATTGCTCAATTTAGGCATGTAATATTTATAGTAGAGAAAGGAGTATACTTTGGGTAATATTGCCAGAGACCTGGTATTTAATTCAGCTGAGGATTACATAATGCACTATTTAGTAGGAGAAACTGGATTGCAGAATAATAAATTACTACAGCATGGATGTGCAATAGCACACACAGCTAATATGATTACTTATTAATAGGGTCTAGGAAATATAAAGCCTTACCATGTTATTTGTCATGTAATCAGGCAGTTTTTTCTGCTTGTTTCTCGTCAAAAGGGCTCTCTTTTGGACTACAGAGAATAATGTAGGAAAAAAGTAGGTCTCGACTGAATAGATAGAATGAGGGGCTTGTATCTATCTATGTTTTTAAGATTGTCATGATCAGATGTATGTGGCGGGATTTATTAATAATTGATAATCATACTAATTATAAATGAAACTGTGGTTTAATAGATTTCGGTGAAATAATTGCAGTAAAAATTAATTAATATGGAATTCGTGTTACACTGTAAACTTTGCGACATAGGCAATCTGTGGTTCTTATTAACAGTTATTTGTACATCATTTTAAATGAAATAAATTAAAAGCCCTTAGCTATCAATATTGTGCATATTCATTAACCACTTATTGTGCAGAATATTATTATGATGTGAATTAATTAATTAACTGAATGAAAATGACAACATTGTTTTAATTTTGAATTTTTTCTTTTATTTTAGGAAACTGGAGACAGTAAGTATACCTTTCATCAAGGATGACACTTGGTGACAGTGAGTTGTCTGCAATTGTCACTTTTTAAGATAGCTGGATGTTTCAGTCTTAGGCAATTTGTAACCACTGTGGACTGGACCATGTGTTTTTAAAACCAACCACAGCATAACTGGGGTAACTCTGGCATATCAACTGTCTTTTGAGCATGGGAGCTTTTAATTCAACAAATCAAAATGTTAATCAAAAAGAGATCAAAAACAAGTTCATTAATTTGTCATAATTCTGTGAGTGATAATGGAAATGAAATATCCTGATAAAGGGCAGACTGTTGAAATTTCCAGGATAATTTCATGTTAAATTAAAAGTAGGCAAAAAATTTCTCCCAAATGTTTCATCTTAGAAAAGAAAAATCATATTACCACAGAAGAACATTTGATATGCTAGCTATAGCCCAGAGAGAGATGGTTATCTCAGATGCTATATGTTAAACCTCTGTCTACCACCTGTAGTCTACATACTGACTGCACAGGTCTGTGTGTCCAGGTAAGTAGTTATCCAGGTTATTATCAGCTCCTCACACAGTGCCTCCTGTAGATAGAAATGATCTAAATTGATGGACAGTCGGACATATACCAAGTACTAACATATGTAAACTATATAGAGAGAAGCATTCCAGCTACAAGAAATGGATTTTAGAAATTTGAATCCCTCTTCTTTATACTTGCTGCAGATAGAAATTGAATAAGGTAAAAATCCAATGAAGATGCACTGTTAGGTTATGTAATACATTAGTGTCATATGAACAGTCAAAATGTTAAAACCGTTCATTTAAAGGAATATACTGTGCATTGGAATTTTTTATAGCAAAGAAAAAATATGGAAAAATTCCTGTAATTTCAGTGATTTTCCTATAATCATCACACTTACAGACCCTAGCCAAAGGTGATGAGAGAATTATGATCTATATGCTTGTCTTTGACTTCTAAATTTCTGTTTTTACCATCGCAAAAAAAAAATTGTATGTCTCTATCAGAATTACCAGTTTTGATTAACACAAAAACTAGCACTTAGAGGTCAAAAACTAGCTTATTAATGTGTCATAACTCTGAGATTTTGGATAAGATATGCCCCAATAAATGGTTAATTGTTGAAATTTCCAGGATAATTGAAATTTTTGCAATAAAAAGCTCTAATGTCCATTGTATGACTTTTAGGATAAATCTTCAGCCTGTCGCCCCCATATATGTACTAGTACTAGCATTGATAATTACTGCAGTCATTAGAGCTAGACATTAGAACAGAGAATGTATTGAACATCTTTAGTTAATTAATGATTTAGTATAGGCTGTGATGTTAGAAGTCAATATGGTGGAAAATAATCCATTATTTTTATCAAGGACATAGGGGCTTTGATATAAAAGGAACTGATTTAAATAAAAACAAATTAAACAGTCAGTGAAAGGGTACATGGAAGTGAAAAATACCATATAAATAGGGAAAATAGAGTAGCTTAAATGTGTGTGTTTTTTTTTTAATTCTTAAAAAAACTTTATTTTTATCACACTCTCAGCCCTTATGTCCTTGAATTTTGCATGATGATAAATACCGCACTATGAAAGTCATAAAATGAAGGGGACTTGGATTTTGTGGTTTTGTTACTTTAAATTCACTATGGCTAACTAACATTTAGCCTGGCATAAGGAAGTAATAGATATCATACCTGAGCTTCATGTGCCTTGGTTCAGTATAAAATGGTGGTATTTTTTTTAAGGAAACATACAAGAAACATGAACAAATCAGTTAAAAGTTGGGCTTGCACTGCTATAATCATAAGGACTTTGACAATTTATATTTAAGACATTTTAAGGAATTAACTGAAGGAGCAGACTGTATTTTTTTTTATAAGTTTCCTTTGTGGCACAAATATCTTGCTTGTCAGCTGCATATATACCCAGCTTTGCTTTTTAACATGATGAACACTGCACAATGTTTGAATGATTTTGGAACACCTAGCACCTGTTAAACACAAGCTGAACTCATTCTTATTTGATTCTGCAAATATATTTGTTTTGAATCAACCAAAGATTTATCCAAATTAGTGATAATTTAACAGAGAGAAGTAAATATATTTTGAAATTTTCTAAGCTAAAAGTCATCTAAAAGTAGATTAAATTGAAGTGAATATAAAAATGAGGTCAGCTAAGGCCCTGTCACACAAAAGCTATAAGCTGATCTACTGAGCTCTGATAGTTGCCACCTATTGGGGATGGTAGCTCAGCTGGTAGCTCACAGTGTATGTTGGGCATTACAATATTACTGTTTTAACAAGCAGTTTGGTTGCTTGTTATATGTTATTTGCTGCCTGTTCTATTTCTGCATGTTTGTTACCTTGTGTTTGTTATAGCTGCCCCAGCAGTGGAAGAGGTCATAGAACCCACCATCTGTAAGGAAGACGCCCCCGTCACTGGAGGGGACACGGGGAACCCAGCGTACACCCAGGAACTCGACCAAACGGCTGCGACATAGTTAACACGCACCATTCAGTGTGGCTATAAAGACCTGAAGTATAGAAATATATCTCTGCAATACTTGACTACAAGAGGAGATTCATTGTGTTTTAACACACACACTGACAACAGATCTTAGCGATAAGTCTGGTTTCTACAAACTGTGATCTATCCTCAACTTTCATACACTTCTACAGGGAACAAACATTTCAAAGCTTGGACATGGCAGCGGTTTAACTCAGCAGAGCTTCAGAAGAAGCACCTGCAAAGGAAATTTTTATATTTATTTTAAATTCTTTATTCCTTTTAACTAATGGCAGCTTGGGAATATGTCAAACGCAAATTAAAAAGGATGATTTTTTCCTGCTGAATTTATTGATTTAAATTGATAATGTAAATAATTGTGACAATCATAATAATTATATTAGTTAACTTTTCAAAAACAGTTTTAAAATAATCAAATATTAAATGTTGCAGTTAAATGTTTATGTAAAAAATATTTTTGATACATCTTTTTATTACTGTTTGACATTTCCCAAAAGTTCATTTAACAATGACTTTGTGTTTTTCTTTTGTTGAGTAATACCTGCATTTGCATGTTTGGGAAGTGGAAACATACAGAGTGCTGGTGGTGGGTATGCACAGTATAGAGAACAGTTAAGACAAGTCAATATTTGACCAGAAATAGGTCTAACTTGCACCATCAGAAAACCACATGTAGCTTGACTAGATTATGTACTCTAGTTGTGATAAGTATTGTGGTACAGGTATCAATCTGTACAATCTAAGACTGGGTTCTCATGCCTAGATCAATCTAACAGGATCGGTCCATCTCTGCTGGGTTTTTCACTTAGATATCTGGCACGCCTATTAAAGCTGCTAAACAATTATAAATTACCCCTTAACAGCTTTAGTAGGCATGACAGACATCTAAGCTGCTTAAGGTGATTGCAATTTAGCGAGAATCCCCTGGGAGGTAGATCAATCCACAGTTAGTATGATACGCTATCACTATGGTCCCTAGATGTTACGTTACCTGATGATGCAAGTTAGACCTATTTTTGATTTCAAATAACCCACTGCATGGGTATACATGTGTCCAACTGCGTGTGAAGAAAGTATCTTCATTAAGCAAGGGATGATTACGGCAGGGAAAGAACAGAGAAAATAATTGAGACTGGTTTGGAGGTAGAAGGAAACAGGCAGCCTCACTGTCAGATGGGGAATGCTTAAGAGCTTCACTGTTTGACCTTTTCATTCAGTGGGTTCAAGTGGCCCTTGTATAGGTTAGGTATCAGGCAAGGTCTGAACTTACCTTCATGTATGGTTGCCAAGGCTAATTTGTTACACACAAATGATCAATACTGGGCATGCTGTAGCAATTCGATAGTTAACTTGTCTGAATTTGTAAATTGCATCACATCATGCAGAGACTTGTTTGAGAAAACCAAACCACCTGTTACTTAATTTTTTTATATTTAATCTTGGGTTAGTTGACATATGGATACATATGCTGAAATTCTTCAATAACCAGTTTCATAAGAAATGCAGTTGAATCTGCTTTGCCATGAACTTCCTCCTGAGCTTGAAGATTAGTCATATAATTTTGTAAATATGTATATTTCTCGCTTTGTACATATAAAATAGTCTGTTAAATAATAATTGCAATCTCTATATGCAGTAATAGCGATAAAACCTTCAGAATGTGGCCCAATGGTGAATGCCAGACATTAATTACACTAGCAATCACTTGATCATATCAAACTGTGTTTTATCAGAGATATTGTTATTCCTTCATCATGAAAGTTTGCGCTTGATTTAATCCTAAAGTACCAAAACAAGGTTAGCCAGTTTACCTCTGTCAAGGCAAAATAATGTTTTTACAATGTGTTTGTTGAGTCAAATGTGATCACAACATCTCACCTAACACATTGCTCTGCCTCACTGACACTGGCTTCTTTGGGTGTATATATTGCTGGTGATCTTTTTCGATAGAATAAATCTCACTGTTTATTGGTCATTTTCTAAAGCTTTAGATATTGGCATTTGTATAATAATATTTATATAAAAACCGTCCTTGATATCTGTGATATCTTCTGAAACGCATCTGTCACTTTTGTGACTCTAATCATTTAATAATATATTTTATAGCTTTTGATTTTTTTATTACAAAAAGGAGGGCAATGACCTTTATGTGAATTTTTTAGCTTTAATTTAAATCTTGAATGATCTGTCATATTCATTGTTCTGACTTATTGGTTTTAACATTGATATGTTTGTCTTTGTTATACTTTTAAAATCCTTCATCTAAAGGATAACTAGAATATGGGTGTAAAATATTACTTAAATTAGAAAGATTCTATAATAAAATTTGAACCTTAATGTTTTGACTTTTCTTTGATTAGATGTTGTGTCATTTTAGGACTTCACACACATACAATATTAAGAATCATATAAAACCATCTCTCATTTTATGTGTAAAGTGAGTGCAAGCCAACAGCAAGAGGTATTCCTATTTTTTTTCCTTTGGTTGAGATAACATAGTTAAGCAAGTCGTACAGACTTGCCTTGCAGAAACAGCATAATTTTGGTTAAAATAGTTAAATCAAATGTTAAATTATCAGAATTATTTTGTTCAAAGTTGCAAACAGTGTTTTTATGCCCAGAAACAACAGATTAGAGGTTTATAACCAGTTACTCTTCACATTAATAGCAATAGTTTCTTGTAGCTGGAGTGACTTTTCTTTTTTTTTCTTTATATTTCATTGTGTTAGTATTGCAAACTAAAGAATTCTATAAAAATTCTGTCGTAAAAATAAATAAAAAACTGATGAAGGCTGTATGTTTACTGTGAAGGTAGGTCTCTTTATGATTTTATCCTTACCCGTTTGATAATTGTTATTTTAAATAACAATAATTTAGAATTAACTGATTTTGTTTAATATTTTTAATGAAAAGAAAATATTACAAAGATATAAAAAACAGGAGTTACTTTGGTCCAAATATACACAATGTGTATGTAGATAGAATATTGAAAGCAAAAAGGGCAACATATAAAGACCTGTTAAATTCATTTAATTTTCTCAAAAATGCCAGCCAGTAATAGATAAAGATAATATAAGATACTTTGCTTTCTGTACTTCAGGTGGCCATGAGGTGTTGAAGAATGCCAAGGTGGTATTTGTGATAGGTAAGAACTAGACTTTTATTTTAAATCTCCTGCATTGTCTGAGGTTCACAGTGGAGTCCTTCTGGTCCTGGTTGTTCTCTTTTGGGATGGGCATTTAAAGCTCCTAGTAACACTTATGAATTAAGTACATGCTTTTGATCACAATTAAGGTGTAGAATTCATCTCCGTGTGGAATCTAGTTTGTGATAATATGAGAATGGTCCAGGAGTATGGGTTAAATAATATGTCAATATTCTGTTATATTATGTATTTTAGGTGGTCCTGGCAGTGGTAAAGGTACCCAATGTGAGAGAATGGTCCAGAAATATGGGTTTACCCACCTGTCAACGGGTGACCTACTTAGGGCTGAGGTCAAGGCTGGCACACCGAGAGGGAAACAACTGGCAGCTAAGATGCAGAAGGGAGAACTTGTCCCCATGGTAGGCTATTTGGCACTTTTCTACCCCCATCCCCCCTTCCACCACTGTCATTAAAATTCTACTTTTGCTAATTTCATGGGGGCCGTAGCGATAGTCCGAAGGCTCAATAGTCCGAAGGTTCATTGGTCCAAATGTTCACTATAGAACCTTCGGACCAATGAACCCTTGATTAAAAATTCAATAAAAATGTTACCACTTTTCGGACCAATGAACCTTCGGACTATCAAGACGCCCCCATTTCATGCACCTACTGAGTATATAAAGCCTTCATTGCAGACTCTGTTAAGTGATATATTTTTTGTCTTCAATCAGGGTACTCATCACAATATTTTCACTTCTACTTTCATTGTCAATAACTAAATCAATGTGTAAAATGTACCTTTGATTCTAAAACATATGTGTAGATATCATCACATAATGTCAGCATCTTTAAACATTTTATTGCTAGTATAACTACGGATACACATGTACTGCACTAAGAATCTGCGAAAAAATTAGGCACAGCCCATCCTTGGCCATTTAAAATATTATGTTAATTTTTTATCAATGTGTAACAACAAGGAATACATAATGCTTCAATGCATCTGATAAGATGATAAGTTACTAGTACATTAACCCAAACATCAGCCATACAAAAAATGGACTACTTAACTAGAACCAATGCAGAATCCTTGTTTTATTTTTAATTAGTAAATAGCTGAATTACATCTTGACAGATTGACCATAATTGTGTTCCAGACAATGCACCACATAGCCCACACTCCTTTTTATCCCACCTCCCTTCACATAATGTAATATATCTCAAGTTCAATTTTTTGTTTTCACATACACCAGAAACAAGGGCGGATTTAGGCCGTCTTCTGGGTCTTCCGGAAGACGGTCAGATTTTCAAGTTTACATTGACAGGTATATAATTTTTTTCTGTCGGAAGACGGTCAAAAAATTGAGAATGGATCAACAAATATAATATGGAAGACTGTCAGAAAACATCTCTGGATCCGCCCCTGAGAAACCCACATAATGGTTCTACTAGTACATGTAAATATGACATCGATTCATATAGATTTCAAATCTCTTCCAGTATTCTGTTCTGGGTCTTCTCAAGGATGCAATGATCAAGCACGCCCCCAAGTCCAAGGGGTTTATCTTGGACGGCTACCCCAGGGAGCTGAAGCAGGCCACTAACTTTGAAGATAAGGTATGAGGCAGCTTTGTGATGACTTTACTTAATACATATATTATATACTTGTGAGACAAGAGTATGAAATTATGCAACCAACCTGTGATCAATCTATTCAAAATAAATAAATAAATAATGAAAAGAGAAGAGAAATACCAATAGACTAAGTGCAATAGTTACTAGTGGTTCAGGATTGTCAGTATAGATAATTAAGTGCCAGTGAAATATTACAGAGTCATATGGCCAGATTTAGTGAAATATTCCAACATTTTCAATCAAAGAAACTAAGCTTGATATAGTGATTGTAGAATCAGTAATCTCTGGTCAGTTCAACTGACAATTTTATCTTTGATGACTGTCAAAAACAAGACAGAAAAATTGATACAAAAAATGCCTCAGCAAAGATTGTAATTTGGCATTGTGTCCAATGCAGTAGCCCGTATTTCAGTCTTGATGATCCGCATGCTGTGTGAGTGATCCATGGGATTTCAGACTGGTATTCACTGCTTGTCCACACACTTGTAAGAGTTGATCCCGTCCACACAGGTCTGGCCTGCTGGACAGCGAACATGGTAGCAATCATCATGATCTAGAAATTGAAAACAGTTCGAGTTATTTGAAAATCATGATTTAAATAAGGTTATTTCTTTCCCTTTGAAATGGTGCAATGACTGTTTTAGTTTCTGCAAGTAGCTATCAGGTGAAGCATTTTGGATTGTAATATTTTTTTTGTTAGAGATTCACTTTCAAAATTCTTTCACAACCAAACCAGGGGAAACTCGCAGAAATATATTGTGATCTCCAATCATCATGGAGTTTGTCTTTCAATTTAGAAAGACAGACTCAAAATTAAAGTAAATTTTCATGTATTTTAAAAGGAAAGGATGACCATTAACAATTAATCCTAGTCTGGTATTTATTAGTAAAAGAAAAGAAAGCGGTGAATAATAGTTAAATGATCATATCAACACGGTACCTTTAAAGTAAAGATGTAAGCCATTTCTGATACTAGGGGTGCTGCACTCCCGGTCGTACAGCATGTCCACTCCAAACGACTCTGCGGGTCCGTAACGGTCGTCAAACCCTCGACGGCACATCCCATGACCAATGCTCAGTGTGGAGTAACAGTCGCAGTTGTCGTCATCAAGGAGGATGGACTTTACTCCATGTTGCATACGATACATGAATGAGTCTACACTGGCCCTTGGCGTGGCTCCTGGGAAATCATAATCCACAAATTATTTTAAAATGAATTTTACTACAAATTATTTTCTCAACATAAAAGGTTAAAACGGTGATACACTGAACATGACAAAAAAGTTCAAGATTTAAAATGTGGTTTATCAAATGTATGTAAGATCAATATTTACATGCAGCAAGGGTAAATAATTGTCAGTGATTGTTCAGTGCATAAAATTTGCATAAATGGATAGAAAATAAGTGATTGATAACATGGAATAAGCACTAAATAAATAAAAAATAAAGAAAGAAATGAATAAATTAATAAGTTGATATACATGTATAGATACAGAAGTTAATCAATTGACGGACAAAGAAATTAATTAATTGACCAGGGAAGGAAGGAAAGTTAAGGAAGAAACAGAACAAAACAAACAATTGAAACAAAAATACAAATAGGTGATATTTTATTACCCACCTCCAAGCACTTTGGGGTTCCAGGGTTCCCCATTTGCCACATCTTGTTCTTTGTGGTCGTGGAACGCCTCCCAGACGGCATGGGAAACCTCATTACGGGACGTAAACTTCCACCTTGAATTGGTTAAAAATAGCATTTGTATAGAGATTTGTTTTTATAGATAAGGTACAATGGGGTAATGTTGTATCAGAGACTTCATTCCCTGACATAAACTGCCAAACTGAAATGATTTATCAGTGCAAAGTAAAATACAGACTAATTTATTCTCATTGGACAGGTGCCTTTTTATGCTATTTTTATAAAATATTAATATCATTAAAAGACAGAGAATAGATCGTCTCCCCAGGGGCAAGACTGTTTACCTGAATGCTGTACCCCTATGGTCCACTGCCCCCCTCCCCTACCCCCCCAGCCCCACCCCAGGGTCAGGCTAGTTTACCTGTATGCCGTCCCCCTGTGGTCCACTGCCCCCCCAGTTTCACCTCCACCCCACCCCAGGGACAGGTCAGTTTACCTGTATGCCGTCCCCCTGTGGTCCACTGCCAGCAGCTCTGACATGTTCTCCTCAAGATTGGGAGGCAAACGGCCAAAACAGTAGGCATCAGTGGGGGAACACTCTCCGAACTTATCTGGAAGTTATATGCAGCATTTAGGGTTATTTGAAGTACCCTTAGTCAAAATAAATGTAAACCACTGTTTCATCTACAAGTCCTGGTCCATTTCAAAACACAAGAGATAAAAATAATTATCCCTTGCTTATAATTATTCAAACATTGTGTGAAGGATAGCTACTGTAAATAAAAGTTATATTGTGAAATTTAATTAAAAGTGACTCAGTTTGTGTCATTTATTGTAAGATGCCTCAGATCTAAACTAATGTGTTAATGGGAATGTACATTTCAAATGGGAATTTGTAAAATTTCCTAAATATATACATATTTTTTTATATTCTTTTCACAGAGTTATTTTCAGCAACTTGTAAAAAGTAAGCCAAATAAAGTAAAAAATGGAGAAAGTAAATCAAATCAAAATGCATTATGCATGATCTTTTGGAACATTCTCTCAATTCTGTACAGTAAAGAACTTTAAACTGCTGGTAATTTCCTCACTAATGCTTTGACAAGTGGGGAACCCTGTTTGTACGTGGCCAGAGTCTACATAGAAAGTGGCACTTAATCAACACTTCCAGCAATAATTAAAAACACATGCAACACAGAGTAAAATAAACTGCTTTTTCCATGGGAAATTTGACCTTGCGCCTCCGATGGTTGAGTTTGATAGGGAGCTTGTACGAGTAAAAATTTTGGAAAGCCTGGGACAAAATGCTGTTTTTCTATAATAAAATAGAGGGTGTCATTTATGAATTTTTTTCTTTTCCCATATAATATATGAGCACAGTTGAGGCAAAAATGATTTTAGTTAAAGTAAACGTATCTGTATAAAATGCAGTATGTATAATTGAGTAAAAAAAAAAAAAATTAATGCAATTAACAATTTATTAACTCTATAAGTAAAATACTTTTTACTGTTTGTCGTGTCTTTGTAATTTTGTAGTGATATTGCTTATAACTGTAACAACTTTTATATTTAGAAGCTTTGACAAACTTCTAGTAGCTGTACCTTCATTTTATGATTATGAAATTTAATCTCAAATACATATACATGCTTTTGCAAATAAAATATCCAATGTAGATCTAAAAATTGGATCTGTAAAAAAAAAAAAAAACAATTTTTTTTTTTACCTTTGAGGACGTCACTGACGACAGTTGGCCATGGGGTTCCTGGTTCATACCACCAGAACAACCGCCATCTCTCCCCATCACGCTGTATTGTGTTATAGTGACCTAACAAATCAAATAAAAGAAAAACACAATTAAAATACTCCAAAGCAACAGACAGATGCACTGTTTCTAGTGAACAGTTTATCAAATATGCTCAATAGGCATATTATTGGCACAGAAATATTCACAGAAATATTCACTGTCCCTGAGAACCTACCATCAACAAATGCTTTGCCACCGTCCGCCGAGCTTTGCAGTTCCTGCAGTTCTTTAATCTGCTTTCTTAGCTGCTCCGTAGTGTGCTGTAATTCCATGACAACACGTCCCCATTGACGACAGCAATCATATGCACGGTTGTAGTAATTATGTTGCAAGCTGGCATATTGAAATATCCCTAAAAAGCAGACCAGAGTGAGCAGCATTCTTGAAGCCATGGTCTCTCTGAAGTTTCTCTGTGTTGTTCCGGCCAGACTGCCTCACTAAGGCCCTGGGTTGCTTTTGGGCCTGTTCACACAGGTTCTAACATATAACCACCATTTGCTGTGGTTCACCTGCGAATCAAATAATTTCATTTGACAAATGATTTTAATATCCTGGCTACAGAGTAGAGCTTGGATTTACTTAGAGTCCACAGTTGTTGAAGCTTACATAGTACCGTCAGTTCATTTGAGTGGTGGAATTAGTTAAGAATCAAAAAAAAAGTTTTATCTTAGAACCAGTGTGAACAGGTCTGTTATCACAGAGGCTTATTCAAGCAGCATGTGCTTGCTACAAAGTAATTAACTTGGGAGGTGCCGCATGCTGTAAAATGTTTGTTTTTATGTTCCCCACTCTTGATTTTATCTTAATTGGCACTGGAGATCTGGTTTGAAAGAAAACCGCAACCAGAGAGATACAGGCAGCCTTAATTAATGGCGACCATCAAAAAGTATCAGCAGTATGCAAATTTCTGAATTGTTATAGATCTGCTGTTTTTTTTTTTTTGTTTGTTTTTTTAAATTTAAAGCCTAACTTTAAATTCATGTCAAATTCTACAATGTACTTTAGTAGTTCTTAATGTTTATAACACTTGTTACTTTAAGTGACATTTTCCTTAGTGGTACACAGTAGATTTTCATTGACTTCATTCCCATTGAGAACCATTTAAATCTTAAAGACACCACTTAGAAATACAATATGAGTTATTCATCAAGAACTTGGATATGTTTTACTTTGCATTGTTTATCCATTTTATGTGTCTAAAAGGAAATTTAAATTATACATTAACAGCTGATGTTTCCATAATCTTCCTTTAGTTGTAATCAAAGTGGCCAGGACCCTGTATAAAAAATGAGGATTTACACTAGAATGAATATGCCATTCATTTTACGCATAATCTTATGGCATCGAGTTAAAAGCTGTTAAAATTTAAACATTTCGTCAGTTTTAAATTGTTAGAAGTAGGAAAACTGCTGGTTCAATTTCAAGCCCCGCGGTCCTGGTGGTATACAATGTAGCCCAACTCAGTGGTAAACTTCCTTTCTATAAGCCAAGCAAATGCTGCCCTGTGTCAAAACCTGGAAAACAATTCTTTTCTTTCTATTTTTGTTTACCCTCTTTAACCTGTGCTAATAGCACTGCAAGAATGAGGAACTTGGTCCTCGGGGCAGAAAAGAAATATCACACCTCTTTGGATACAGTTGCACCTCTTTACTGATGTAAGATTGACATTTGATGTTTAGGCCAGACAAAACTAATAAGTTGGCTAACAAGGGTGACGGACCCAAATTTTCGAGAAAATCTGAATTTTTTTACACTGATTTTTTTCTAACAGTTGTACCTCCTTAAAAAAGAGAAATTCAATTTTTTCTGTTAACTTAATAAACATGTGGTTATCAGTTTCACTTGATTGAAAAATACATTCAAAAGGAAGAAAAATTTTTAAGAAAAAATAAACAATCATTTAATACTTCAACTGATCGCTGAAAAATATGCCTGATAGAACATCTTGATATGCATAATAAAACATCTGATATGATTGATATGAGGTAAGCAATTGTAGCATATACTGCATCAGAACATTGGCTTCAATGCTAAGTTGGGAAATTAT
The DNA here is from genome assembly GCF_001039355.2 of Lingula anatina. The sequence goes on along the minus strand of NW_019776091.1, from coordinate 245,203 downwards.
CTGGTCCACTATAAAAATAACATAATGGAGTAGATGTAAAACACTCTAAAAGTACCAAACAATATTTTAATTTATCTTAATGTCTCTGATATTTCCAGATCTGCAAATGCCAGTTTGTCCTGTACTTTGACGTCTCTGACCCAGTGATGACTGAGCGTCTTCTGGAGAGAGGGAAGACCAGCGGCAGATCTGATGATAACGAGGAGACCATCAAAGAGAGGCTGAAGACTTTCCATGAAGTCACCGAACCTGTTATCACCCATTTTGAAGCAGAGGACAGGGTCAAAAGAGTAAGTATACATTGAGGGCAAACCCCATGGAAGGTGAGCCTTTCCCCCCCCCTCTCTCCCCCTCTCTCTCTTTCTCTCTCTCTCTCTCTCTCTTGAGCTCTTGAGCTCTCTCTGCTCAGCATTGGGGTAGAGACACTTAATTAACTCTCACCTTTCAGTCCAGATATACAATTAAGTTTGGTAATTGGAATGGACATTTGTGTAGGAAATCTTATACAAGATGTAATTGAGCATGACAGTATCGCACACTTTGGTAGAGAACAAGCCTAACTATGACATAATTTCTAATTGCAAACATATGGCTCTGTTATCAATGTCTGGAAGATATTTCATGAAAAGTACTCTAATTTAATTTTTGTAACACGCAGTTTGGTTTTGCTAGTTTATATTTTAATTGCAGCGATGGCACATTTTTGTGATAATACATAAAATTTTTAATGTATTCTTCTGCTTTTGAGACATTTCAAAGCTAATGTTCAGAGAAAATTAAGTTCACAAAACACATTAATGGAAACCTTGAATAAAAACAACACTTAGATATATTCCATGTTGTCTTTTCTTAAAATGTTGTTAACATTTACAAAATATTTTTATTCTAAATCTGACAACTTTAACTAAAAAGTAGCAATTACTTTTTAAAATCTAATCTACCTTTATTTATACTTAATTTACTCCTTGAACATAAACTTTTTCCAGTCGAATCATTTAAACAGTAGCTTGTTAGACCTTGAATTTTCTGTATCCTTAGTATTTATGAAGTTCATCTAAATCAATTTATTTATTTACTTTATTTATTTATTTACCCCCCAGGTGGACAGCAATGGCTCCATTGATGATGTCTGGGCCAAGGTGCAGCCCATCATGGATGAACTGGTGTCAGCCAGTAAGTAAAAATTTTCTTTCTTTTTTATTTCACGAAAAAGTTTAATATATGCTCTGAATATGTTAAAAAAATGAGAATGGACTGGTCTGTCCATCAGGCAATGACTATGGTCAGTTAATTGCAATTAACAACATGTGCCTCTTGTTTAACGAATTTTGGTCACTGTGATGGTTACTTTATGGACAAGTATCAATTTGTTCTAAGTCATAAAACCCATCCACAACCTAACATGTCTCTACAGTGGTAATCCCTGGTTGGAGTTGTATCAGTTCTGACAAGGACAAATTTCTACAAAAAAATAATTTTTTTAATATATATTTTTTTATTGAAGAATATTTTAATTTTAAGAATTATAGTATTTCATTCATTTAAAAAGCATTTGATGAAGTAAGATGTTTAGAATGCTAAGATTCATGTAGGGAATATTGAATTTGTTTTAAATATTAATTTCATAAAATGTAAGCTAGCTCAGTTCCTGAATAAAATCAACATATGACTAGCACCTTTGTAAACATATAAAACAATTAATCATAGGTGCTATCTGAGGGCAAATCGTCAGCCACTATCATATAAAGCTAAACACCCACGTTATTGTGCCAATACAATAAAAGCACTCACAATACACCTCTACAGGTAAACACGTAAGAATGTTGTTTATTGTTGTTGCTACCATGACAATGCTATGAATTGTGGGACGGGTAGCTAAAAATAGCTTCAATTTCCATGTGCTACAAAATTCAAGGTGAACTGGGTCACCCACAGATGACATTATAAGAGGAGGCTCGAGTGGAGACATGGTATTTTAGCATGTTTAATCATTTGGGTTAAGAGACGAGAGGATACGGATTATTACTGCTGTAATACAACAGCCATATTACATAGGATTTCATATTGACAATATCTAAGGATTTGCCTTTAACAGTGGGTAATTCATACATAGGGAATTATCTAGTCTTTATTTATAAAAAGGGGGATTTTATTACACAGCATACTTCCAAGTATTTGTTGTGGTAACAGTTCTTTTCAGCAGAGTAAGGAAACTTGAAAGAGACCCAAATCTGTGTTAGGTGAGAAATAACTGACCTGGATACTTCACCTGAGGGAATTTATATTGAGAAAGATATCTAGCACAGATAAGAGTGTATCAAATACATACAGTACATACTGTCAGACATATAGTTTCTTTAACCATGGGAGGAGGCTGCACAAAGAATGACAGCACGGCGGCAGAGCCGGGAGCTCCTAGCACCACACATGAAACGACTGTGAAAGATATACAGGAAAACAGTAGTAGTAAAGATCAGACTCAGAGTGAGCCAAAGGAAAATGGAGACAAAGTAGAAGAAACCAAACAGAATACAAACACAGCTGTTATTAGCACTGAACAGTCTGGAGAGGGAGATAAAGAAAATGTTACTGAAGAGGACGGAAGTAATGATCAAAATTCAGGTAGAGGGCCACATGGGTTAACTGTGTGATATTGGAATATGTGTATCATGGTTCAGATTATGAAAGTGTGTCAGTGTATATAGTTTGTTTATGATCATAAATATTTCAGAATAATGACATATTTACTTTATTTATTTCAGTTGGATTGGCTAGACTTAATATAGATGTTACACCACTAAAGAAGTGCAAGGTTTTCTTCGTTGTTGGTAAGTGTGATTCTTTTTATTTAATTTAAATAATATCTGTAAGGGAAAGCATGAGATAACATTTCTGCTAGTAAAAAAGAATTTTTTGATTATTTAATAATAACAATTGCCTGACATACAATAACTGCTATATTAATTGACACTCCCAATTTTTACTCACATCCTACATCAATATGTGGTCATTTAATTTCATTGCTCTTGAAATAGATGCACATGAATATACTACCTAAAAAGAAACTATTGTCCAGTCAAATATGCCATCTTATGGTTTGAAATATGAATAATATGTGCTGCTGGACTACATGTGAAGATAATGAAGAATCCAGCTTAAATTACAGTGTTTTCCATTCCTGCCTAGATATGAGTTCTATTCACTATTGTGAACTCTGTCATTCAAATTGATCACTAATAGTTCTGCATACAACTCCAGGGGGAACAGTATGATTGATGGATCAAGGTGCCTCTTGAATTTCTGTTCACCAAAACAAGGGGGGGTGGGGGGTGGATCAATATGATAGAAAACATTTTTTACCAGGGTTACAGCTCAGAAATGCCACCACTGCTTCTTCTTTTTCTTTTTCATTCAGAGCACACATAGTGAATAATTTCATCTTTAGGGAACTATGGCAACATTCATGTTTAAATGAAATAATCAATAGATAAAGCACGATAGGCTTAACCATTGCAGACGTAAGTCATTCCTGTGACATTTGAAAATTGGGTTACATGTTTGGTGCATTATCCAGTGGGAATTAGATAAATAGTTGACAGAATGGATGTTTAAATTTTGAGGTCAGACCAGCGATGGCATAGAGATTTGACAGGAACACAAACTGATAGATGATAGTCGACTGTACAATTTTTTAATATAAATTTCTTTTTAAATTTTTGTTTATGATTTTTATTTAAGTTTTTAAACTTTAAAAAGTTAATGACAATATTTTATCTGTGTTTAGAGATTTTAATGTGAAGACTCGATATAATTATATTTTAATCAAAATTATTTCTGAACAAAAAAACATATTTTGGTATTTCTGTTTTTAAATTTGCATGGTTTCAATGACAGCTGGAATGCTGTTCACTACAACAGCCTTTGACTTAATTATGTAAACATGTATCTTTAAAAAGAGAGCCTATTTTTATGTGATTGCTAGCACAAAAGATGTAATACAGTACACCTTGATAAGCTGTGATAATCTTCTCTCTAGTAACATCTTGTATCATGACAAACTGTTCAGTACAGTCCATGTGTCTCTCTCCAGGTGGTCCAGGCTCAGGCAAGGGCACGCAGTGTGAGAAAATAGTCCAGAAGTACGGGTTCACCCACTTGTCTACAGGGGATATCCTAAGGGACACGGTGAAGTCTGGGTCACCCATGGGGAAACAACTGAATCAGATGATGGAGAGTGGTCAGCTTGTGCCTCTGGTAACTATATGAGACAGATTGATGTCATGGAAAAATTAAAAATTTAGACAATTTTGTAGGCTTTAAAGGGTGAAAATATTCATACCTCCAATATTTTAATGTCTGTCAAGAACATAGTACTCGGGGAGGGAAGCTACCTAAGGCAACATTTTTAGTATTGGCTATTGATTTTCAAAAAAGAAAAAAAAAAAACGACTTTATTTTTACTGCATTTCACAGCTGATGAAATTGTACTCTTAGGATGTAAATAGCTTTATAAAAAGGGTAATTCTTCCATTTATGTCCACTTTTATTGGCATAATGGCACTAACTTCACTGCATTATGAATTCTATTTTCATTTCATTGTAATTTATCTCAATTTCAGGAGACTGTGTTAGATCTTTTGAAGGAGCAGATGGTGAAGAAAGCCAGCTCTACCAAGGGCTTTCTGATAGACGGCTACCCCAGGGAGCTGGACCAGGGAATTAAGTTTGAAAATGAGGTATTGAAATAGAACTGACTTGATAGCTTCTAAACTGTAAGAATCCTTATAATTATATGTCCTTGGTCACAGTGGTGGGGAAACTGTACACTTTGCTGTTAAAATTGCTGTGGCAAGCTTTAAAAAAGACATTTTCAGCATAAAGACCACTTGCTGCAGTAATAATACATGTACATGGTAATTATACCTATTGTTGTAATTTCAATACAGTCACAACATAGCTTAAAGCATGTACAAGTAGAACAAAAGCTTTACCCATAAAATGCCTTTGAAAATCAAAACTTAGCTTAAAAACATGATTTAATTGACAAATTTTAGATAAAAGAAGTAGAGTGTGTCGTCTACTTCGAAGTCAGTGAAAAGGTCATGAAAGAACGCCTAATGCACCGCGCCAAGACAAGCGGCCGTGTAGATGACAATGAAGAAACAATAGCCAAAAGACTGAAGACATTCAAAGAATGCACCACCCCTGTAATAAAATACTATGAGGAGAAGAAGAAAGCTGCAAAGGTAACTTTTGATTGGTTTTGTAATAATTGACTTTTAACTGCTTTGTTTACCTTCTAATCATAGGCTTACAATAAAAAAAACATTGCTACAGAGAAGATATCAACTCAACTACACTTCTTATTTGAATGTGATTAGACTCACTTCACATCTGTAAAAATTAAGTTACCCCAAGTGCCCAGTGATAAATTTTGACAATCTTTATTGAAAATAATTAATTTACAGATACTTGCAAAATGTAAAGAACTGCAATTAAAATAAAAATAATAGACTATTTGTAATTATCAAATATATAATATTTTCTTTTATGTCCAGTTATTCTAATTTACAACATATCCAGTAAAAGCTTCAAATTGTGTTTTTTATTACAGGTCAACGCAGAAGGCAGCATTGACGATGTTTGGAATCTAACAGAGAAAGCTTTGGACCAGTTTGCCCAGTAGAAATAACTGCCAAATCTCACCATAGCACACATGTACCCAGAGTCGCCCCGTGTTTGAGTGATTGACCCTACAACTGTCCCTGGTTTCACAAAAAAAAATCTCAAGTCAGTTTCCCGGGCTAAAAACTTAATTACCAAGGTTACATGGTCACATGGGCACATCTTACCCTATCAGGAGCAGTGTAACAGCACTCTCATGGAAATCCTAGTCAACTAAGCCAGGGAACTGACTTAAGGTTTTTTTGTGAAACTGGGGCCTGGACTAAAGTCAAGTGGTCAAAACCTGTGAGAAAAACTCACTGACCGTGCAAATTGTGGGCAGCTGTACTGAACAAATGGGGATTTAGATCTGTGGAATCTTTTTTAAATTAAATTCATGGAAGGGTTGAAAATTTGTTGATTAAAAAGCACCAAACTCCTTAAAGGAGTTTATAGAAGAGGCACATCAGAATTTATAAAATTCTGGGCTCCTAAATTATCATTGTCTGGCACAAATTTAGTTGTGTGTGTGAATGAAGATCGATTTTCAGATCTTGCCTTTTTTTCTTTTACCAATTTTGTTCACCAATTTTTCAATTGTGCTTACACCACTTTGTGCAATTAATAATGTCTAAAAAGGTATCTGTTTCTTACACAGCACTGTGTATTTTAATTGTGTCAAAAATTTAAGCTGCTTATTCTTTTAAGTCAACTTCACTTGAAGTGAATTTTTATGTCGTCAGCAATTTTTCTTAATTTTCTTAAATACTTAAGGTGCTTATTTCACTTTGTTCATTTTCTTCACAGCTCTTTTAAGTGGTATTTTATTTATTTTTACACCTTCATTTTTATGTATTTGTCCACAAGACCTCAACATCAACTCATAAGAGGCCTTTACACACTTTTGTGTCTAAAACTTTCAAAATAAACTCTAAAAAATATAAATAAAACTTAAAATACAGCAAACTTCTTCCCAAACAAAAATTATGGTGCCTCAAGTTTAGTTATTACACTGGGTCAGGTCTCAAGATAATGCTGCCATAACAAATGAAATGATAATTTACTGGGAGACATCTATTTCTGGTATATAATGTGACAGATGCTGTGATGTAGTGTCAGACACAGAACCGGCTGAACTTGCCCCCTGAATGTCAGAGTGCCATCAGAAACTGTCCAGAACTTAATAAATGAAGACTGCCCATGTTTGAATACTGTGAAATGCAGGGTAGTGTGTGCTAATTCTATGTAAGTTTACTATCCCAGCTTGATCCCAACTCTGCTGTGATACAGATAATTTATTCACGGGATGTTCAATGATGTAAATGTTGCTGTACATATGTAAACATATATGTATAAGGTAGAGGCAATCTGAAAGCCTGCTTTGAATAGATGATAACATTTCTGATCTCAGCGCAGTGTGCAGCTGTTATTCTTATTTGTAGAACCAAAATTTAAGGAATAAATGTATTTAAAATAATGTTCAGTTGTTTTATCTTTTGGATATCAATATTTTATCTAATATATTGAACACATACTTAAGTAGATAAGTGAATGTGAGTAGTTGAATGAATTTTTGACATTCAACAAAAAACGAAAAAAAAATCTTTTTAAAATCAATGAACACAATAAAATGAATAGAAAAAAAATCAACATGTGCAATTTTTATAACACTTATTTATAATATATATAATTAAAGTCACAGTAACATATCAGTTATGCACAAGTCAAAGGATGCCCACTGCTTCTTGTTATAAAAATTGTTTTCATCCATTTATTCTTTGAATAATATTTTCAAGGACTCTTTTTAATTAAAAAGCACTTTTATTTTAATTTATTTGTGCATAATTGGATTTAAGCTATGATTTTAAAAATTACTTTCATGAGTAAAAGAAACAGTAAACATATTTAAAATTAAGCAAAATCAATGTGCAAATTGCAAAAAGCATATAACATGTCAATAATAAGTGATCAACAGAATCACTACTGGTTTCAGCTAAAGAATGTAATATAATCTGCTTGCCCAATGTGTAGCAGATAGCTATTATATTACTTGTCAGAGAGTTCCTTTTTCCATTGTCACTTATGATGATAAAATATAATCTTTTTATGACTTCATAAGGCAACAGATTAAAATAAAAACAAAAAATCTAATCTTATCCAACCAATATGATGTAAAATAGTGGGTCCCTTGCTTACTAGATGTATCACCGGGATTGAATGCTGTATCAAACCTAGAATCCTGAGTTTTAAAGTCAACTTGTAACTGATTGTATGTTTGTAGCCTCTCTATGGCTATATTAGACTCCTCCCCCCCACTCTCTCTCTCTCTCTCCCCCCCCCCCATATTCGGCAGAGATACACATATTAGGAGGAAAGTTATTATACACTTACTGTATACCTTGAATCTTATGGCACATAATGTCTGGTTTGTGCTTGTTATCCAAACTAAATTATCAGTGAGACTAATTCAAAAAACGAAATACTGCACAACATGTAGTGTACAACATTATACACTAACAACTATAGTGTAGCATTAACTATGTACCCCCTGGTACATGTAAGCAACCTTTGTAACTGTGGATCATGAACAATACATATATTAACCAAGAGATCTGAATACGTTTAGTAGAATGCCAATAACTTAATTAACTTCATTAAGTATCAGCTGCCTGTTCTGCTGGATCCCCATCATTCAGTACATCAGTTTCACCAGCATCATCTTCACCAACCACATCCCCTACCTCACTGCCATTGTCCTCATCACTGCTGAAGATATCATCATATATTTCCCTGTCAGTTGTTACCCTTTCTCTGTCACCCTGAGCTCCCTCGCCTTCATGCATTCTGTGTTGGTGTATCTGGTCTGTTGTCTGGGGTACGTTTCTCTGCTGGTGATATGGAGTGTCTTCTTCATCATCGCTGTAAATGTCATCTTCACCCTGATCTCTATAAAAAGGTCTTGGAGCCTGCGGTTCATGTATCTCTCTTTCCGAAGCTTCTGGAGTTGTGGTACTGGTTGGACTGTTAGTAAATGTTCTTATGATAAATAAAACGAACAGTGACATTAAAACAGCTACCCCAAAGTGAAAGAAAACACTGTTGCGACTCTCAACAAAATAATAGTTCCCAGACTTTAGACCATAATCCAAAAGCTTACAAGTCAGGATCTTTCCAGACTTTTGTAAAAGTTTCAAGATGACCTTCAAGTCGGTCCATATGTTACCGATGTGCTTGCCTCCTTGCTCAAAAGTATTCTGGAGGTATTCCTCAGTGGTCCCTGCTGTTTGTTCAGAGGCAAACATTGCAATTGCTGTCCCAGTTCCAGAAATAATCTGCCACAATCTAGTGAAAACCAAGGAAAGCAACTGCCATAACTGAATGGCTGAAGATTTACAATAATGCCAGAACTCTGCATATTCTATGTCAAAAGCAAGATCACAGATGTCAAGTACAACAACATAAAGAGCACCCAGCACCTTGCTTAATACGAACCAAAGGTAGCTCATAACCTCTATGATATTAGACAATATCACAAAGGAAATTTTGATGATAAATGCCAACACAATTCCGGATAACTGTAATGCATTCCATCCTAGATGAAGGAGTTGGTCTTTCAATATTTGTTTCTCTCTTTTTGGCATGAATGAAAATAGCCCTGCCGAGATAATAATTGTGGTAACTGTTATGAAGAAAAAAGTAGTAAATGCTCTATCTACTACATGAGGCATTGTGATGAGTTCTGTGTGCGTTTCCTTTATCTTATGAAAGATAGTGTGTATGTGCTCAGACCATCAGCTGTATGTATTAATTAACACATCAGGTTTGTACATGTACATTTACTAGTAGTATAATGAGGTTCTGTTGTCATACTGTCCATTTGCTTCTTAACCAAAGAATTCACTTTGACTGTTTCTGGCCAACTGATACATGTAGATGTACTTGTGGTGACACTTTATGTCAACAAAGTTTCCTGCAACTCTCATGAAATTATCCCAGTGGACATGCAGTAATATAAACATCTAATGGCAGCAATTTTACTCCAGGCAACTCTTTGGAAATTTTTCAGCTTCAACACTGTCAGTTCAGTGCCTAAATATTGTGGATACTGTACAATCTGTGTACCTTTCCCTTTAAGCTAAAATAGTAAAAAATGAAAATAAATTAAAAGTACAAACATGCACCTGCAGGATAATGAAAATCAATATATGATGCATACATGTACATGTATATTTAACAGGGTGCAAAAACATTAATTGATGCAGTGATTGTTATGAAGAACATGAAACTACATCTCATACTACACATATTCAATAATCAATGTCAACACATCCTAATAAATCGAATTTACAAAACTGAAACTGCAGATTTAACAAATTTAATAAATAACCATATAGATGTTTTCCTACCCTAATTAAAATGACAACGGCTTCGCATATACATCATAATTACTTGTACTATAAAACTTTCTGTTACAATCAACATATAATTAAAGACACTTTATTAACCTGCGTGCTTCGCTGTTCTCTGTATTCTTTCCTCTGGAACAGAATGGAATGGAGGCGCTTTCGTTATCGACAACATATGCTGCTGCTGACTCGCAGTGTATATTTGTCAGTTTCTTATTGGTTTAATTTTGATAAACACCGAGATCACTTANAAATTTTAATTGCAGCGATGGCACATTTTTGTGATAATACATAAAATTTTTAATGTATTCTTCTGCTTTTGAGACATTTCAAAGCTAATGTTCAGAGAAAATTAAGTTCACAAAACACATTAATGGAAACCTTGAATAAAAACAACACTTAGATATATTCCGTGTTGTCTTTTCTTAAAATGTTGTTAACATTTACAAAATATTTTTATTCTAAATCTGACAACTTTAACTAAAAAGTAGCAATTACTTTTTAAAATCTAATCTACCTTTATTTATACTTAATTTACTCCTTGAACATAAACTTTTTCCAGTCGAATCATTTAAACAGTAGCTTGTTAGACCTTGAATTTTCTGTATCCTTAGTATTTATGAAGTTCATCTAAATCAATTTATTTATTTACTTTATTTATTTATTTACCCCCCAGGTGGACAGCAATGGCTCCATTGATGATGTCTGGGCCAAGGTGCAGCCCATCATGGACGAACTGGTGTCAGCCAGTAAGTAAAAATTTTCTTTCTTTTTTATTTCACGAAAAAGTTTAATATATGCTCTGAATATGTTAAAAAAATGAGAATGGACTGGTCTGTCCATCAGGCAATGACTATGGTCAGTTAATTGCAATTAACAATATGTGCCTCTTGTTTAACGAATTTTGGTCACTGTGATGGTTACTTTATGGACAAGTATCAATTTGTTCTAAGTCATAAAACCCATCCACAACCTAACATGTCTCTACAGTGGTAATCCCTGGTTGGAGTTGTATCAGTTCTGACAAAGACAAATTTCTACAAAAAAATAATTTTTTTAATATATATTTTTTTATTGAAGAATATTTTAATTTTAAGAATTATAGTATTTCATTCATTTAAAAAGCATTTGATGAAGTAAGATGTTTAGAATGCTAAGATTCATGTAGGGAATATTGAACTTGTTTTAAATATTAATTTCATAAATGTGTAAGCTAGCCCAGTTCCTGAATAAAATCAACATATGACTAGTACCTTTGTAAACAATTTAAAACAATTAATCATAGGTGCTATCTGAGGGCAAATCGTCAGCCACCATCATATAAAGCTAAACACCCACGTTGATGTGCCAATACAATAAAAGCACTCACAATACACCTCTACAGGTAAACATGTAAGAATGTTGTTTATTGTTGTTGCTACCATGACAATGCTATGAATTGTGGGACGGGTAGCTAAAAATAGCTTCAATTTCCATGTGCTACAAAATTCAAGGTGAAGTGGGTCACCCACAGATGACATTATGAGAGGAGGCTCGAGTGGAGACATGGTATTTTAGCATTTTTAATCATTTGGGTTAAGAGACGAGAGGATCAGATTATTACTGCTGTAATATAACAGCCATATTACATAGGCTTTCATATGGACAATATCTGAGGATTTGCCTTTACCAGTGGGTGATACATAAATAAGGAATTATCTAGTCTTTATTTATAAAAAGGGGGATTTTATTACACAGCATACTTCCAAGTATTTGTTGTGGTAACAGTTCTTTTCAGCAGAGTGAGGAAACTTGAAAGAGACCCAAATCTGTGTGTTAGGTGAGAAATAACTGACCTGGATACTTCACCTGAGGGAATTTATATTGAGAAAGATATCTAGCACAGATAAGAGTGTATCAAATACATACAGTACATACTGTCAGACATATAGTTTCTTTAACCATGGGAGGAGGCTGCACAAAGAATGATAGCACGGCGGCAGAGCCGGGAGCTCCTAGTACCACACATGAAACGACTGTGAAAGATATACAGGAAAACAGTAGTAGTAAAGATCAGACTCAGAGTGAGCCAAAGGAAAACGGGGACAAAGTAGAAGAAACCGAACAGAATACAAACACAGCTGTTATTAGCACTGAACAGTCTGGAGAGGGAGATAAAGAAAATGTTACTGAAGAGGACGGAAGTAATGATCAAAATACAGGTACAGGGCCACATGGGTTAACTATGTGATATTGGAATATGTGTATCATGGTTCAGATTATGAAAGTGTGTCAGTTTATAGTTTGTTTATGATCATAAATATTTTGGAATAATGACATATTTACTTTATTTATTTTAGTTGGATTGGCTAGACTTAATATAGATGTTACACCACTAAAGAAGTGCAAGGTTTTCTTCGTTGTTGGTAAGTGTGATTCTTTTTATTTAATTTAAATAATATCTGTACGGGAGAGCATGAATAACATTTCTGCTAGTAAAAAAAAATGTTTGATTATTTAATAATTACAATTGCCTGACATATAATAACTGCTATATTGACACTCCCAATTTTTGCTCACATCCTACATCAATATGTGGTCATTTAATTTGGGGCCGTAGCGATAGTCCGAAGGTTCAATAGTCCGAAGGTTCATTGGTCCGAATGTTCACTATAGAACCTTCGGACCAATGAACCCTTGATTAAAAAATCGATGAAAATGTTACCACTTTTCGGACCAATGAACCTTCGGACCAATGAACCTTCGGACTATCGAGACGCCCCCTTTAATTTCATTGCTCATGAAATACATGCACATGAATATACTACCTAAAAAAAAATATTGTCCAGTCAAATATACCATCTTATGGTTTGAAATATGAATAATATGTGCTGCTGGACTACAAGTGAAGATAATGAAGAATCCAGCTTAAATTACAGTGTTTATAGCTGTCTTCCATTCCTGCCTAGATATGAGCTCTAAACACTATTGTGAAGCCTGTCATACAAATTGATCCCTAATAGTTCTGCATACAACTCCAGGGGGACAGTATGATTGATGTATCAAGGTACCTCTGAAATTTCTGTACACCAGAAAAAAAAAAAAGGGGGTGGGGGTAGAGTCAATATGATTGAATACTTTTTATTACCAGGGTTACAGCTCAGAAATGCCAGCGCTGCTTCTTCTTTTTCTTTTTCATGCAGAGCACACATAGTGAATAATTTCATCTTTAGGGAACTATGGCAACATTCATGTTTAAATGAAATAATCAATAGATAAAGCACGATAGGCTTAACCATTGCAGAAGTAAGTCATTCCTGTGACATTTGAAAATTGGGTTACATGTTTGGTGCATTATCCAGTGGGAATTAGATAAATAGTTGACAGAATGGATGTTTAAATTTTGAGGTCAGACCAGCGATGGGATAGAAATTTGACAGGAACACAAACTGATAGATGATGGTTGACTGTACATTTAATATAAATTTCTTTTTAAATATTTGTTTATGATTTTTATTCAAGTTTTTTAACTTTAAAAAGTTATTGACAATATTTTATCTGTGTTTAGAGATTTTAATGTGAAGACTCAATATAATTATGTTTTAATCATAATTATTTCTGTACAAAAAACATATTTTGGTAATTCTATTTTTAAATTGGCATGGTTTCCATGACAACTGGAATTCTACAACAGCCTTTGACTTAATTATGTAAACATATATCTTTAAAAAGAGAGCCTATTTTTATGTGATTGCTAGCACAAAAGGTGTAATGCAGTAGGCTATGATATTATCATTGATAAGCTATGATTATCTTCTCTCCAGTAACATCTTGTATCATGACAAACTGTTCAGTACAGTCCATGTGTCTCTCTCCAGGTGGTCCAGGCTCAGGCAAGGGCACGCAGTGTGAGAAAATAGTCCAGAAGTACGGGTTCACCCACTTGTCTACAGGGGACATCCTAAGGGACACAGTGAAGTCTGGGTCACCCATGGGGAAACAACTGAATCAAATGATGGAGAGTGGACAGCTTGTACCTCTGGTAACTATATGAGACAGATTGATGTCAAGGAAAAATTAAAAATTTAGACAATTTTATAGGCTTTAAAGGGTGAAAATATTCATACCTCCAATATTTTAATGTCTGTCAAGAACATAGTACTCGGGGAGGGAGGCTACCTAAGGCAACATTTTTAGTATTGGCTGTTGATTTTCAAAAATGAAAAAAAAAATGACTTTTATTTTTACTGCATTTCACAGCTGATGAAATTCTACTCTTAGGATGTAGCTTTATAAAAAGGGTAATTCTTCCATTTATGTCCACTTTTATTGGTATAATGGCACTAACATCACTGCATTATGAATTCTATTTTCATTTCATTGTAATTTATCTCAATTTCAGGAGACTGTGTTAGATCTTTTGAAGGAGCAGATGGTGAAGAAAGCCAGCTCTACCAAGGGCTTTCTGATAGACGGCTACCCCAGGGAGCTGGACCAGGGAATTAAGTTTGAAAATGAGGTATTGAAATAGAACTGACTTGATAGCTTCTAAACTGTAGGAATCCTTATATATGTCCTTGGTCACAATGGTGGGGAAACAGTACATTTTGCTGTTAAAACTGCTGTGGCAAGCTTTAAAAAAGAAATTTTCAGCAGAAAGACCACGTGCTGCAGTAATAATACATGTACATGGTAATTATACAGTACCTATAGTTGTAATTTCAATACAGTCACAACTTAGCTTAAGGCATGTACAAGTAGAACAAAAGCTTTACCCATAAAATGCCTTTGAAAGTCAAAATTCAGCTTAAAAACATGATTTAATTGCCCACTTTTAGATAAAAGAAGTAGAGTGTGTCGTCTACTTCGAAGTCAGTGAAAAGGTCATGAAAGAACGCCTAATGCACCGCGCCAAGACAAGTGGTCGTGTAGATGACAATGAAGAAACAATAGCAAAAAGACTGAAGACATTCAAAGAATGTACCACCCCTGTAATAAAATACTACGAGGAGAAGAAGAAAGCTGCAAAGGTAACTTTTGATTGGTTTTGTAATAATTGACTTTTAACTGCTTTGTTCACCTTCTAATCATAGGCTTACATTAAAAAAAACATTGCTACAGAGAAGATATCAACTCAACTACACTTCTTATTTGAATGTGCTTAGACTCACTTCACATCTGTAAGAATTAAGTTACCCCAAGTGCCCAGTGATAAATTTTGACATTCTTTATTGAAAATAATTAATTTAGAGGTACTTGCAAAATGTAAAGAACTGCAATTAAAATAAAAATAATAGACTATTCGTAATTATCAAATATAAAATATTTTCTTTTATGTCCAGTTATTCTAACTTACAACATATCCAGTAAAACCTTCTAATTGTGTTTTTTATTACAGGTCAACGCAGAAGGCAGCATTGACGATGTTTGGAATCTAACAGAGAAAGCTTTGGACCAGTTTGCCCAGTAGAAATAACTGCCAAATCTCATCTAGCACACATGTACCCAGAGTCGCCCCAAGTTTGAGTGACTGACCCTTCAACTGGCCCCAGTTTCACAAAAAAAAAAAAAAAATCTCAAGTCAGTTTCCCTGGCTAAAAACTTAATAACCAAGGTTACATAGGCACATCTTACCCTATCAGGAGCAGTGTAACATCACTGTCATGGAAATCCTAGTCAACTAAGCCAGGGAACTGACTTAAGTTTTTTGTGAAACTGGGACCTGGACTTAGGTAAAGTGGTCAAAGCCTGTGTCCAGGACTAGAGAGAAAAACACTGACCATGCAACTTATGGGCAGCTGTACTGAACAAATGGGGATTTAGATCTGTAGAATTATTTTTAATTAAATTCATGGAAGAGTTGAAAATTTGTTGATTAAAAAGCACCAAACTCCTTAAAGGAGTTTATAGAAGAGGCACATCAGAATTTATAAAATACTGGGCTCCTAAATTATCATTGTCTGGCACAAAATTTAGTTGTGTGTGTAAATGAAGATCAATTTTCAGATCTTGCCTTTTTTTCTTTTACCAATTTTGTTCACCAATTTTTCAGTTGTGCTTACACCACTTTGTGCAATTAATAATACAATGTCTAAAAAGGTATCTGTTTCTTACACAGCACTGTGTATTTTAATTGTGTCAAAAATTTAAGCTGCTTATTCTTTTAAGTCAACTTCACTTGAAGTGAATTTTTATGTCATCAGCAATTTTTCTTAATTTTCTTAAATACTTAAGGTGCTTATTTCACTTTGTTCATTTTCTTCACATCTCTTTTAAGTGGTATTTTATTTATTTTTACACCTTCATTTTTATGTATTTGTCCACAAGACCTCAACATCAACTCATAAGAGGTCTTTCACACTTTTGTGTCTAAAACTTTCAAAATAAACTCTAAAAAGTATAAATAAAACATAAAATACAGCAAACTTCTTCCCAAACAAAAATTATGGTGCCTCAAGTTCAGTTATTACACTGGGTCAGGTTTCACGCTAATGCTGCCATAACAAATGTAATGATAATTTACTGGCGCCATCTATTTCTGGTATGAAATAACGTGATGGATGCTGTGATGTAGTGTCAGACACAGAACCGACTGAACTTGCCCCCTGAATGTCAGAGTGCCCTCAGAAACTGTCCAGAACTTAATAAATGAAGGCTGCCTATGTTTGAATACTGTGAAATGCAGGGTAGTGTGTGCTAATTAAATGTAAGTTTACTATCCCAGCTTGATCCCAACTCTGCTGTGATACAGATAATTTATTCACGGGATGTTAATGATGTAAATGTTGCTGTACATATGTAAACATATATGTATAAGGTAGAGGCAATCTGAAAGCCTGCTTTGAATAGATGATACCACTTCTGATCTCAGCGCAGTGTGCAGCTGTTATTCTTATTTGTAGAACCAAAATTTAAGGAATAAATGTATTTAAAATAATGTTCAGTTGTTTTATCTTTCGGATATCAATATTTTATCTAATATATTGAACACATACTTAAGTAGATATGAAGTTGAATGTGAGTAGTTGAATGAATTTTTGACATTCAACAAAAAGCGAAAAAAAATCTTTTTAAAATCATTGAACACAATAAAATGAACAGAAATAAAATCAACATGTGCAATTTTTATAACACTTATTTATAATATATATAATTAAAGTCACAGTAACATATCAGTTATGCACAAGTCAAAGGATGCCCACTGCTTCTTGTTATAAAAATTGTTTTCATCCATTTATTCTTTGAATAATATTTTCAAGGACTTTTTTAATTAAAAAGCACTTTTATTTTAATTTTTTGTGCATAATTGGATTTAAGCTATGATTTTAAAAATAACTTTCATGAGTAAAAGAAACAGTAAACATATTAAAAATTAAGCAAAATGAATGTGCAAATTGCAAAAAGCATATAACATGTCAATAAGTGATCAACAGCATCACTACTGCTTTCAACTAAAGAATGTAATATAATCTGCTTGCCCAATGTGTAACAGATAGCTATTATATTTCTTGTCAGATAGTTCTTTTTTCCATTGTCACTTATGATGGTAAAAAATAATCTTTTTATGACTTCATAAGGCAACAGATTAAAATAAAAACAAAACATTTTATCTTCTCCAACCAATTTGATGTAAAATAGTGGGTCCCTTGCTCACTACATGTATTACCGGGATTGAATGCTGTATCAAACCTAGAATCCTGAGTTTTAAAGTCAACTTGTAACTGATTGTACATTTGTAGCCTCTCTATGGCTATATTAGGGCGAATTCCCATAGATGTTAGATCGATCTATCCCTGTGGGGAGTCTCACTAGATTACTGTCAGATAATCCAGCGTCTGCCCCGCCTACTACAAGCTGTAAGGGGGTAATTAACTTCCGTGCGCGGTGGCCTGACTGCAAATTAGCATGAACCCCCAGGGAGTTAGGTCGATCTAGTAAGATCGATCTAAATCTCTGGAAATGCCCTCTTAGACTCCCTCCCCCACCCCCCACCCCCACCCCTATATACTGGGCAGAGATACACATACTAGGAGGAAAGTTATTATGCACCTACTGTATACCTTGAAGCTTATGGCACGTAATGTCTGGTAAATTGTGCTTGTTATCCAAACTATAATATCAGTGAGACTAATTCAAGAGACTAAATACTGCACAATATGTAGTGTACAACATTATACACTATCAACTATAGTGTAGCATTAACTATATACCCCCTGGTACTTGTAAGCAGCCTTTTTAACTGTGCATCATGAAAAATACATATATTAACCAAGAGATCTGAATACGTTTAGCAAAATGCCAATAACTTAACTTCATTAAGTATCAGCTGTCTGTTCTGCTGCATCCCCATCATTCAGTACATCAGTTTCACCAGCATCATCTTCACCAACCACATCCCCTACCTCACTGCCATTGTCCTCATCACTGCTGAAGATATCATCATATATTTCCCTGTCAATTGTTACCCTCTCTCTGTCACCCTGAGCTCCCTCGCCTCCGTGCATTCTACGTTGCTGTACCTGGTCTGGTGTCTGTGGTACATGTCTTTGCTGGTGATACGGGTTGTCTTCTTCATCATCGCTGTAAATGTCATCTTCACCCTGATCTCTATAAAAAGGTCTTGGAGCCTGCGGTTCATGTATCTCTCTTTCAGAAGCTTCAGGTGTTGTGGTACTGGTTGGACTGTTAGTAAATTTTCTTATGATAAATAAAACGAACAGTGACATTAAAACAGTTACCCCAAAGTGAAAGAAGACACTGTTGCGACTCTCAACAAAATAATAGTTCCCAGACTTTAGACCATAATCCAAAAGTTTACAAGTCAGGATCTTTCCAGACTTTTGTAAAAGTTTCAAGATGACCTTCAAGTTGGTCCATATGTTACCGATGTGCTCCCCTCCTTGCTCAAAAGTATTCTGAAGGTATTCCTCAGTGGTCCCTGCAGTCTGTTCAGAAGCGAACATAGCAATTGCCATCCCAGTACCAGAAATAAACTGCCACAATGTAGTGAAAACCAAGCAAAGAAACTGCCATAACTGAATGGCTGAAGATTTACAATTATGCCAAAACTCTGCATATTCTATGTCAAAAGCAAGATCACAGATGTCAAGTACTACAACATAAAGTGCACCCAGCACCTTGCTTAATATGAACCATATGTAGCTCATAACCTCTATGATATTAGACAATATCACAAAGGAAATTTTGATGATAAATACCAACACAAGTCCAGATAACTGTAATGCATTCCATCCTAGATGAAGGAGTTGGTCTTTCAATATTTGTTTCTCTCTTTTTGGCATGAATGAAAATAGCCCTGCTGAGATAATAATTGTGGTAACTGTTATGAAGAAAAAAGTAGTAAATGCTCTATCTACTACATGAGGCATTGTGATGAGTTCTGTGTGCGTTTCCTTTATCTTATGAAAGACAGTGTGTATGTGCTCAGACCATCAGCTGTATGTATTAATTAACACATCAGGTTTGTACATGTACATTTACTAGTAGTATAATGGGGTTCTGTTGTCATACTGTCCATTTGCTTCTTAACCAAAGAATTCACTTTGACTGTTTCTGGCCAACTGATACATGTAGATGTACTTGTGGTGACACTTTATGTCAACAAAGTTTCCTGCAACTCTCATGAAATTATCCCAGTGGACATGCAGTAATATAAACATCTAATGGCAGCAATTTTACTCCAGGCCACTCTTTGGGAATTTTTTCAGCTTCAACACTGTCAGTTCAGTGCCTAAATATTGTGGATACTGTACAATCTGTGTACCTTTCCCTTTAAGCTAAAATAGTAAAAAATGAAAATAAATTAAAAGTACAAACATGCACCTGCAGGATAATGAAAATCAATATATGATGCATACATGTACATGTATATTTAACAGGGTGCAAAAACATTAATTGATGCAGTGATTGTTATGAAGAACATGAAACTACATCTCATACTACACATATTCAATAATCAATGTCAACACATCCTAATAAATCGAATTTACAAAACTGAAACTGCAGATTTAACAAATTTAATAAATAACCATATAGATGTTTTCCTACCCTAATTAAAATGACAACGGCTTCGCATATACATCATAATTTCTTGTACTATAAAACTTTCTGTTACAATCAACATA
Source organism: Lingula anatina (assembly GCF_001039355.2). The sequence goes on along the minus strand of NW_019776091.1, from coordinate 225,009 downwards.
TAATTAAAGACACTTTATTAACCTGCGTGCTTCGCTGTTCTCTGTATTTTTTCCTCTGGAACAGAATGGAATGGAGGCGCTTTCGTTATCGACAACATATGCTGCTGCTGACTCGCAGTGTATATTTGTCAGTTTCCTATTGGTTTAATTTTGATAAACACCGAGATCACTTATTCAGTAGCCTTTGAACACGTAACGGTTCTTCACATGTTATAATCATGTCACTAATAATGATAACCAGTTCATAATTTGAAAAATAAAAAATGACAAGATAATAATAAGACTATAACAAGACAAGTTAATTTGAATCTACTTTGACAAGATAAGACATATGGTGTTGTCATGGAATCAATTTGTATGCTTCCAATAGTGTCACATAACAAAGACTTGAAAGTGTGAAATCTGCCCCGTTTCTGGGTGTTATAGTTTGGAGAAAATCGTTTCACTTCCGTGATTCCCCTGAACTGAAGGGGGATTCCCAAATTACGTCACAGGAACCTCGTTCTCGCAAGCGTTATCGCCAAGATGGCGAGCCTGGAGAGAAAGCACGAGACAACAACAATACAGATAAATACTGAAGGTGACAACATGTCATAGATAGAGGAAAATTCACAAAGTACCACGACAAACGAAAACTGCTTCTTTGAACAAAAGTTGTGGAGCAATTAGAAGTTCTTCCCTTTCTAAAATCCGGGAAAAACATGGCATCCATTGACATTGTTAGCTTGTTGACTGGGTTAGTTCAGTTTGTTGGTCATACTTTCACGACTTCGATGGACATTATTAGCACTGCCCTGTCCGTTAACTATCAGGTCGTTTCTTCACTCCTTAAGTTAATCTTAAGTACCACAAACGCTTTGATTGCCGTCTTATGGGCGCTATATGGAGCAGTATGTGACGTGTTATACTATTTACTAGAGTTTGTGGTTGAAATCTTCCATTTGACAAGTATAGCTACCAAAGGTGTACTAAAGTTGGGATGGATCCTCTTCGATGCTGTAGGACTCCTAATTCACGCGACGGAGAAATGTATTGCATATCTTTGTGGCTGCCTTGTATGGATAGCCAGACTTGTTGCCAATGAAATCACAGCTTATAATAGTGAAACAAATGAGATGGTGCGCACCTTGTGGAATGGAGTATGTAATATAGGGTCATTTGTTATTCTGTTTTGTAACAGTGCCGTCTCGCTAGTAACAGGGTCATGTTTGGAATTTTTGCACTTCATGCAGCATGTTTGTTTTGCTGCTCAAAATACAGTGAAAACGACAATATCTTCAATAGACAGTAGCATGGAATCATTGCTGCAGTTCGTATTACAAATCCCCCTTGATGCCTACATTGGGATAGTGTTTTGCATTGGGGTGATTCTTTGGCGTATCACAGGTCAGGGTTTTCATCTCTCTGCCTTCAGAGCCAGTGACACAATGGAGATAGAACTACAGGGGGAAGGAGCGGACATGTATGCAATAGACAGCAGTGATGATGAAGCTGACGGCAATGAAGAGAACTCCATCGCTGATGAAGATGATGAAGAGGAGGAGGAGGATTTTACTGATGCTGATGAGAACAGTGTAGACAGTCAGGATAGAGTTTCTATCACTGACACAGACAGTGATGATGGTTCTCCAGTTGAAGAATCGGGTGACTCAGAGGGCTCTGATTCCTCAGACGATGCACCCGTTCATGTAGAACTTCCACAGGGGTATGCTCTCCGTTCTAGAGCCTCGCCATCACCCATGCCATCTTATAGCAAAGGGAGCAACCCAGATACTTTGGTGCGTCAACTAGAAAGTGAACGAGATAAACGTTTATGTGTTGTGTGCCAAGACCAGGTGAAGTGTGTGCTCATTCTTCCCTGTAAACACATGTGCCTGTGTGTCCACTGTGCCCACCAAATCACTGCGGCCAGAATGGCCAACAGGAGAATATGTCCACTCTGCAGAACTAGGATTGAGAAAGTGATGAATGTTTACGTGTAGAGACATCCGTGACCAGTTGCGCCAAAGTCGGATTTCATTTTGTGCAAGATTCAGGCAGGCATTGTGTGCTTCTGAAAATGGCGTAAAGAATGTGTCACAAACAAAATAATAATAATAAGAAGAAGAAATTAATGAACTTAAAATTATTTAAAACATTTAACATAGCTTTATTGTAGGATATTGTCTTTTTTTTCCACTTATTTTGTGAAAATGGTTACTTGAGTATTTTTTTTTTTTTTTTTCAGATGCATAGTAAGGGTACTTTCTAATCATTCACTTTGCTTCTAGGGAATTTTGATTTAAGAATGGGTTCTTTGGCATCTGCTTAAATATGAAATCATAATGGCCACAAATCTATAACCTCATTTTAACATCTTGTTATATCTGGCCCTTATTTTAATTTATAGGCTAAAATGTTCTTAATTATGTGTAGAGCTCAAGATTAAATGACTTGGTGCCTGCAGTTTTCATGTTACAGTAGTGAAAATGGTTCTAATTAAAATTGCTCAAGTTTTCTCTCTGGTTATACAGATGAAATACCAAAAAATAAAATTTAAGAAGTACATCTTTGAATGTGCTTTAAAAATTCTGAATTTTATACAGTGTATATTCAATTTTTTTAAAGAAAGGCATGCTGCCCAAAGGAATGAGGAAAATGCACATGCAGGTACTATGTTCTCCATTTATTGTTGATACAGTCTGGTTCCTGGTTGTAAATTTGCCCTCCAGTGGGTACAGCACAGAGGGAAGTAGTGCAAATTATTTTGAGAACTAATGTAACGGAACTTGCATCCCTCAAAAGTTATCTCATTGAAAATTACTTGGTGGCATTTGGTCGGTTTAGCTGCAAAAATTTGACATTTTATGGCAGCGAGGAATTTTTTTTTTTTTTTGGGGGGGGGGGCGCTTAAATTTTGTTACCACTTAATAATTTTAACAAGTTTATGGACATGCTGTGAGGCATTTGCAGCAGGAGAACTGCTTACTGTAAAAAGTTGATGCCACTTTTGTTACTTAATGTGCCATGCCAGCCTCCAGCTAATATCAACTTCACAAACTTTCAAATGTTGAACAGCTGAGCATGGAAACCAGGAATTGCCACGCTTATACAATAAGAACTACACAGTTCACTTCAATACATAATACTGATTTATTCTAATTCAGTCTTTTGTATAAAATTTGGGCAAAATGCTGATGTTGTTTCACTTCCTGCGACCGCTGCTCTTGACGACAACTGGGCGCTGACTGCGGAGAATCGCACTTGCACGACGCAGAGCACTCTGAAAAAAAGAAATTAATTAAACACATTAGAATAAAGAACCAAGTGCCCAATGCTCTGCTCATTACCATTTTCTCCAAACATGTTATCTTCCTTTTCTCCACTATCAAATATGATCTCAAAAATACTTGGTTTTAGTTATTGTACCAGGGTACCCGAGTTATAAATCATCTACTCTATAACACATAAACGCCCTTAATCTACAGTTATTTCTTAAATGTTTTCCAAATAGGCTATTAACAGAAAGACATATACTCACCATTTTAAGGTCCTTCCTGGAACCACCGACCACCTTCCTGATGGTGCTCAGGGTGCGACGGGAACCCTTCTTCAGCTCTGTGCGTGTATACCTGGCAGCTGGCTTCCTTTGGCCTGCAATTGTCGCAAAAAAATACCATGAAAATTGATCATTTGGAAACTCTTTTAAGAAACTTCAACCCAGGCAGGTTTTTGTCAATTTAGACCAGTTAAAGTTCACCGACCGAATCTGCATAATTCCACAAAACTGTTGTCTTAATAACATACAAGTATAAAGCAGTAATTTACACATTATTTGTACACATAACAGTAATGTAACTTTTTTCAAAAAGACACATCAAAAGAAATAAAATGCCTTCAAGATTCTGACTTTGGATATTTGTTTACCAAAGTCTGAAATATCTGATATTACATCTAAAACCTGGGTCATCACAATATGCCTGGTGGCTGAAGCCAAATAACTAGAACACATTGTGTGATGTCCAATACCCGGTTATGTCATACTGACCAGTGGCCTTGGAGGTGACCAGGACCACCCCCTTTCCTCCAGGGGCAGCCTCCACGCCAACTGTCTTCTTGTGGACGAGACCATTGTAACGGAAAGAGTTGCGGTTCTTCAGGTTGTTGGGTTCCTGGAACATGGGCACAAATAAACTTTAGTAGTTTGTAAAAAATAAAAAAACACCAGCGCTGTCAAATATACAGATCTTTTGCTGAAAAACAGTCCTTCCGATTGCTCAGTTTTGAACGTAAGTATTGGAATACACTTAATGTTACTCTGTATGCAGACATGTTATGACTGTTGTCACTTTTTTTCATGAAACCAAGGCTCAAAACAGCATACTGGTTTTCAATCCAATGGCAAAAATAATTCATTTTCAAAATGGCTACAAATTATGTTTTTTTACAATTATCACAAGTTGATCATGCAAAAATCCAAATCCAGCACTAACATGCACCAACAAATGATAAAGTGAACAGGACAATAACTACCTTCAATTGTGATTACCAAATGTTAGCAATTGGATCATTCAATAAATTATTTCTTTAAACACAAAAATAAAAACAATAATTATTATCATCTCACAGCAGTGAATGTCTGTCCATTTCCCTTCCTGAGGAAGCAGGAGTTGTTCCTGATGATCATCCACTGTAGATCTGCTGACGACATCTTCAGAGCTAGAAAATAAATAATAAATAAAAAATAACTTCCACAACGTCTGTGCACTCCATACACTGACATTTACTTATCTTTTAACACAACCATCTGCATCTGTTGTGATTAAAAACCTTAAATATCCTCTGTCAAACAGCTTTCATCGGCTTCGAATTTTGGATTCTATAAATTTACTACTTACTACTGTGCCCATATTACACTGACTTGTCATTTTTGTAATCAAAATGTCGAACGAATAGTAAGTTTTCGTTTGCATAATCAGCTGCCATGACCAATAGTTTTAATTTTAAATGTCTACAGTATTCAGATGTAGAATGCTCAGTAAACGGGAAACGTGCCGACGAAGTATTTGAGGCGATAGACTAAGGTCGTAAGGAAAACTCGGATGCTTAACTCCGAGATCCGAGTACCATCTCCCACTTTCTATTACGACTGTTTTCCACCATATACGTTTATTTCAGGGCATTTTCAAATATTTAAAAGGGTTCATTTCGCAACAAAATCAATCTTGTTGGTAAACAGTGAAATTCAAACCATGAAATAACCACAGAAGATAGAGCACATGTTCCTAGCATTATACCTTCAATGGTGGCCAGCGAAAAGAGGTCGACCGGTTCACATATTTCATATCAATGCGCTACTTCCGCTTCAAGCAACTAAAGTAATTTATCAATAAAACGGGAGAGCTGGCTTATAAAATGAAGATGTTAAATGACAATTATCTTTAAAATGATATATATGAGTATTGTGAATCAGTGAGATTTTAATTTATGAAAAAATCTGTGAACTATTTTTTGCACCTGTAATGTGGTCTATCTTGATCGAGAAGGAAGCTGGCACTGCCCTCTAGCGGCTATTAAGGACGTGGACCCTTGCAGGTAAACATAAGGTATTATTAAGGTGCATGTGGATAAACAAACAAGAAAACAACGCACTCAATTATGCACTCTCGTATTTAATCGCCTGGCGGTTCTGGTCAATAACAACTTTAAATTTTGTATGAGTTTTTGAAGCAAGTTTTAAAAAACCACATTTTAATTTTTCACTCCTGTTTACCCAGTTTACAGCTAGTATACATGTACAGAGGTATGTCTCTGATATAATATATGCGTAAGCCACATAACTTATGTATGAATTTCCGTGCTGCTTAGTAAGTATGAGGGCTTTGCTAAGCTATAATAGTACAAGTTTTTGTTTGGTGAGCAAAATGTACTTACATGTATGTTTACAGAAAAATTGTGTGCATTTTGTTGAAATTGTCAGTAATGTCAAAATAATTTTTATCAAAAATATTAATTTTCAGGGAAATGGTAATGTCTGAACTTCCTAAAACTGAGGAGGTATTAGCGGAACACCTGTATGCCAAAGTACGCCTCCTGTGCCCAGCGTATGCAGAGAAGGTGACGGGAATGTTGGTCGAGAGTGGTAGGGAGGGATTGTTGCTGATGTTGAATGATGATGCTGTTCTCCAAGATAGGATTGTAACTGCTCTAAATACCATTGAAGAGTGAGTAAATTTATTGCTTGTTCAACTCTGAGAGAATGCAGCCATATTGAATGTTCTCTTGGTATATTAAGTGTATCTGCTAGATGCATGGCTGAGTTTATTCTGCTCTTTCTTAAATTTAACTGAGAGAAATGAGAAACTTCATCCCATCAGGTTTTCACTTATTTGTCAACTTATTCCATTAAAACAACATGTGCTAGCATCACCTTTTGATTTTATAAATAGCATATATCAGAACTATCAATTAGAAGACAATTTATGAATTAATGTATGCTAATGTTTACATGTAGATGTGCATAGTAGTACTGTACAGTATATGTTCAAGCAATAACTCCGTGGCATATAGAAGAACTGCAGATAAGATTTAAGCAGTGAGAATTTGTGGCATCTGTGTTTATTTCCTGGTATCACACACTCTAGCATTGTGTACACAAATAGTTACAGGTCGGATTCCTCATGCCATGGTGAACAAGAACCATGTCCCAAGGAGAGTGATCAAGACAGAGATGCGGTTGGGGAAGTTTTGTTTGAGAAAGTTGCAGAAATTGAGCCAGAGCTTAGTGCACAAATCACAGGTACATGGCAGAAGTGGGTAAATGATTGTCAATGAATTATGACCATGCAGACACATTTCAGTGGGGGATTTAGGGGGGATGTCAGGTCCTGACCCCCTTCCCCCCTTCGAATTCTGATAAAAAAAAATTTNTTCTTTGCTTTAACGTCCTCGCTATTCTTACATGTATCTATTGCGGGTTTTGAAAGGCCCGGTAAAACAGCACTACACGTGCTTTCGGCCGCCATATTGAAATTAAGTTTGGCACGCAAATGATTCGTAGCCTACAATGTGTAACTACGTTATAGATCAATATATATGCCGCATAAAAGATTGCAACTCCGTTGCAAAAATGTTTCCAACTGAAGCAAACAAACTACGTTTGTTTTAGATTATAATTCTGATAGAAATAGATCGCATCTATTTTCAGGCTGACTACCCAGCCGCATGTCACAAGCTAACTGAGTACGCATGCGCAAGCATATCTCATTTAAGACTGACCGATATTTTTATACGAAATAGAATTCCCCCAATGGCCCCCTTTTGAAATTAGAATTTCAACTAGATGAATCATAATTCTAAAAAACCAAACTAAATCATACCATTCGTCCTCTAAAATGCCAAAATTTTTGGGGCCCTTAATTTAGCAGTCCCAGAACCCAACACCAAGGGGGAGGGGGGGAATCAGTTAGCATCCGCAAACCCCCCCTTCAAATAATCCTGGATCCACCCCAGCATTTAAGTGTTTTAATAGGGAAAGGTATATAAATAAAAACTATTTTAAATTAATCTTAAGAAAAGCAATTGCTTATCAATATTCATAGATTAGTTTGACATGGTATTTATGATATTTATGTGATATCAGTCATTGTACAAGGACATTATGATAAATTTGAATAAATTGTTATCTCCACTGTATTTTAGATAAAAAATATTTTGTAGGTATGCTGCTAGAACTGGATGTCCACACACTTGAAAAACTTATAGAATCCAGCCAAGAGCTGACCATAGCAGTAGACAAAGCAAAATCTGAATATCTCAGGCATTGCAATGGTGAGATGAATTCTGCAACTAAAACTAGAGAAGAGCTTGGAGAAGAACTTTTCGAACTAGTGGTGTCCAGGCATCCGGAGAAGGCTGCCAAATTGACAGGTACAACAACTCTTAGATGTTAGTAGTGTGTTAGGGGTGCACCTCTTCACTTTCAGACTTCCTAACCCATTTTGTATCTTTGTATTGGTTTATTTAATAATTGCAAAGTTATTAAATGTTCAGGGCATCATATTAGACTTAGGTCTTTTTTTTTTGAAAGATTGAATAGCTTTTCTGTATGGTTGCTGTCTATTTTGTTTGTAGTAAAGTACAAACTTGCATCAGTTTGAACATTAACAGAATTTCATTTCAAGTAAATTACTGTTGCGGTAATAATATTGATATGGGATTGCTAAAATCTTTTTTGCACAATTCAGGGATGCTTTTAGAAATGCCATTGGAAGAGCTGCAGAGGGTATTGGAAGAGTCCAGTAAGCTGGATAAAGCAGTTGATTTGGCCGTGAAAGCTTTACAGGAAGAGGGAGAACCATGACACTTTAACAGAAGGCAGTATTCACAAAGTGGTGCTTTTTTTTCTTGTTAAACGAAGGCAGGCTAAACAGCTGAAGAATTAAGCTGAATTCCAGAGCTATTTGTAGTCATTACCAGATAGTTTACAGTTAGTACTAGAACAGGCCTGGTTTGGTTATAGTAGAGATCACAAACTCTTCTGTCAAAAACTTAGAACAAACCTTATTTTTTTCATAAAATGGGGGAGGGAAGCAGCTCCAAGTACTCTCAACTAGTGTCACACTCTGACACTGATGAAGATAGCCGACAGATTGTCAAAATATTTCATGTGAGCTATTATTTCTTTAGGTTTGTGACAAAAGAGCTTTTGATCTTTAGTACCATAGCAGCTGGCTACGAGGCATATCATGACATGATAATAAAGTCTGATCAAAATGAAAATTTGGGGCCACAACACTAATTCTGAGTAGACAGAGACTGGTAGTGAAAATTTCAGTATTTTAAGATTCAAATGTTGAGAAGTTTGATCATACTGTAACAAGGAATTTGTTTTTGCCTTATATCCAAGATTATTTCCCTGGCATATATCTACTGGTGCAGATAACATATATTTTATTTCATTTAATGTGCCATTTCACAGCATACAAAGACAGAAGTGTCTAACAACTGGTGTTGAATTGATATACTATATTCACTTTTTATATTCCTTTATGTGCATGTAGTGTTTACTGGTGCTAAATTTTAAATAGTTTTATTTTATCAGATATATTTTTTTCCTTCAAAACAGGAGAATTTCTTTATGATACAAAGGCATGAATTTAAGTTGAATAAGTACTGTGATTGATGTCCATAATTACAGTTTTTAATAGGATAATATCACTTTACTACATTCTTGTAACCCGACAGATATGTATTATGGAGGTTGTAGAAACCACCCAGAAAAAAAACAAACTTGTAATTATCCGACATTGTCCACTACACCCCCAAAATCCAGCTTTGGCAAACGGCCTATTTACAGATATGCCATTTAGCAGGAAATGTTCAGGAGAAATTGTCCATAAATGGGATTGTGTTCAAATGTTTTTGTGTTGGAATAAGCTCAAGGGTCCAAATGGCACCATTAAGAAATTAAAGCTTTCTGAATGTTTGAAGGTGTACTACTATCAGCTGTACTGCCAGTAACAGGATTTTACACAGTTGAAGTGGCATTGGGACTGGGTCAAACATACAACAGTATTTTAATGTTGTAGGATTGTTTCTTTCTTTTTCTTTTTTTAACATAAATTATTATTATTTATTTTATTTTATTTTATTATTATTTATTTATTTAATTTTTTTTTTTTTGGGGGGGGGGGAGGGGGGGGTCTCCTAGATAAGAGAACCTGATAGAGTAAGTACTAGTGACTTATCCCCCGTCTGCAGCCAAGGTGTAGAGAAGCCAGCCTGGCAGTGAACAAACTTTAAATGTCAAGCAGAAGGCTTATATGTCCTTCAGCAATCTGATAAGTACCCAGGGAGTCAGATTGTTCTGGGCATTTCTTTATCCCAGACCTTTAAGAATCTTTTGTCTTATTTAAGAATGGGACAATATGTAATCTTCAGAAATTTATCAGATATTAATCTTTTTTAGAATTTTGCTTTTTATTTTTATAAAGCTAGGTCTTGAAAGGATTAAATTTAAAAGAAAGATTTGGTAGAAAATGGAGACCAATTTCCTAAAACAATTTTCAATTCTTTTAATTAATACTTCTTTAAATGTGTATGAGATAAATTTGTTACATACCTTATACAAAATTTAACCTTCTTAAAATATGTGTATTTTAAAAATAATAGAGTAAGTTGTTAAGGAAAGGCTAGTATATATACTTAGTTATTAACCTAGGTGTTCTACTTAAGGTACACAAATAAAATGGTTACAGAAATGAGAAAATGAGTTTTGTGAGTATTCTTATGGCATTAAAACATATACTATATTTTAATGATGTGCATCCTTATCCTTAAAATGACTGGCAGACACGCTCCTTTCCATATACAAGAAATATAATGAAATTTACAACAAACTTACATCACAATAAAATACTTGAATAAGACGTCAAATAATAAGATCTTACTTTTCATCTATTATGATGGCAGTGGCATTGAGAAAATCAAAGCAATTTACTGTCACATTAATTATCAATAATTTTAAATTCACATCATACAAGACAATGTTTGTAGACCCTGTTAATATGAAAATGTTTGAGAAGCTAAGGAAATGCCAGAGTATGTACCACCAGCCATATCAGCCAATATCCCCAAAATTCAACTGGCAGATTTCTGAACTGACCATGAAAAAAATTCAAGACATTTTTTGCTTCACTTAACTCTCTGTTCACTGACAACTATAAAATATTTCTTGTTTTTTTTTTTTGTTTTTTTTTCGATACAAACTTATTCTGCCTTAAAATGATGGTCATTGATAAGGTTAAATATAATTTTATAAGAATAGTTTTGATGGTTTACAGGGATGAGACCAGTCCTCACTGAAAAAGGTAGGAAAATTGACCGGGGGTCCAGGGTACACGATTCATTAGAATGTCCTAATTAAATGACCCTGAAAAAGTTGGAATTCCAACAAAATTCATAAAAGTCTCATCACGGGTTTTAACTGTAACAGTATATTGCTCCGCAGCTGGCTAAAAATTCAGGAAGCCTTACTACACAGCTTCAGATGGGTATTCTTCGCACTCCTCCATCGGAAAGTTTTTTCACAGAACTGGCACTTGTAGGGATGCGGCTTGTGCATGCACCTCTTGTGCTCCCGCAAATATCGCTTCTGTCCAAACATACTTCCACATTCGGAACACCAAAAGTCTTTCTTCATCGTGTGGGTCTGGAGGTGCTGCTGTAGGTTGGTACTGTGGCTGATGACAACCTTGCAGATTGGGCACGTGACTTTGTTGAAGACATTCTCGTGGTGCGCGACATGGTGCAAGAGATGGCTGCTGGATGGAAATTCCTCACCGCAGATGTCGCAGAAGAAAGGCGCTGCTTGTACCTGTAACAAGTATTACACATGTAATGACCAGGTGTCAGAAGCCTGCTCATGTGCTGTAGCAGCATCCCTCATTGTTTGAAAATGAAAAACAAATGTACAAACTACACGATTTGTAACAAATTATAATCTTGGGCAAATACCTGAATTTGTTTTATTTATCCAAGTTACAATCGAACACACGGAACTCATATTTTCAACAAGGAAGACTAAAATTGACATTTCAATAATTTGTCCTGCTGAAAGTTGCGTCATTTTATTATTGCATTTTAAAAAGAATTCTCCATGAAGGGCTGGTATCTACATAATTCAATTTAATGTCTCTTGACTATCTTTTTAAAGAAGTAGGCAAACAGCAGTCCTGCATCTTTCATAGTAGGTTCATTTTATCTGCCTCAAAAGTGATGGGCAGCCCAGTTGTCTTCTGCTTCCAAGACACAATTTCTTTTACTCATTAAATTTAATGTTCATGAATAAATACGTGCATTACACTACATTGTTTCAAAACAACAATAAATATTTATTTATTATTAGACAGCATACTTTCATTCCATATTCCACATTTGTCATCAAATGCATAACAAATATCCAAAAAGAGTATATAAAAGTAACAAATATGTTATATTCTTCTAAAAAACATTGGACGAGACTTTTTTCATTTAGTACAAGACTGTTAAATGATTATATAAATCTTTAATAGGTATACCTTGCTTAACTTAAACTTAGTGTTTTTTTCAACTGGCAAAGGAATATGTCACAGAATATAAGTTTATAACATTTCTTATTCTACAGTAGAAGTGATTTGTCACTGATTAAAACAATCATTATTGCTGCCATGTGAAAGAAAAAGTGTTTGTCTAGGTATGGCTTGAACTTCTGAGTTGTGCAACCTTTCAGAAAAGCCTAGGCTAAAAAAAAATCCCAAATGATTCTACAGCAGGTTCCTTGTGATACAGTTCAAATACTCTCATCAAGTAGTAGCCATTGATTAATTGTCAACCATCAATCCCTGTGTCCATGTCTGTATGCTGTTACTAAGATTATGTCTCCAGTGAGGACTTCACCTCAGATAGACTGGGTTCCCATACCTAAAATGATCTAACAGGATTGATCCATCGTCAAGGGGTTTCTCACTAAATTGCTTTTAGCCTAAGTGGCTTAGATGTCTAGCGTTCCTACTGAAGCTGCTAAATGATAACTGATTACCCCCTAGCTGCTTCAGTCGACGTGACAGACATCTAAGCTGCTTAAGTTGATTGCAATTTAGCGAAAATCCCCTTGGAGATAGATCAATCCACAGTTAGTACGATAGGGTCTGGTAATGGTCCCATAGCGTCCTTCATAAAATGCCACAAATCAAATATACAATTTGAAGATAAAAATGTCAAAAGTACATTTCCGATGTTCAGTCATGAATTGATGACTTTAAGTTCTTAACTTTGAAACCAGGGAGATACATTCCACAGCTGCAGTTAAAACATGGGGGGTTGAGATTCCACAGGTTTGCAGGAAGTTTCATGAACAATTTTGCACCGCCTCCATCGAAACAATTCCCCACATTTGCGACACCTATACGAAGGTGGTTGGTGCTTCCGTTTCAGATGTTCAGTAAGATATCTCTTCAAAGCATATGAAGTTCCACATTTGTCACACCTGTACCTTTCTCCATTGCCTGCTTCGTGAATATCCATGTGATTGTTCAGGGAATATTTTGTTGCAAATGTTGATTTACATATTGGGCAAGGCCATGATTTTGATATTGCTTTCTGATGCAATGTACTCCGTGAAAACTGGTCTGGTAACTTTGTCCTGTGGGACCCAGCAGGAACCTGTAACAAATAAAAAGAGCTGTTATTTAAAATGATCAGTTACATGTAGGTGGTCAGTCTTCACCCTGACCCAAATGCCAATATACAATCCAAAAACTTAAACTCCTGCATCCAGCAGAGAATACATCAGAAAGTGCAATAACTGAATTCACTGAATTTATAATTAAACTCATCTGGACTTTAGCAATCTTTAACATCTAAGTATTCAATTTTATCTGTAAAATCTGTTAGTCATAGTTCACATTATGAAATAAAATGGGTTTACTCCTTGTTTAGGATAATTAAAAAAATTAAAGGCATCACACATTAATCATTAGATTTATTTTCCGATATATGTTTATATGAACATGCATTGTAAAAAGAGTAGTTTCACATACAAAATGACTTCTAACCAGCAACCTTAAACCAAGACAGGGTACATTCTACAACAATTATACTACTCATCTGCACCGAATTTATAAACTATACTGCCATGGTTGGAAAATAAATAAAACGAGTTTTCCTACAAACAAAAAAAAATGCTCATCACAAAAAAGGTGGGATTAATATATTAAATTTTCCTCTCATTTTTATTTTTTTCTATTAATTCTAAATAGCATAAAAACACTTACTTCCAATAAACAGAGCTGTGCTATGGCAGTGAACAGATTATTTTCAACCATATTTCCCAGCTTTCTTATGTCCTCTGTCAGGAATTCATAACCAACTTCTTGGTCCTCAATATCTGACATGTAAGTTATTCCTCTCTCTCTCTACACATCTCCAGAACACTTTGTCCCAATAAAATGGTACCGATTCCACCATTTGAATTGGTTTCCACCTTAAACGTGTTTGCCAAGGTGACACAAAAACCACACAAAGTATATATGAAAACTACAAATATTGAGAGGGAATATTCTAAATCCCCCTCTTTGCAAATTAGTTCATAAGTCTAGCATCAGATTAAGTTTTTATCTTCAGAAAACATTAAAAAAACTTGTGAAAATATTGCCTTTAAAAATATATCTGAGCCTTAACCACATGGCTTCTCTAAAATCTCAAATTTATCATCTAATTCAGCTGTCAGTACTGTGCAAGTATTTCTTTAGAATCAAAAAAGCCGATTAGTATTTGGTCCATAATCATATTATACATCTCCATCATAAACAAGGGAGACACCCAATGTAAGCTTTAATATTTATATAAATATAAGCGTTTCGTTGACTGTTTTTCTACAGACTGTGAAGTCTGTGCACCACTGTCATTTTCAAGTGTTAAGGCAAATTGAATATGTTCCTTATTATTTCTTCTTGTCTGAATTCTATGTAAATCTTCTTGCTCTTGTTTTTCTTCTGTTTTTCTGTTTCAAAAATTATTTGATTAATGTTCCTGAAAATATAACACTGGGTCGTAAGTCGTTTTATAACATGGTGATATACATATGATTTAAGGCATTTTATCAAATAAATAAATAAAAGAAAATAAAATTGACACTCCATGTTTAAATTTAATAATGTGGTTTACATCAAAATGCATTAATTTTAGAATCAATGTCATCTGGAATATGAATACTCTAATTTCTTTCATTTTTAAAATGAATGAAAGTGAGAGTTAATGTGCAACTACTTGCAGTCAGTATGACCTTATTTAGAAATAATTTGACCAAAATATCATTAAATTAATCACTGTTAGTGACTAATAACTAACCAAATTGTTCTTGATGTACTTTTTTAGATTTTGTATCTTTTGTTTGCATGTCACCAAGGATACCTGAGCCCACCAAAACTGACAAATGTCAGTTTCGAAATGGGAGAAAATGTTCAATGAATCAATCAGATTTGAATATTATTTCCAATGAAGATTTTGTGTTCACTCATTTAACACTTGAATAAGATGATGAAAAAGAATGCAATTAGACAAAAACAAGATGCAAACTTACCTCTTTGGTACGTGTATTACAAGGGCTGTATGTGCGGGAAATGACAACCGCTGTCATGCTGTCTGTCTACTGCTACGAAAATCCCACACAATTCTCATGCTACGTTAGAGGAATTGCCAATAGCAGAAAAAACACTGTAGTAGACAGGTAACATGATAAAATGGTGGGGGACAAGAAAATTCTGTATTGATTATACAAGTAAGAATACTGGCTTCCTTTCCACTACATAAATAGTGTTATGGGCATAACTGGATTCTGGATTTTTCAGCAAAAATTAAAATGCATATATCAGTAATAAAGAAAAGGCAAATGAACGATTCAATAGTTGAAATATATTCAAATTTTTATGTTGTTGCTTTCATCGATCATTTATTTTATGAATTAAAATCAAAAATTGATGGGTGATCATGACATGCATTTAGTGCTAGAAAGGACCTTTTTAGGTTTGGGGCCAATGCAACTTTTGTAAACATTTCTCTATTGCTAGTTTTTATGTAATCTTATTCATTCTTGTTATTTTCATATTTTATGAGATATATATTTTCTTTTTGATATTTAATTCAAGTACTGGGACTATTTTGACAATACAGTTCCATGCCGAAAACTCATATAAGATAATTACTTCATTTATTTTCAATATTCTGAATTAATTTCTTTGCCAACCTATTATCATGACAGTGAAAGTGCACCCCTCACCTGGAATTCTCCAGGATCCAGTTGATGTCCTGTGTCTTGCAGTGCTGTCCCCACCATGGAGAGATTCCCTGCAGTGTGTGTCACAGAATGTCCTGACAGTCTCTGGGGCACTGGGCGTCTCTTAAGCTGACACTGATTTGGTGACAGCGAGGGTGCACTCTGTGAAGATGGGGGAGGGGGGTGCAAAGTACTGTTCACCAATACAGGGGTGTTACCCTCTGAGCTGCTTTTTAATCTGACATCCAAGTCAGGGTCTGGTTCCACTTTCACCTCCAAAATGTCCTCCAATCCTTCACTGACAGCCTCCAGAGTTTGTTCTGCCAAGTTCTTGTCAGTATTAGCAGGGCCGGTGCTGGAGTCATACACTGGATTGCAAATACCAGGGGCCCCAGTCCTGGATTTCTTAGAGAGAGATTCCTGTTGCGTTGAAGCACATGAAGTTGTCACAGTAGCAGTGACGGATCTTTTCCTGGCTGTATTTTGAAACAGTCTCTTTGGGAAAGGATTCAGTGAGTTTGATGTACTCTCAGGTTCTGAAGATGGGTTTGGACTATTTTCTTGCGAGGTGCCGTCATACCACCCTGGCAATGTGGCTTCATTTTGTAACTGGACACCCTGTGAGTTGGACGTCTCTTCGCGCACCACTGTGGCGCCCTCTACTTCCTCCTCTCCATGAAACACTTTCAAAGCCTGTTCTATTTCAGCGACAAACTTTCCATCTTTGAAGCTGATCTTTAAATTTGTTAGTTCCAGTGAAATCATATTGTTCTGCTTTCCACGAACCTCAATGCTGTGTTGAAATTCCCCTGAAAAAAACAAACCGTCAAACTTCACATCAATATTCAGCACCCGCATGTCTTTGCATAAAAGATTACTTTATTTCTTGAAACATACAATATTTTTATGAATGCCAATTTTACTCCCATTTCTTCCTCTGCTGCTCTAAAACTCAGTGTCTGCTTGAACATAATTGTTTTCTTTCAGATAATGTCATACATTTCAGCATGTTCTACTGTACCTCATACAAACAAATTAAAATTTTCATTTATTTACATTGTTCTTGGACTTTTTTCTTATGTGTTGATAACACAAACAGAGAATGAAGCGAGAAAAAGAGCCTAATATAGATGGTCACTTCATACTGTATAATATTACTTAAACAACTGTATTATGCAGCATTTACTATAACGTCAGCTTTTATCTGTTTAAGGTGCATTATTTCAATCACAATGTTGTCAGTTAAATCCCTACCAGAACTATTTGTAGCAATAAACTTGCAAAGTTGTTTTTCTCGGACACCGGCACATGTCTGCACCAGATCTGTGGGCAGGTTGATATCAATTCTTGACACTTTCAGCATATTTCAGATTCAGTCTGGAAGGAAAACGTTTTAAAATGAAGAATAAAATCTGTGAGATGAAAACAACTGTTAACATTTAGGACACAGCCTATGTAATACACAAATATTTGTCACTTTCACCAGTGGCATTACAGATAATGCAGTGCCGCTTTGGCCTTGCTTGCTGGTGGTAAACTACTGACAATTAGCGTAATGAGAGACGCTAAGCGGACCATGCTGGTAAGCTTGGGCAATGTAGTAAATACACGTTTGTTTTTTCAAAGCATCTTTTTATGCATCTGGAACACTGGAAATTTTGTAATAAGAAGGTGATGTAAGATAATTAGATTCACAAGCACAACAACAAGAGACCGCAGATCAATGTGGTACTGAAAACAAAACGACTCGAGTTTCGTTTTTATGACACATGCCACAAACGCACCAAGTTCAGCACAAATTTTTTCCTGTAAATTATTCACATTTTCCCAGCAAAGTGTAAATGTCTGCTGACTCTCCAATATGCAATGAAAAGTGTCTGATTTACAAGACTTACAAGTTCTGCGAAATAGCATGAACGCCTGGACTTAAACGCAGCAAACTTAGTTCTTCTCCGCCGCTGCAGCACCGGATATCAGTCTCGGTTTGAAGAAAATAAAGGGTGCTTACCGCATGCGCTTTGCAAATAGTGTTTTCAATGTGTTTAATAATGTTTCTAAAATGTTTTGTTTTTGACCATATATATTGTGATTGTTAATATATCCGAAAAAATTCAAATAATATATAAGCACATGCATATTTTATAATGTGCTAAGCGACGCTTGGCCTTCGCGGCTGTCAAACTTAAAAACTGCTCCAAAGTCGTATTTTATATGTCTAAATATCCTGCAAAGCTACTTTCAGTCCTAATTCAGACGAAAATACCTGAGATAAAAGTGCATGATGACAATGCATTACCAGCTGAACTTGCTATCTAAATGTTATGTTCCGGTACGCACGAGAATCATTTAGAATTTTAATAAATTTGGACTAAATATAAAACACCGTCCAAGCCCCATGCTAGTGCAATGATTAATTAGTAGGCATTTTTCCCAAGGAAAATTCGATTTACAGGGAAAATCCCTATTCCGGTATCCGGTAGAGGAGTATATCAAAAAGTGACAATAGTCATAGCAGTTGACAAAAATATTAGCCTATCTTTGAATTTATTGTTAATTCTAATTAATATCACCATTAAGGTAAAAAAAAAAAAAGGCATTCAGGATTCGAAAACAGGTCGTTGAATCATAATTTGCTCAACAAATGTGTATAGCGTATACCTTGGTGATCTAGGACAGGGTTTTATTTATTTATTTATTTATTTATTTATTTATTTATTTATTTATCGTCTATCGACCTGTTTTTGAATTATTTATTTATTTATTTATTTATTTATTTATTTACTTATTTATCGTCTATCGACCTGTTTTTGAATTATTTTTTATCTATTTAAAAATTATTTTGTATTTATTTATTTGTTTAAGCCCTAGCGATAGGTCAAACCTGAACTGTACATGCATTTGGTATACAGTGTACATGTGTAATAAATCTGAAGACGAAGGGGGAGGGGAGTGGGGGGGGGGGGGGCTCTCGCGTAAAATAATCAGGCTATTTTATTGACAGTCTCTTAAAGCGTTTCGATAAAGATAAGTGTACCGTTGAGGTGAAAAGTGTCTTTCAGGATTTGCCGGGACGCTTATCCTGTGAGTCAGATGGGTCATAGATCAAACGCAGTGATCGTGTCTCCTGTCCCGGGCCAAGGTTATCAGTTGGACCCAACAAGCAGTGATTTCAATTAAACCGTTTTAAGGTAGGACTGCAGGTTGGAGATTTATCTTAAATCTAGTGTCTTAGTTTTACTTAAGTTTTATTCCTGTTGCAATTATAAAATGTATCTTCAAAACATCTAATTAAGCTTGAAACACAGCTCCAAATTCATCGTGTAACGTAATATTGGGATTTTTGGGACAAAACATCATTTTCGGTTTCCTGATTTTCTCAGGCATCTGGACAAATATAAACATACTTTTAATGATATTATGACACTTGACTAAAGTACTACAAAAGGGACTCAGGGATTTTTTCTTTAAAGACTTATTGTTGATTTTATCTATAAAAACTTGATTTTGAGCCCTAGTTTGAGCACAGCCCCACCTTACGACACTCGAAAAGCATGGCGTGCAGGTTAAAAGATTAGGGCTTACATAATCTGCATATAAATTAAAGCCAAACGCGTTGAAGCCAATCCCCTCGGTCTTAAACCAATGTCTGCGTATCTGGTGTTGGATGGGGTCTATCATTCTAGGATGTTAAAATGAGCTGATGTAGGACAAACTGGAATAAACTAGTTAGAGACGATAGACGGAGTGAATATTTGCAACAACTTTCACTTTTTAAGTGCCGCTGAATATATGCTATTCCAAGTAGGGAGTGATTTAATTACATTGATAATTTTTTAAACAGTTAATTATTCAAATTTAAGGAATCATATTTGCCTTCTGGAAGAAAGAAGAGAGAATACAAATTGTGCTCCAGTGCCTTTGGTGCTGCGTAAAAATAGGTTCAAGTGATTAGCCAAAGTTTCGAAGCGTGTAGGCTTATACGTTTTAAAACCTTCGACAGGTGAAGCGTTTCTCACCTGACAATGACAGGAGACAGCCTAAGACACACGTCTGATGACAGTGGGCGACAAATGGTAGAATATGAGGACATATTGGTTGAAGTTGGTAAGTCTACTAAGACTTTTAAAGTTACAACTAGACACTGTAGAAGGCAAGGGTACTTAAGCTGGGTTTGAAATTTTCTGCGTATTCTTCGGATTATTAAAAACAAAACGCGAAGAGAAGAAGGCTTTAATTCTATTAATAAAGGTTTTAAATAAGTTTTAATTTTGTTTAGCGATACTGAAAACGGGAACTTTTATAAGTGGGGCCAGACAGTCATCCAGCATGTTGACAAAATGCTCTCTCTTGCATCTTACATAATTTGCCTCATAGAAAATAGTGCTTGCTTTAACTATATAAAACATAGAATATAACTTCCGTATTGTATTTATATTAGTTATGCAGCAGCTGGGTTTCGATGTTTTTTAGTTCCAGTAATTTTTATTTTAATTAATTTTAGTAATTTTCCATAGTAGAAAGTGTTCAGTATGTAGAATTTTACGATACACTACAGTTTTTGAAAGGCTTAACTGATAACCTATACGGTTACTGTAACTAGCTTCGCCCTCTCTTTAAAAAATAAAGAAAAATATTCACAGTCGCGAGAGGTCGGGTGCTCCTGATTAATTCTTCTGAGACAGTGTTGATAACGCATGAATGAAGACCTTACAGAGGTGGGACCGCGCTGGGGAGATGGAGGGAAAGAACTCCGTTCAATGAACTCAGCCTTACTGATATCCTGAATCTTGAACCCATGCATGATAAAAGTTTTCCGTTTGACCCAAGCCACTATATCACTATCATTCTTTACACTTTACCAGAGGCCAGCTGTTATGACGTCAATCATAACGTGATGACGTCATTATGTGCAAAAATTCTCGCTGGACCTACAGGGTATATATGTGCTAATCGACATACAAATAAGAGCCAATTATTTCTGTCCCCGAGTTAATTGTTTTGTCTTTGTCGTTTCTAGGTGCGAAATACTCGTAACGTAATCTGTCTTCGCTTATCTGGCTAGCAAAGCAGTCTTGTCGTTGAGAGAGGGTTCCCAAAAACTGTCCACAGGCACATATTTTTCACAGAATTATGGCATAACAGTTACATTGTACAATTATGACTTTTAACTTGTCTTTAATGAAAATACATTTGGAGAATATCATATCTCTGTGAGCAATAATTCACGACTGAGACTGCAAGGCTTGAAGAAAATGCAAATTTTTGACATTACCATAAACAAATTCTTTCACAATGGCCCCGGTAAAGCTAGGATAATTATTCTTCCTTATTGTTGAATGCGACTTTTCTTTCGAACATTTAGGACAAATTGGATGGTACCAGCTTTCAATCGTCCTGATCATAGAGACAGGATGGTGCCTGAACACTGGTATGGACATGTTACTCTTGATGTTTGTTGGAGCCAATCCCGGCTGGACTTGCCCCGACCCCAGCGCCATCTACAATCAGTCTGTGACCAATTATTCTACCGGGCTAGTGACCACAGCTACCACACTATACTATGTGTATGAAAATAGCACAGAGTCTGTCCTGGGAGATGGGGTTGTTCAAAACGGCTGTGGTGTAGATAATAAGATATGTCCTGGATACGTCTTCAATACAGACTACACCTCCATAGTCACTGAGGTAACGAAGATGTATATTGTAAAAATTGCTGATTTAGAACAATTACTCTTTGTTATTACGGTACCTGGTCGATAACATTGATTCATTATATTTATTCGTCTCAGCATCGGAACTTTTTAAAATAACTATCATTATCAAAAATAATATGTAAAATTATGCAAAATAAATAATAACAANTGGCCTTGCTTGCTGGTGGTAAACTACTGACAATTTAGCGTAATGAGAGACGCTAAGCGGACCATGCTGGTAAGCTTGGGCAATGTAGTAAATACACGTTTGTTTTTTCAAAGCATCTTTTTATGCATCTGGAACACTGGAAATTTTGTAATAAGAAGGTGATGTAAGATAATTAGATTCACAAGCACAACAACAAGAGACCGCAGATCAATGTGGTACTGTAAACAAAACGACTCGAGTTTCGTTTTTATGACACATGCCGCAAACGCACCAAGTTCAGCACAAATTTTTTCCTGTAAATACTTCACATTTTCCCAGCAAAGTGTAAATGTCTGCTGACTCTCCAATATGCAATGAAAAGTGTCTGATTTACAAGACTTACATGTTCTGCGAAATTGCATGAACGCCTGGACTTAAACGCAGCAAACTCAGTTCTTCTCCGCCGCTGCAGCACCGGATATCAGTCTCGGTTTGAAGAAAATAAAGGGTGCTTACCGCATGCGCTTTGCAAATAGTGTTTTCAATGTGTTTAATAATGTTTCTAAAATGTTTTGTTTTTGACCATATATATTGTGATTGTTAATCTATCCGAAAAAAATTCAAATAATATATAAGCACATGCCTATTTTATAATGTGCTAAGCGACGCTTGGCCTTCGCGGCTGTCAAACTTAAAAACTGCTCCAAAGTCGTATTTTATATGTCTAAATATCCTGCAAAGCTACTTTCAGTCCTAATTCAGACGAAAATACCTGAGATAAAAGTGCATGATGACAATGCATTACCAGCTGAACTTGCTATCTAAATGTTATGTTCCGGAGAATCATTTAGAATTTTAATAAATTTGGACTAAATATAAAACACCGTCCAAGCCCCATGCTAGTGCAATGATTAATTAGTAGGCATTTTTCCCAAGGAAAATTCGATTTACAGGGAAAATCCCTAATCCGGTATCCAGTAGAGGAGTATATCAAAAAGTGACAATAGTCATAGCAGTTGACAAAACTATTAGCCTAGCTATCTTTGAATTTATTGTTAATTCTAATTAATATCACCATTAAGGTAAAAAAAAAAGGCATTCAGGATTCGAAAACAGGTCGTTGAATCATAATTTGCTCAACAAATGTGTATAGCGTATACCTTGGTGATCTAGGACAGGGTTTTATTTATTTATTTATTTATTTATTTATTTATTTATTTATTTATTTATTTATCGTCTATCGACCTGTTTTTGAATTATTTATTTTTTTATTTATTTATTTATTTATTTATTTATTTATTTATTTATTTATTTATCTGTTTATTTATTTATTTATTTACTTATTTATCGTCTATCGACCTGTTTTTGAATTATTTATCTATTTAAAAATTATTTTGTATTTATTTATCTGTTTAAGCACTATCGATAGGTCAAACCTGAACTGTACATGCATTTGGTATACAGTGTACATGTGTAATAAATCTGAAGACGAAGGGGGAGGGGAGTGGGGGGGGGGGGGGGCTCTCGCGTAAAATAATCAGGCTATTTTATTGCCAGTCTCTTAAAGCGTTTCGATAAAGATAAGTGTACCGTTGAGGTGAAAAGTGTCTTTCAGGATTTGCCGGGACGCTTATCCTGTGAGTCAGATGGGTCATAGATCAAACGCAGTGATCGTGTCTCCTGTCCCGGGCCAAGGTTATCAGTTGGACCCAACAAGCAGTGATTTCAATTAAACCGTTTTAAGGTAGGACTGCAGGTTGGATATTTATCTTAAATCTAGTGTCTTAGTTTTACTTAAGTTTTATTCCTGTTGCAATTATAAAATGTATCTTCAAAACATCTAATTAAGCTTGAAACACAGCTCCAAATTCATCATGTAACGTAATATTGGGATTTTTCGGACAAAACGTTAACATCATTTTCGGTTTCCTGATTTTCTCAGGCATCTGGACAAATAAAAACATACATGTACTTTTAATGATATTATGACACTTGACTAAAGTACTACAAAAGGGACTCAGGGATTTTTTCTTTAAAGACTTATTGTTGATTTTATCTATAAAAACTTGATTTTGAGCCCTAGTTTGAGCACAGCCTCACCTTACGACACTCGAAAAGCATGGCGTGCAGGTTAAAAGATTAGGGCTTACATAATCTGCATATAAATTAAAGCCAAACGCGTTGAAGCCAATCCCCTCGGTCTTAAACCAATGTCTGCGTATCTGGTGTTGGATGGGGTCTATCATTCTAGGATGTTAAAATGAGCTGATGTAGGACAAACTGGAATAAACTAGTTAGAGACGATAGACGGAGTGAATATTTGCAACAACTTTAACTTTTTAAGTGCCGCTGAATATATGCTATTCCAAGTAGGGAGTGATTTAATTACATTGATAATTTTTTAAACAGTTAATTATTCAAATTTAAGGAATCACATTTGCCTTCTGGAAGAAAGAAGAGAGAATACAAATTGTGCTCCAGTGCCTTTGGTGCTGCGTAAAAATAGGTTCAAGTGATTAGCCAAAGTTTCGAAGCGTGTAGGCTTATACGTTTTAAAACCTTCGACAGGTGAAGCGTTTCTCACCTGACAATGACAGGAGACAGCCTAAGACACACGTCTGATGACAGTGGGCGACAAATGGTAGAATATGAGGACATATTGGTTGAAGTTGGTAAGTCTACTAAGACTTTTTAAGTTACAAATAGACACTGTAGAAAGCAAGGGTACTTAAGCTGGGTTTGACATTTTCTACGTATTTTTCGGATTATTAAAAACAAAACGCGAAGAGAAGAAGGCTTTAATTCTATTAATAAAAGTTTAAAATAACTTTTAATTTTGGTTAGCGATACTGAAAACGGGAACATTTATAAATGGGGCCAGACTGTTATCCAGCATGTTGACAAAATGCTCTCTCTTGCATCTTACATAATTGGCCTCATAGATAATAGTGCATACATTAAATAACATGTCATATATCTTCTGTATTGTATTTATAGAAGTTTTGTCCCAACTGGGATGTCATTTACTAGTGTGATTATAATGAAAACATCAATTCGAAGTTTTTTTTAAATCCAGCAATTTTCCATTTCAATTAATTCTGGTAATTTTCCATAGTACTGTCAAGTGTTCAGTATGTAGAATTTTATGATACACTATAGTTTTTGAACGGCTTAACTGATAACCTATACGGTTCCTGTAACTAGCTTTGCCCTCTCTTAAAAAAAAAAAAAAAAGAAAAATATTCACAGTCGCGAGAGGTCGGGTGCTCCTGATTAATTCTTCTGATACATTGTTGATAACGCATGAATGAAGATTTTACAGGGGTGGGGCTGCGCTGGGGAGATGGAGGGAAAGAATTCCGCTCAATGAACTCAGCCTTATTGATATCCTGAATCTTGAACCCATGCATGATAAAAGTTTTCCGTTTGACCTAAGCCACTATATCACTATCATTCTTTACACTTTACCAGAGGCCAGCTGTTATGACGTCAATCATAACGTGATGACGTCATTATGTGCAAAAATTCTCGCTGGACCTACAGGGTATATATGTGCTAATCGACATACCAATAAGAGCCAATTATTTCTGTCCCCGAGTTAATTGTTTTGTCTTTGTCGTTTCTAGGTGCGAAATACTCGTAACGTAATCTGTCTTCGCTTATCTGGCTAGCAAAGCAGTCTTGTCGTTGAGAGAGGGTTCCCAAAACTGTCCACAGGCACATATTTTTCACAGAATTATGGCATAACAGTTACATTGTACAATTATGACTTTTAACTTGTCTTTAATGAAAATACATTTGGAGAATATCATATCTCTGTGAGCAATAATTCACGACTGAGACTGCAAGGCTTGAAGAAAATGTAAATTTTTGACATTACCATAAACAAATTATTTCACAATGGCCCCGGTAAAGCTAGGGTAATTATTCTTCCTTATTGTTGAATGCGACTTTTCTTTCAAATATTTAGGACAAATTGGATGGTACCAGCTTTCAATCGTCCTGATCATAGAGACAGGATGGTGCCTGAACACTGGTATGGACATGTTACTCTTGATGTTTGTTGGAGCCAATCCCGGCTGGACTTGCCCCGACCCCAGCGCCATCTACAATCAGTCTGTGACCAATTATTCTAC
Source organism: Lingula anatina (assembly GCF_001039355.2). The sequence goes on along the minus strand of NW_019776091.1, from coordinate 199,239 downwards.
CGGGCTAGTGACAACAGCTACCACACTATACTATGTGTATGAAAATAGCACAGAGTCTGTCCTGGGAGATGGGGTTGTTCAAAACGGCTGTGGTGTAGATAATAAGATATGTCCTGGATACGTCTTCAATACAGACTACACCTCCATAGTCACTGAGGTAACGAAGATGTATATTGTAAAAATTGCTGATTTAGAACAATTACTCTTTGTTATTACGGTACCTGGTCGATAACATTGATTCATTATATTTATTCGTCTCAGCATCGGAACTTTTTAAAATAACTATCATTATCAAAAATAATATGTAAAATTATGCAAAATAAACAATAACAGCGATTAAAATTATATAACTATTGTGACTATTTATCATTATTGAATGATAAAATATATTTTTATATAATTGGTAGGAGCCTCTGATAACTTCAAAAAGAAAATTGAATAACGATAAACGTACCGGTATACGATGTCTGTCACTTTGGGGTATNATTTAGGACAAATTGGATGGTACCAGCTTTCAATCGTCCTGATCATAGAGACAGGATGGTGCCTGAACACTGGTATGGACATGTTACTCTTGATGTTTGTTGGAGCCAATCCCGGCTGGACTTGCCCCGACCCCAGCGCCATCTACAATCAGTCTGTGACCAATTATTCTACCGGGCTAGTGACCACAGCTACCACACTATACTATGTGTATGAAAATAGCACAGAGTCTGTCCTGGGAGATGGGGTTGTTCAAAACGGCTGTGGTGTAGATAATAAGATATGTCCTGGATACGTCTTCAATACAGACTACACCTCCATAGTCACTGAGGTAACGAAGATGTATATTGTAAAAATTGCTGATTTAGAACAATTACTCTTTGTTATTACGGTACCTGGTCGATAACATTGATTCATTATATTTATTCGTCTCAGCATCGGAACTTTTTAAAATAACTATCATTATCAAAAATAATATGTAAAATTATGCAAAATAAATAATAACAACGATTAAAATTATATAACTATTGTGACTATTTATCATTATTGAATGATAAAATATATTTTTATATAATTGGTAGGAGCCTCTGATAACTTCAAAAAGAAAATTGAATAACGATAAACGCACCGGTATACGATGTCTGTCACTTTGGGGTATTTCAGTTAAAGCACTAATTAAAAGACTGTTGTTTTTTATATCACGTCATTAAATAATGAAAAAAACATTGTAAACGATTCTTATGAGAGTATAGATTAACAAAAAAACGAACTTATTATACAAAAATAGAATTACGAAAATCCCTTACAAAACATTACAGTGGCAGTTGGTGTGTGACATGGATTACGTAAGTGACACGGTTACCTCGGTGCAAATGGCCGGCGTTCTTGTTGGATCTTTGATATTTGGACAAGTATCTGACCTTTTTGGGCGGAAGAAGGTGCGTGTATGTATATGGACTTAAAGGATGGGTTGCTTTTCGGTATAAAGTATGTTAAGTACCATTACAGATTGTATCCAGAAAAATATCTTGGAGTAATCTAAAAGTCGAATAATAACTAAAGATCATATTGAAACAGATGTTCATGCTTTTCACCAATGTTTCAATTTTGTTTCACTTTTTCCAGACATATTATACTGCCTTGCTTCTCGTCTGTGTCCTTGGATTTGTGCAGTCGCTGACTTTCAGTTGGATCGTATTTGCTGTACTGCGCTTCTTTAACGGCGTGGCAATAGGAGGTACTTTTATACATACTGTGCTGTGCACAATTTATAGTCATCGTGCCATGTCCTAATGTTATGGTAATCAAGAAAGTAAAAATAGGAAAATGCGCCATTTATTGCACTTATGAATGTCTCCGTGTAATTTATAATAGAGTATTCCACAACTGCAGAAAATAAATATACGTTACACCTTTTAGAAGCATAACAATTTTAAAGGATGTTGAAAAACACAGTGCGTTCAAGATAAATCCACACTCTCTTCAAGGCGGAATTGTTGTTGGCTACATCTGGGGCTTAGAGTTCCTCGGGCCACGATACCGTCATTTAACAGGGATACTCGGAGTGTGGCCCCTGGGCGGCTGTATATTGACGGGGATAGCGTATGCCACTAGAGACTGGCGGAAGACAATGTACTGTACCTCACTACCGGGGCTGTTCTGGATGGCAGCATACTGGTGAGTTCAAGTACATGTAAGACTGGGTTCCCATGCATAGGTCGATCTAACAGGATCGATCCTCTAAGCCGCTTAAGTTGATTCCAATAAGCGAAAATACCCTTGGAGATAGATCGATCCACAATAAGTGCGATAGGGTCTGGGAATAGTCCCTGAAACTTTGGCCGTGTTCAGAATAGAAATTGTTGTGCTAGCAGCTAGGATCGGTATACATTTCAGCAGGGATTCTTGCTAAGGCGCAGGCAGTGTAATCAGCTTTATTTACTCGTAGCTTGAAGTACTTGGGTAAATTTGGGAAAACTTTGTGATATGGTCTATGATGTTGTGCATGTTGCTCTGTGAGGTAGCATGGCAGACAATAAAGCTGACTACATTGACTGGGCATTACCGAGAATCCCCGCTTAGATCGATCCTGCTAGGACGATAACTTCTGTTCTGAACACAGCCTTAAAGTTCAAAAGTTTAAAGATTGATGAGCACGATCTGAGGGCGTGCAGGTGTGACTTGAAATATGTGTTTGAACTTAAGATGAACTACACGTTTTCTTTGCTGTTCTAGATAGATCATTATTTCATGATCAGCAAAACTGGCCCAATTAAAAGTCGATATGAGGTTTGAATGAGATGCCTAGAATTCTGTGATAAAAACAGAAAACAGAGATACACGTATTTTGAATTATTGATAAGTAATAAGAACCACTTGGTGATATTATATAACTAACTGTACCTACCGCCAATTGTTTTCAGGTTTTTACCGGAGAGTCCAAGATGGCTGCTTTCTCAGCACAAGTACGAGGAGCTGCGAAAAATAACGCAGTTGATTGCTTCCAGAAACAAACGTCCAATGCCAGACTTTGACGACTTTGTTAAACGTTTTGAGGTAGGAGGAAAGCAATTTCGGTTAACGCACACACACATATATATGTACTACAGACGTGAAACACTTGTCTTTTAGTAGCAAAATAGGTGACGTATACCACTATGTGAGATGTTATTTGGAATAATTTGTTTGATTATTTGACATTAGCAAGATGGTCACCTGATAGTTCTGTTTTGTCTTCCTTAGGAAGGACAGACTTTGACGATGTCCCATTGTTATCTGCAATACACGTTTAGTGTTCGCACACAGTGTTGAGGAGTAACCTGCAAAATACACGTGCCCTGTCAAGGCGGAATGAACTCTCTCTTCGTCATTTTGAACATGAATCCCGTTTATAGTATGGAACTGCCATATTGGTGGTAGCCCCTCCCCCCTTATATATATATATTATCAAAGTGCCAGCCCCTGTAATAGGTTTAAAAGGGTGCTAAATACAACTATTGGATAGCAAGTTAATGGAAGAAAATACATTTATTTCAATATTGTTATCTTGACAATAAATGACCAGACACACTTTTGCAGGAGCAATCGTCCTCTTTGGCAGTTCACAAACACGAGAAGTACAACTACTGGGATCTGTTTAGAACTCCCCAGCTGACGTCACAAACATTTAAGTTCATGTTTGTTTGGTGAGTCCCGCGGGTAAAAGAGATGTGTTTTCATCTCTTTGGCCCCATTAAGAATGGATGATCCGAGTACTTACTGATCCGCCGATTAAATATGGCCGACGACAGTTCAAAAGCGATGTCGCTGATTCCTGATGGTCTCCGAGCCTGCACACTCGTCGTCGAATCAGCGCCATCGCTTTTGAACTGTGATCGGCCATATTTAGTTGGCGGATCAGTAAGTACTCGGATCATCCATTCTGAATGCGGTCTTTCTCTTATTCACATCCCAATACATTGGGTAACTCTTGGTATTTGAATGGGTCGGATCATCTGTTATCATAGACTGGCTGCCATCGGCTGTATAACGGTAATCAAGACATTTATACCATTCTGTTTAAAAGTGAAGTGGGTGAAATATAGACAATGGACATGCCTTACTAAGGTAGAATTTTCAAATATATTCCTAACTTTTTTGGCATCACGACCAAATTTCTCTTATGGCTAGCAAATCTTGGTGCAAAGTATTGGAACTTCCTTGAAACATAGCAGTTTATTCTTTTCTTTGCAGGTTCAGCGTCAGTGTCATAAGCTATGGCATGCGTTTTAACATCAAGAACATGGTTGGAGATATATACACAAACACGATTATCAACATGCTTACTCTTTTTATTATGTTTTTGTGTCTCTTCCATTTTCCAAGAATGTAAGTGCATTTTTAACTCTGCAATTTTTTTATCATACCTGCAAAGTTTCGTTTCATCTAGGCACTTATAGTCAGTTGATATCGTAAATAAACCATTGTGAATGGGATTGTGTTCATTACGCTCTTTCAGAACTGATCTAAAATTATGCATAGATCTTTAATTCTTATTTCCTTAGCCACTCAGGAATAGCTTAGAATCAAAATGAACTAGCAGTGGTTAAAAGTTTTAGGAATGAGTGCATTTCCAGCGACGTCAATTGTCTTATTATCGATAAAAGCTATATTTCCGCTGCAATTAATTATCATGACTATCAAGTAACTCTTTTTTTCTCAGCATCGGTAGGAAGAAAGCTGCAATATCTTACCAAGTTTGTGGATTTTTGTTTCTGATTCCAGTGATAGTGCTCTACATCGCCAGTAAGTAAATACTCTACAGATAGGCTTTTTTTATTTATTTGTTGACGACATAATGGTGAATTTGAGTATGTGTGCGCGTGGACTATTTGTGTGTAAACAAGTACCTGCAGGTGCGTTTGCATGGATTTCTATCCACCTTTTTCCCACCATAGTGGTGCTAATGAATATTTTTCTTCCAGACTTAAACGATGAACAGTGGCTGCTTACGAGCATTGTAATGACCATAGCCAATAATTTGGTTGGCATATCCTGGGGAGCCATGTTCCTGTGGACAGGAGAGAGTTATCCAACTTGCATACGGTGAGTATGTCTTTCCACAAAATATACCAGGTTTTTCAAAACAAACAGCTTACGTAAGTGCCAAGAGTTGCATTCTGTTAGCTACGGCATTTTGTTGTATGGTTCTGGCGATCCTTTCAATATATCTAAGCTTTGGCAGATCGGAGATTGTATTGAATTGCATGCGGTTACATGCACATGCATGCATTTGCCCCCAAAGGAACAGAACTAAGTAGCGTTCAACACCAAATCGACATTGAACATCATGGTTTCCGGACTTACCACTATACCCAGCAAACGCGTTAAAGAGCAATGACAAGATTGAAAAATACACGAATGTTGTCTAAATGGAAGGGCTTTACAATTATGTCCGAAACACATTGACCTGTTCATAAAATTACTGATATTAACTCTGTTACACCTATTGACAAAGATTCATATCATTTTATTCATGATTTAATCTTTATAATTTTTAAACTGATGCTTCCGTCTCCAGCGACATAGGGATGGGTATGAACTCGATGGCGGCTCGAATTGGCGGAATATTAGCACCACAAACAGCTTACCTGGTAAGACAGTCAACGTTAAGTCCTTCCAGTATGTACCTGATGCCCAAATCTTTCACGTTAATGGTTTTATTTGATTATTGAATTTTATATAGAAACGATGAACCATGCATATTTTACTTTACAGGGAATTGATATGTGAGTTGTAACTTTCGAGTAAATCTTTTTCTTTAATGTCATGTAATTTGAAGGTCTGAGTTTTTGATGATGAAAATGACCTGTAAATAAAGTTTCAAAAAGCTTAAAAATAACACCGACCAATATGTTGATTTTTGCAGCAAAAGCATTGGCCACTTTTCCCGTACGTAATAAGTGCAGTACTTGTGATTGTTTCCGCCATCTTGAATTGTTTCCAAAATGAAACAAACGACAAAGCCTTGGCAGACACTCTTCCGAAAAGGACATGGTGTTTTTGTGGACAAAATGAGGAAGAGGAGAACCATGAGGTCGAAGAAATGGTCATTAAGACAAGAAATGGCAATGTCAGTGACATTCAATTCAATACGTAATTAAACTGTTATCGACTTATTTACAACTAGAAGTATGTGTGAGCTTGACACGTGAACTTGTAAATGTCTTCACTGCCAACTGCGTGTTACTTTCAGCGATAACGAGGCAACTGTTAAGGAGGTGACGCTTGCTGCCCTCTATATGTCAAGGGCACAAGTCACCGGTACTCGGGTATCATGCCTCGTACATAGCTCATAATGACACATATGGTCGACTATGAGTATTGTTCAAAGGCAAAATGATACCATCATCATGTAAAAGTATATATCAATGTTTATACATGCGTGAACGAAAAATTAAAATGCAAACTTATCAGCAAAACTGATAGTTGAATTTTCCTCATACCTAGGTTGACTGTTGGTATAACTGATGAAACAAAGAGAATACGACACAGCGCACTATTTGTTAAATATTAAACACTGAAAAAAACAACATACTACTTGAATTGTAGGTGAAACATTGTGGAATAATCACGCTAACATAGCAGCAGCGAGACAATTTGAAAGCAGTAGTATTTTTCCCCGGGGTTTCAAACTGCTGTAGCATTTATTCGCTGTCTAGAGTGCAGCCGTTATCATATGGTAAGAGTAGTTTGCATATCATGAAAGCTCACCGATATCTGTCTGTGTCAATACAGGTGTGCCGAGAAGAAAGCATAGGTTTGTTCACTATCTACCGAACGTTTCGCTTTGTAAATATGACACAGCCCGAGGACATAACGGCACCTTGGGTTATATTATGTACAGGCAACCAGTTATGTCACCGTTATGTTGCCTTATACACGTGTGTGTGTGTGTGTGGGGGGGGGGGGGGGGGGTAGCTTTTCTCTTCAAATAGCATACGAAATAATAGACGAAGACACTTGTATTATAATATGTAGGGGTCAGGTATACGGGAAAATTCTTGGTTGTCTGGATCTGCGTTTTAAACTAGTTTTGAGAGGGAGAAACGAACTTGAGAAAGGAAGAAAGCCCCCTCCCCTCTCTCCAGACACCCCAGTAAGAGAGANCAGAAAAAGTGCACTCTCGGTAAAACTTGATCTAGGTGCAAGAAGGTTTTCATGGTAAAAGGTACATTTTTTTCATAAAAGCCCCCCCCCCCTTATTTTTTTTTAAGATTGCTGGCTACGGATCCTAGTTTACTTCTGGATTCTTTTATTATCTGTAGCCGGCTAATCCTGTGTCAAGGCTAGACGTAATGCCAGTTCTACTGTTAATTACGCATATAATAAAACGCTGTTTTTCTCGGAATTTCTTAATTTTAGTCAGATGAAAATAGAAGAAAGAAGCACCAGTAACCTAGGGCTCAACTTCGTTCAAATAAACAAGGGCCGAACCTGCAATAGATGCCGTGCAAAATGGGCAGTTTGAAGTTTTTTTTCTTAGGATTACAGTTCGGATTAGAGGCAGTAACTTTAACTACAAACAATGTCTATTAGCAGTGATAATAGTACCAGCACATTCAACACAGTCATACACGCTTGCTCACTTGCGCAAGTGTCTTGATTCCATGGCCCCGTATCTCGAAATAGAATCGGTTATGGAATCGAGACACTTGCGCACGTAAGCAACATAGCGAACCTTTCGAGATACGGAGCCCAGGTTAACTCTCTCTGCTTATGCCCGTTGCACCAAGACAAAAAATTATCATCTTTACTACGCCAGAGTAACGCTCCATTTCTTCACTGCCCAACAATACGTGGATGGAATAATTAGGCAAATGAGGAGTTCGCAGCTGCAGTCATAATGGAATGATGACATAACAGGGCCGTAGCCTCCGGGGGGGCAGGGGGGGCAGCTGCCCCCCCTGGGATTTAGAAGTTTCTACACTGGTAGGGGGACACCCCCTCCCCCCTCGGGGGCTTCGCCCCCTCGTGTCCGCTTACTGCCCCCCCTGGCATTTTGCTCAGGCTACGGCCCTGCATAAATAAACACAAAATGAGCATTTCAGTGACGTAGAATCTCATGAGCTACATTATTGCCTTTTGATTTAGAAATTAAAACGTTAATATACGTCACCTTTGCTGTTGTCTTGGATACACAGCAATAAAACCGTAAATGTATTCCGAATCAAAATATTATTATATAATAATATAATAATATAATAATCAAAATATTATTATATTATTCTAAAAAGTTAAATCTTTGATTTATTGGAGCCTGTTGTAAATGAGAAAAACGCGTTGGAGGCAGTACGTATTCCTATTAAGTTTTACGTTTGAAAAAATGCAAAAATTGCACCTGTATTTGCATCTGTAATATAATTTACAACAGTGTCAACAATTTCATGGCCTTCTTAACTATAGCTACAGGGGCGGATATAGGAAGTCTTCAGGGTCTTCCGGAAGACGGTCAGATTTTCGAGTTTACATTGACGGGTATCTAATTTTTTTATGTCAGAAGACGGTCAAAAATGAAGAATGGATCAATAAAGATAATTTGGAAGACCAAAAATATCTCAGTTACACCGTGAGATATATATCATTTAATTTAATCGAGCTTACATCTTGTACGTAGATTAAGAAATACAAGGGAAATAATACAGGCCTATTATATGAGCCTTAAAATGTTGATATTCTAAGCTTTCGTCTTTATGTTTATATATAGTAAAATATTAATAATAGGCCTATTAAATGTGAAGAAAAAAATGAATATACACTTTAGTTAGTTGTGGTTCGTCAAAAATTGTGAAAAGAAATAAAGAAACCGCACTGCTAAGAGTCAAGACTAACCGACATGTGTGATGACATTTAAATTGAACATATATGTTTATATACATACGCATATACATGGTTACACACATGTACTCCAACAATATAATTTTTTTTACACAAACTTGCTAACATTACCGACATCAGCTCATAATTTTCTCATCTTATTTCAACAAACATTAATATTTACGATAAGAAGGCTACTTAATTAATATTAGGTCTATTATAGGCCTATATTATGACATACATGCTTATTACAAAAGGATATAATTATATGACTTTTAAAACAAATGTTGAGCACATAATTAATTATGAAAAACAAATTATTTATTGTAATTATTAAGTTCAAGATACTCAGTAGGCCTACATTGATATTTATAAATTATAGGCCTATGTGAATCATTTGTAGGCCTAATAATGCCCAGTTTATTTCTCTTATTTAAACGGAATTACAATAAAATTACCAAACCTTTCTCATTATTAATATTAAGCAAAATTTTCATAAATATGGCAAAATAAATGCAGACTAGTCACGTTGTGTGAGTTACACATGTACCAATCTTCCTTTCGATAAACCCAAAATTTGTATTGGCGTATTGCACATTTGTATCCTCCCCTAAAAAGTCGATCATCAATAAACAACAAATTGGTCATGGACAAAAAGGATTTTTGCATCAAGTATTTCTTGAAGTATCTTTATTTTTTCAAGGTATTTCAAGGTTAATAAATATTATTGTTATGCGCCATCTAGATATAAACAACTGTCCTGTGTTGCCGTTTCCGCCATCTTGTGGCCTGTCCTGTCGTTTCTCCTAAACCGAGGCTGCATCTCAGAAGACTGCAGCAACAGAGAAGTTGAACATTTCTGCAGGTATTTTAACATTTTTGCCTCGTACTCTTTGAAGAAAAATTTAATCTGTTAAGACTATAGATGTCACACGTAATTATACGCCGGTATGGACGATACAGTTGATCAAAGTTTGCAATACAACCACTGGAAGTAACGGACCCAACCAACACTGGGACCCAACCGATTCCCACTCCCGCCATTGCGGCCATCTTCTGGCGGGACAAGCGGAGTCATATTTCTAGGATTATCCCTGGTCATGGCTATTGTAAAAATATGTCTTTGTTGCCTTTACTTCGCATATAACGCTAAATTTACTTATTGAATCACTAACAGACATGCAGTAGTATTTTCTTATATATGTTTTCTGTGGCTTTTTCTGTTACCCAGCACCATGGAAGTTTATCTGCCTGCACAGCTCAATAAAGGACTTGGTTATGATAGTATATCACGCTACAGGGCATCTACCGCAGGGCAGATCTAAAACCTGGGTAAATCCTGCATTCTTTTCCAGGTGACTGGCTCGTGGTGTTTTTTTTTTTTTTTTAACAACAAAGTAGTTGCACCATGCAAAAAAGAATTCACACTGGAGAGAAACCTCACAAATGCAGATTCTGTGACAAATATTTTATGAAACAAAGTGCTTGCACCAATCATGAAAGAATTCACAAAGGTGTGAGACGTTACAAGCGTAGATACTGTGACAAATATTTTACAGATCAAAGTAGTTGTACCGGGCATGAAAGAATTCACACAGGAGAGAAACCTTACAAGTGTAGATTCTGTGACAAATGTTTTGCACAAAAAGGTAATTGTGTAGGGCATGAAAGAATTCACACAGGAGAGAAACCTTACAAGTGCAGATTCTGTGACAAATGTTTTACAGTACAAAGTGGTTGCACCAGGCATGAAAAAATTCACACTGAAGAGAGACCTTACAAGTGTAGATTCTGTGACAAAAATTTTAAAGAACGTCGTGTTTGCATCGATCATGAAAGAATTCATAATGGAGTGAGACCTTACAAGTGTAGATTCTGTGACAAATATTTTAGAAAAAATAGAAATTGCACTTTGCATGAAAGAATTCACACGGGAGAGAAACCTTTCAAGTGTAAATTCTGTGACAAATATTTTACACAAAAAGGTAATTGTACTTTGCATGAAAGAATTCACACAGGGGAGAAACCTTACAAGTGTAGGTTCTGTGACAAATATTTAACAGTACAAAGTAGTTGCACTTTGCACGAAAGAATTCACAGAGGAGAGAAACCTTACAAGTGTAGATTCTGTGACAAATATTTAACACAACAGATCAATTGCATATCTCATGAAAGAATTCACACAGGAGAGAAACCTTACAAGTGTAGATTCTGTGGAAAATATTTTTCACAACAAAGGGCTTGCTCCATTCATGAAAGAATTCACACAGGAGAGAAACCTTACAAGTGTAAGTTCTGTGACAAATATTTTAAAGAACAAAGTGATCGCACCAAGCATGAAAGAATTCACACAGGAGAGAAACCTTACAAGTGTAGATTCTGTGACAAATATTTTTCACAACAAAGTAGTCGCATCATGCATGAAAGAATTCACACAGGAGAGAAACCTTACAAGTGTAGATTCTGTGACAAATGTTTTACAAAAAGAAGTGGTTGCACCAGGCATGAAAGAATTCACACAGGGGAGAAACCTTACAAGTGTAGATTCTGTGGCAAATATTTTTCACAACTAACTAGTCGCATTAAGCATGAAAGAATTCACACAGGAGAGAAACCTTACATGTGTAGATTCTGTGACAAAAATTTTACCGTACAAAGTAGTTGCGCTTTGCATGAAAAAATTTGTAGAGGAGAGAAACCTTTTAAATGTAGGTTCTGTGACAAATATTTTACACGACAGATCAATTGCATATCTCATGAAAGAATTCACACAGGAGAGAAACCTTACAAGTGTAGATTCTGTGGAAAATATTTTTCACAACAAAGGGCGTGCTCCATTCATGAAAGAATTCACACAGGAGAGAAACCTTGCAAGTGCAAGTTCTGTGACAAATATTTTAAAGAACAGAGTGAGTGCACCATTCATGAAAGAATTCACACCGGAGAGAGACCTTACAAGTGTAGATTCTGTGACAAAAATTTTTCACAACAAAGTAGTCGCATCATGCATGAAAGAATTCACAAAGGAGAGAAACCTTACAAGTGCAGATACTGTGACAAATGTTTTACTCAAAACGGCCATTGCATTAAGCATGAAAGAATTCACACAGAAGAGAGACCTTACAAGTGAACCCACTGGGCAAATTATGTTGTTTTAACGTTGAAACAACGTTGAACCATGACGTTGAGAAGACATTGGATAAATGTTGGATTTGAAAGTTGTGTCAACCTCAGATAGCAACGTTGTATCAACGTCAGAAAACAATGTTATATCAACCCCACCCAGCGGGAAATTAGCCTGGATGTGTTTAGCAGTAGGACATTTTTGATGGCTAAATATATGTGGGGTATAAATGTATGGCCTTTAAGTTAAAATTTCTAAGGTCAAGTTTAATATATATATATATATATATATATATATATATATATATATATATATATATAAAAGAAGATAACTACATATATAATATATATATGTCAAAGGCCCGGATCAAATCTAGTCCCATGTCTTAGCTCAAGGCGCAAATGAAGCCCATCTTTAATTTAACATATCTTTAGTAAATGTTACTAAATCAATCTACATGTCTTTTCTTTAAACAATAAATATCTTTAAAAAGTAGCATCCTCTGATGTATTTTACAAATCACAGGTAATGAAATACAAGTATATCTCATTTGCCACACCTGTAAGTATCTTAATATGTACCTTGATCTAAGACATCCCCTGCACATGCCATACAAACAAACCGGCAGCTTGGCCAATTAACTTGGTCATTTAGCTTGCCCATTATGCTGTTAACAATGCTGTTAACAATGTTTACAAAGGCACCATAAAGAATGAGCCCAGCCAGGGTGTAATAAACATGGGATCTGGGCTTCTTATGCATAGGACTAGATTTGATCCGGGCCTTTGACATATATATATATATATGACAAAGTCACAGTCTCCTCAACCTATCCAACTATAATAGCAGGTTACCAAGAACTGTTAACTCCATCACATTTACAGCAACTTATTCATCCTAGTGTTAGCTGACCTTGCAAGGAATTCAGTTTATTGGAATGTATTTCTGAATAACAAATTAAGAAAATTCACTAGTTAACTAAAGACACAAAACAATGTCACTTTTAATTTAAAACCGTTTTATTATTATTTTGATAAATTTAGTTACAGAATGATAAACAAAGTATCACGTTTTCAATAATTAATATTTTAAATTACAATCCATAACTGCAAGGTTGTGTCATCGACCAAAATACAACGTTGAGTCAACATGGCTGGATCAACGTTGATTTTACCTTGAATTTAGGTAGATCAACGGCAATTCAACGTAACAACCTGTTTTCAACGGTGATCCAACGTAACTATGCCTGCTGGGAAGATTCTGTGACATATTTTACAGTGCAAAGTAGTTGCACTTTGCATGAAAGAATTCACACATGGGAGAAACCTTACAAGTGCACACTCTGTGACATTTTTTTTACATAACAAAGTGGTTGCACCAGTTTTAAAAGAATTCACGAAGGAGTTAGACTCCGTTCACATGAAAAATCTATTTTCTAAAAATCTATTTTCTATTCGCGGTATCTTGTGATCACTCCAAGCGCAGCCGAGAATTAATTACAGCTTTGGAAATAACTGGCTCGCGCTGCCAGTAATTACGCGGCAGGGTATTCAGGGCACAGACCATGATCACAAGATACTGCAAATAGAAAATAGATTTTTAGAAAATAGACTTGTCATGTGAACGGGGCCTTAGATTAGACCTTACAAGTGTAGATTCCATGAAAAATATTTTACACGACAAAGTAGTTGCGCTGGGCATTAAAAAGTTCCCAAAGGAGAGTAACCTTACAAGTGCAGATTCTTTGACAAATATCTAACAGATCAAAGTAGTTGCACCATTTATAAAGAATTCACACAGGAGAGCATCCTGACAACTGTTTATTGTGTGACAAATATTTTGCACGAAAATGTAACTGTGCAAGGAATTATAGAATTCACACAGGAGAGAAAGCATTCCGGTTCGGTGACGAATAATTCATAGAACAACTAGCACCAAGAATTCACACAGGCGAGAGACCTTACTCGTGCAGATTTTGTGACAAACATTTAACTGAACAAAGCATTGATCCAAGCATGAAAAAATTCAGACAGGATAGTTCAGATTCTGTGACAAATATTTTATAGAGCAAAGTGATTGCCCTAATCACGAAAGAATTTACAAAAGAATTAGACTTTACAAGTATAGATTTTGTGACAAATAATTTTCACTTAATAGTAGTTTTGCCAGGCATGAAAGAGTTCACACAGGAGGGAAACCTTGTAAGTGCACGTTCTTTGACAAATATTTTACAGATCAAAGTAGTTGCACAAGGCATGAAAGAATTTGCAAACTTGTAGTGAGACCTTATAAGTGTGGATTCTGTGACAAATATTTTCCAGAAAAGATTGGTCACCAACNCAACACTGGGACCCAACCGATTCCCACTCCCGCCATTGCGGCCATCTTCTGGCGGGACAAGCGGAGTCATATTTCTAGGATTATCCCTGGTCATGGCTATTGTAAAAATATGTCTTTGTTGCCTTTACTTCGCATATAACGCTAAATTTACTTATTGAATCAGTAACAGACATGCAGTAGTATTTTCTTATATATGTTTTCTGTGGCTTTTTCTGTTACCCAGCACCATGGAAGTTTATCTGCCTGCACAGCTCAATAAAGGACTTGGTTATGATAGTATATCACGCTACAGGGCATCTACCGCAGGGCAGATGGATGTACAATTAAAACACAGCGGTTATTCCGTTGATATTGAACATTAATCCTCAAGTTGTCATGAAATTTTATGCCGAGCCCTCACTCTTGGGGTGCTTTCCCAGTGATTTAGATCGATCTAAAGATTAAGTTTTAGATCGACCTAACTCCCTGGAGGTTCACGCTAAATTGCAGTCAGCCGAGCGGGCACCATAGTTAATTGCCCCCTTACAGCTTTTAGTAGGTGGGACAGACGCTTAAGCCGGCCAAGCTGACAGTAATATAGTGAGACTCCCCACAGGGATAGATCAATCTAAAAATCTATGGAAATGGGTTGTTGTACTCTTAGCAGAGAAAGACATGGTCAAACTGATGATTTCTGATGGTGGTACAGTTTTTCTACAATTTTTTTCACTAAATGGTGAACTCAAGAGTGAACAAATGCAAAAGAGTGGATAATTGCCATGCTTGGGTTTTAATTTTAATCAGGGCCGTAGCCTGAGCAAAATGCCAGGGGGGGCAGTAAGCGGACACGAGGGGGCGAAGCTACCGAGGGGGGAGGGTGTGGTGTGTAAAATTCCAAATTCCAGGGGGGGCAGGTGCCCCCCCTGCCCCCCCGGAGGCTACGGCCCTGTTAATACATTTTAACATGTGCCCTCCAAAACAGCACCAAGTCTGCTGTACCCACTGCATATATATATATATATATATATATATTTTATTATTTATTTTTTTTAATGGCTTGTCCTTTATGGTATTCTTGACTCTAAGGCCACATTCAGAACAGTGGACTAGCTTGACTGTGGATCAAATATGGCAACCCACTAAAAAGCTTGCCATCTAATTTGCTAATAGACACTGTATATATTACCCTTTGGGAAGTATTCAAGTGATATTGGATTTGGCTATATTTGACCCTCAGAGTTACACACCATTTCCATAGATTTTTAGATCGATCTATCCCTGAGGGGAGTCTCACTAGATTACTGTCAGCTTGGCTGGCTTAAGCGTCTGTCCAGCCTACTAAAAGCTGTAAAGGTGTAATTAACTGTGGTGCCCGTTCGGCTGACTGCAATGTAGGAGTTAGGTTCATCCAAAACTTAATCTTTAGATCGATCTAAATCTCTGGGAAAGCACCCTAAGTCCACTGTTCTGAATGTGGCCTATGACAGAGTTACATCTCTGTTTGAAAATCAATCAACCTGATTTGTCCATTTTTCCTAAAGAAGGTTTTTTTTTAGCATATTTTTTCCAGTATTATACAAATAAAATGAAAACCATGTCATATTTTGCTTTTTAACTTGCATGACTGATTCAAAGGTCAGACATATAGATCAAGTTTGAAAATAAGCTTGATTAGCTTATTTTTGTTGAAGTCTTAGCAGTAATATATTTTATGCATCATAAATTTCTGCTTTTTGTCTGTACATTAGACAGCTTTGCAGTTAAGTTATGTCTTTTTTGTGTGAAATATTCATTTTTCACATATTGGCATTTTCAAGGTTGGACACTGAATTTCCATGGACTTGAAGAACTTTGATAGTCACACTTTTTGAATAACTATGTTACCTGTGGTGCACAATTAAAAATTGGTGGTGATTATGCTGTAAAGCATTATGTAATATCGCATCAAAATTGACTAAAACTTTATTTTGGCCTATATGCTGCCACAGTGACCATTCAAGGAAAACCATGTCATTTATGATTATGAAACTTACAGAAAATTTAGAAGCAGTCTAGAAGACTAAAATACAGCTCAAGTTGGAAAATCAGTCCGATTGGTGTCTTTTTCCAGAAGTTGTGCATTTTTTTTTTTTTTGTGAAATGTTCATTTTTTCACATATTGGTTTTTTTAATATGTGTGCCTTTGACCTTACTTGGTCTTGAAGATTTTACTTGTCGCATTTTCTGAAAATCAATTATATATTTATGTAATTGAAGGCTAATGTTGATCATGCTGTTGAGTATTTTGTAATATTGCATCAAAGTGACTAAAGCCCCATTTTATTTTGCTGCCATAATGCCCTTAAAAAAAAACAATATCACTTATGATGCGCACACCTGTAGAAAAAAAGCAAAGGCCTACATAACAGCTTGAGTTGCATTTTTCAAAATAGAAATGTGAATTATTTGCAACTTATCAATGCACAGTTTATTTCTCTTATTTAAACTGAATTTCAGTTTAACTCCTGTTGTTTCATTTATGGAATATCAAAATAACTTTTCTTAACAAGTGTGCAGGGGTGGATCCAGAAATATTTGAAGAGGGGTCCACAGATGCAAAGCCGACCCCCCCCCCCCGTCCCCCCAACCCCACCCCCTTGGCATGGGGTTCGGAGGCCCGCTGAAGGGTACCCGAAACATTTTGGTATTTAAGAGGGCGAGCGGTGCAATTTGGTATGGTTTAGAACTATAATTCAGCTTGTCACAATTCAAATTTCAAGAGGGGTGCTTTGGTGTGATTTTTTCAGTAATCGAAGGGAGAGTCAGGACCGCCCTTAGCTGACCACCCCCTCTCAATCCGCCAACGAGTAGGCCTATGTACGTAAAATTACCAAACCTTTCACATTACTTATATTAAGCAAAATCTTCATAAATATAGCAAAATAAATGCAGACTAGCCAAGTTGTGTGAGTTACTCATGTACCAATCTTGCTTTAGATAAACCAAACATTTGTATTGCAAATGGGTTAAATCCTCCCCTAAAAAGTCAATCATAAATAAACAACAAATTGGTCATGGACAAAATAGATTTTTGCATCAAGTATTTCTTGAAGTATCTTTATTTTTTCAAGGTTTTTCAAGGTTAATAAANGCTTTAGATAAACCAAACATTTGTATTGCAAATGGGTTAAATCCTCCCCTAAAAAGTCAATCATAAATAAACAACAAATTGGTCATGGACAAAATAGATTTTTGCATCAAGTATTTCTTGAAGTATCTTTATTTTTTCAATATATTATTGTTATGCGCCATCTAGATATAAACAACTGTCCTGTGTTGCCGTTTCCGCCATATTGTGGCCTGTCCTGTCGTTTCTCTTAAACCGAGGCTGCATCTCAGAAGACTGCAGCAACAGAGAGAAGTTGAACATTTCTGCAGGTATTTTAATATTTTTGCCTCGTACTCTTTGGATGAAGAAAAAAAGAATCTGTTAAGGCTATAGATGTGGCAGGTAATTATCCGCCGGTATGAACGATACAGTTGATCAGAGTTTACAATTCAATCACTGGAAGTAACGGACCCAACCAACACTGGGACCCAACCGATTCCCACTCCCGCCATTGCGGCCATCTTCTGGCGGGACAAGCGGCGTCATGCTTTCTAGGATTATCCTTGGTCATGGCTATTGTAAAAATATGACTTCGTTGCCTTTACTACGCATATAACGCTAAATTTACTTATTGAATCACTAACAGACATATGTTTTCGGTGGCTTTTTCTGTTACCCAGCACCATGGAAGTTTATCTGCCTGCACAGCTCAATAAAGGACTTGGTTACGATAGTATATCACGCTACAGGGCATCTGCCGTAGGGCAGATTCAAAACCTGGGTAAATCCTGCATTCTTCTCCAAGTGACTGGCTCACGGTAGTTTTTTTTAACAACAAAGTAGTTGCACCATGCAAAAAAGAATCCACACTGGAGAGAAACCTCACAAATGCAGATTCTGTGAAAAATATTTTACGAAACAAAGTGCTTGCACCAATCATGAAAGAATTCACAAAGGTGTGAGACCTTACAAGTGTAGATACTGTGACAAATATTTTACAGATCAAAGTAGTTGCACCGGGCATGAAAAAATTCACCCAGGAGTGAAACCTTACAAGTGTAGATACTGCGACAAACATTTTGCACAAAAAGGTAATTGCGCTACGCATGAAAGAATTCACACAGGAGAGAAACCTTACAAGTGCAGGTTCTGTGACAAATATTTTACAGTACAAAGCCATTGCACCAGGCATGAAAAAATTCACAGTGAAGAGAGACCTTACAAGTGTAGATTCTGTGACAAATACTTTAAAGAACGTCGTGTTTGCATCGATCATGAAATAATTCATAATGGAGAGAGACCTTACAAGTGTAGATTCTGTGACAAATATTTTACAAAAAGTAGGAATTGCACTTTGCATGAAAGAATTCACATAGGAGAGAAACCTTACAAGTGTAGATTTTGTGACAAGTATTTTACACAAAAAAGTAATTGCACTGTTCATGAAAGAATTCACACAGGGGAGAAACCTTACAATTGTAGGTTCTGTGACAAAAATTTTACAGTACAAAGTAGTTGCACTTTGCATGAAAGAATTCACAGAGGAGAGAAACCTTACAAGTGTAGATTCTGTGACAAGTATTTTACACAAAAAGGTAGTTGCACTGATCATGAAAGAATTCACACAGGAGAGAAACCTTACAAGTGCAGATTCTGTGGAAAATATTTTTCACAACAACGTAATTGCTCCAGTCATGAAAGAATTCATACAGGAGAGAAACCTTACAAATGTAAGTTCTGTGACAAATATTTTAAAGAACAAAGTGAGCGCACCAAGCATGAAAGAATTCACACAGGAGAGAGACCTTACAAGTGTAGAATCTGTGACAAATATTTTTCACAACAAAGTAGTCGCAAAATGCATGAAAGAATTCACACAGGAGAGAAACCTTACAAGTGTAGATTCTGTGACAAGTTCTTTACAAAAAGAAGTGGTTGCACCGGGCATGAAAGAATTCACACAGGGGAAAAACCCTACAAGTGTAGATTCTGTGACAAATATTTTTCACAACTAAGTGGTCGCATCAAGCATGAAAGAATTCACACAGGAGAGAAACCTTATAAGTGTAGATTCTGTGACAAAAATTTTACAGTACAAAGTAGTTGCGCTTTGCATGAAAAAATTCACAGAGAAGAGAAACCTTTTAAGTGTAGGTTCTGTGACAAATATTTTACACAACAGATAAATTGCATATTTCATGAAAGAATTCACACAGGAGAGAAACCTTACAAGTGTAGATTCTGTGGAAAATATTTTTCACGAAAAAGGGTTTGCTTCATTCATGAAAGAATTCACACAGGAGAGAAACCTTACAAGTGCAAGTTCTGTGACAAATATTTTAAAGAACAGAGTGAGTGCACCATTCATGAAAGAAGTCACACAGGAGAGAGACCTTACAAATGTAGATTCTGTGACAAACATTTTACAATAAAAAGTAATTGCACTGATCATGAAAGAATTCACACAGGAGAGAAACCTTACAAGTGCAGATACTGTGGCAAATGTTTTACTCGGAATGGCCAATGCACTAGGCATGAAAGAATTCACAAAGGAGAGAAACCTTACAAGTGCAGATTCTGTGGGAAATATTTTTCACAACAAAGTCATTGCTCTAGTCATGAAAGAATTCATGCAGGAGAGAAACCTTACAAATGTAAGTTCTGTGACAAATATTTTAAAGAACAAAGTGAGCGCACCAAGCATGAAAGAATTCACACAGCAGAGAAACCTTACAAGTGAAGATTCTGTGACTTTTTTTTACAAAACAAAGTGGTTGCATCAGTCATAAAGAATTCACAAAGTAGTTTGATTACACCTTACAATTGTAGATTCCATGAAAAATATTTTACACGACAAAGTAGTTGTGCTGGGCATTAAAAAGTTCCCAAAGGAGAGAAACCTTACAAGTGCATATTCTTTGACAAATATCTAACAGATCAAAGTAGTTGCCCCATTTATGATAGAATTCACACAGGAGAGCATTCTGACAACTGTAGATTCTGTGACAAATATTTTGCACGAAAATGTAACTGTGCAAGGAATTATTGAATTCACACAGGAGAGAAAGCATTCCGGTTCTGTGATGAATAATTCATAGAACAAAGTGATAGCACCAAGAATTCACACAGACGAGAGACCTTACTCATGCAGATTTTGTGACAAACATTTATCTGAACAAAGCATTGATCCAAGCATGAGAAAATTCAGACAGGATAGAAACCTTACAAGTTCAGATTCTTTGACAAATATTTTATAGAGCAAAGTGATTGCCCTAATCACGAAAGAATTTACAAAAGAGTGATACTTTACAAGTATAGATTTTGTGACAAATAATTTTCAGGTAATAGTAGTTTCGCCAGGCATGAAAGAATTCACACAGGAGGGAAACCTTGTAAGTGCACTTTCTTTGACAAATATTTTACAGATCAAAGTAGTTGCACAAGGCATGAAAAAATTTGCAAACTTGTAGTGAGACCTTATAAGTGTGGATTCTGTGACAAATATTTTCCAGAAAAGATTGGTCACCAACTACCTGTAGAAAGAATTTACACAGGAAGAAAGAAAAAAAAAAAAAAAAAAAACTAGCTTACATGTGTAGAATCTGTGATAAAACTGTTAAAGGATGATATGTTTCTTGTTAACATCATGAAGGACTTCAAATGCTATACTTATTGAGAACCCCCCCCCCTTCCTTTCTTATTGTCAGTTCATGTAGAAAAGCATTGTTTTGATTCATTTGATATTCATTTTCACAGAATTTCTTAATTTTAATGTGAAAATATGAGAAGGAAGCACCAGTTAATTAGAGTCCAACATTATAGAATTAAACGGAGACTATTCCTAGCATTAGATGCCCTGTAAAATGGGCAGTTTATTTTTTTTAATGGAACCAATATACTGGATTTTTTTATATACTTATCTTATATAATAATGAAGTAATAAATTGTATTCATATAACAAAAGAATATAATTTCGTGGCTTTTAAAATACACATCTTGCACATAATTAATGATAATAAAAACATTTATTGCAATTATTAATTTATATTCATTGATATATGCATATGTGAATCATTTGCAGTAATGCATAGTTCACTTCCTCTACTTTAACTGACCGTTCTTTTTGTATCAATTTTCAAATTATTTTTTTGAAATAAGCAAAATTTATGCATGCATAGCAAACTAAGAATAGATTATAGGCAAGTTCTGTGAGAAACCAATCCTTATTTGGCCATTTTGTACTGGTATAGTGCAAATTTCTGTCCTCTTGTTAAAAAAATTAACCATGGATTAACAAGATATGGGTCCTGGGGAGAAAATGATTTGGCATCAAAATGTTCTTGGAAGTATTATATTATTTCAAGGTATTCAACTCTTGAGTTCTTATTCCCAGCAGCAGCAGCCTTGGTAATTAAGTTCTTATCCAGGGAAACTGACTAAAGTTTTTTTTTAGAAACTGGGGCCTGGGATATAAAAAGTTATACATGTTAGTAGTGCTGTTGCTTACTCTGCTGTGCTGGATGTGATGCCAGTCTCTGTATATGCAATGAGATTGTGTTAGCGGTGCTGTAAATGATTGTGCTGTGCTCGATGTGGTACCAGTCCCAGTATATTCAATGAGATTGTGTTAGTGGTGCTATGAATTTCTGTGCTGTGCTCGATGTGGTGCCAGTCCCTGTATATGTAATGAGATTGTGTTAGTGGTGCCATGAATTATTGTGCTGTGCTCGATGTGGTACCAGTCCCTGTATATGCAATGAGATTGTGTTAGTGGTGCTGTAAATGATTGTGCTGTGCTGGTTGTGGTACCAGTCCCTGTATATGCAATGGGATTGTGTTAGTGGTGCTATGAATTACTGTGCTGTGCTGGATGTGCCAGCCCCTGTATATGTAATGAGATTGTGTTAGTGGTGCTATGAATTATTGTGCTGTGCTCGATGTGGTACCAGTCCCTGTATATGTAATGAGATGGTGTTAGTGGTGCTATGAATTATTGTGCTGTGCTCGATGTGGTACCAGTCCCTGTATATGCAATGAGATTGTGTTAGTGGTGCTGTAAATGATTGTGCTGTGCTGGATGTGCCGAGGATGGATGTACAATTAAAACACAGCCGTTATTCCATTGATATTGAACATTAATCCTCAAGTTGTCATGAAATTTTATGCCGAGCCCTGACTCTTGGGGTGCTTTCCCAGTGATTTAGATTGATCTAAAGATTAAGTTTTAGATCGACATAACTCCTTGGAGGTGCACGCTAAATTGCAGTCAGCCGAGCGGACACCATAGTTAATTGCCCCCTTACAGCTTTAAGTAGGTGGGACAGACACTTAAGCCGGCCAAGCTGACAGTAATCTAGTGAGACTCCCCACAGGGATAGATCAATCTAAAAATCTATGGAAATGGGTTGTTGTACTCTTAGCAGAGAAAGACACGGTCAAACTGATGTTTTCTGATGTTGGTACAGTTTTTCTACAATTTTTTTTTTACTAAATGGTGAACACAAGAGTGAACAAATGCAAAAGAGTGGATAAATGCCATACTTGGGTTTTAATTTTAATACATTTTAACATGTGCCCTCTAAAACAGCACCAAGTCTGCTGTACCCACTGCATATACATATACTGTATGCCCAGTCTCTGTTAAGAATTAAAACTGGTTTGAGCAAGTAGTGGGTAATTCTCAAAGGGTTATGGAATAGTATGCTAAAAAAAAAAAAAAAAAAATATATATATATATATATATATATATATATATATATATATATATATATATATATATATATATATATATATATTTTTTTTTTAATGTTCATAGTATTCATGACTTTAAGGCCACATTCAGAACAGTGGACTAGCTTGACTGTGGATCAAATATGGCAACCCACTAAAAAGCTTGCCATCTAATCTGCTAATAGACACTGTATAGATTACCCTTTGGGAAGTATTCAAGTGATATTGGATTTGGCCATATTTGACCCTCAGAGTTAGTCCACTGTTCTGAGTGTGGCCTATGACAGAGTTACATCTTTGTTCGAACAATCAATCAGCCTGATTTGTCCATTTTTCCTAAAGTCTGTTTTTTTTTTTTTCAGCATATTTTTCCAGTATTATACAAATAAAATGAAAACCATGTCATATTTTGCTTTTTAACTTGCATGACTGATTCAAAGGTCAGACATATACTGTTAGATCAAGTTTGAAAATAAGCTTGATTAGCTTATTTTTGTTGAAGTCTTAGCAGTAATATATTTTATGCATCATAATATTCTGCTTTTTGTCTCTACATTAGACAGCTTTGCAGTTAAGTTATTCCTTTTTTTTTTTTTTTTGTGAAATATTCATTTTTCACATATTAATTGGCATTTTCAAGGTTTGCCACTGAATTTCCATGGACTTGAAGACCTTTGATAGTCACACTTTTTGAATAACTATGTTACCTGTAGTGCACAATTAAAAATTGGTGGTGATTATGCTGTTAAGCATTATGTAATATCGCATCAAAATTGCCCCATTTTATTTTGCTGCCATAATGCCCTTAAAAAAAACAATATCACTTATGATGTGCACACCTGTAGAAAAAAAAGCAAAGGCCTACATTGCCGCTTGATTTGCATTTTTTTAAATAGAAATGTGAATTATTTGCAATTAACTTATTAATGCACAGTTTATTTCTCTTATTTAAACTGAATTTCATTTTAACTCCTGTTGTTTCAGTTATGGAATACCAAAATAACTTTTCTTAANCTTATGATGTGCACACCTGTAGAAAAAAAGCAAAGGCCTACATTACAGCTTGAGTTGTATTATTTTAAATAGAAATGTGAATTATTTGCAATTAACTTATTAATGCACAGTTTATTTCTCTTATTTAAACTGAATTTCATTTTAACTCCTGTTGTTTCATTTATGGAATATCAAAATAACTTTTCTTAACAAGTGTGCAGGGGTGGATGCAGAATTATTTGAAGAGGGGTCCACAGATGCAAAGCCGACCCCCCCCCCCCCGTTCCCCCAACCCCACCCCCTTGGCATGGGGTTCGGAGGCCCGCTGAAGGGTACCCGAAACATTTTGGTATTTAAGAGGGCGAGCGGTGCAATTTGGTATGGTTAAGAACTATAATTCAGCTTGTCACAATTCAAATTTCAAGAGGGGAGCTTTGGTGTGATTTTTTCAGTAATCGAAGGGAGAGTCAGGATCGACCGCCCTTAGCTAACCCCCCCCCCCCCTCTAAATCTGCCAACGAGTAGGCCTATGTATGTAAAATTACCAAACCTTTCACATTTCTTATATTAAGCAAAATCTTCATAAATATAGCAAAATAAATGCAGACTAGTCAAGTTGTGTGGGTTAGGCCTACTCATGTACCAATCTTACTTTAGATAATTTGTATTGCAAATGGGTTAAATCCTGCCCCAAAAAGTCGATCATAAATAAACAACAAATTGGTCATGGACAAAAAGGATTTTTGCGTCAAGTATTTCTTGAAGTATCTTTATTTTTTCAAGGTATTTCAAGGTTAATAAATATTATTGTTATGCGCCATCTAGATATAAACAACTGTCCTGTTGCCGTTTCCGCCATCTTGTGGCCTGTCCTGTCGTTTCTCCTAAACCGAGGCTGCATCTCAGAAAACTGCAGAGAGAAGTTGAAAAATTCTGCAGGTATTTTAACATTTTTGACTCTTTTTTATGAAAAAATGAATCTCTTAAGACTATAGTTGTCACACGTAATTATCCGCCGGTATGAACGATACAGTTGATCAAAGTTCACAATTCAACCTCTGGAAGTAACGGACCCAACCAACACTGGGACCCAACCGATTCCCACTCCCGCCATTGCGGCCATCTTCTGGCGGGACAAGCGGCGTCATGCTTTCTAGGATTATCCCTGGTCATGGCTATTGTAAAATATGTCTTTGTTGCCTTTACTACGCATATTACGCTTAATTTACTTATTGAATCACTAACAGACATGCAGTAGTATTTTCTTATATATGTTTTCGATGGCTTTTTCTGTTACCCAACACCATGGAAGCGTATCTGCCTGCACAGCGCAAGAAAGGACTTGGTTACGATAGTATATTACGCTACAGGGCTCCTGCCGCAGGGCAGATCTAAAACCTGGATAAATCCTGCATTCTTTTCCAAGTGACTGGCTCATGGCAGCTTTTTTTTTTTTTTTTTGTTTCTAACAACAAAGTGGATTCACCATGCATAAAAGAGTTCACACTGGAGAGAAACCTTACAAGTGCAGATTCTGTGAAAAATATTTTACGAAACAAAGTGCTTGCACTAATCATGAAAGAATTCACAAATTTGTGAGACGTTGCAAGCGTAGATACTGTGACAAATATTTTACAGATCAAAGTAGTTGCACTGGGCATGAAAAAATTCACCCAGGAGAGAAACCTTACAAGTGTAGATACTGCAACAAACATTTTGCACAAAAAAGTAATTGTGTCATGCATGAAAGAATCCACACAGGAGAAAAACCTTACAAGTGCAGATTCTGTGACAAATATTTTACTCAACAAAGTAGTTGCACCGCGCATGAAAAAAATCACACAGGAGAGAAACCTTACAAGTGTCGATACTGCGACAAATATTTTACAGCACAAAGAATTTGCACCATTCATGAAAGAATTCACAAAGGAGAGAAACCTTACAAGTGTAGATTCTGTGACAAATATTTTACACAAAAAGGTAATTGTGCTAGTCATGAAAGAATTCACACAGGAGAGAAACCTTACAAGTGCAGATTCTGTGACAAATATTTTACAGTACAAAGCAGTTGCACCAGTCATGAAAGAATTCATACAGAAGAGAGACCTTACAAGTGTAGCTTCTGTGGCAAATATTTTAAAGAACGTTGTGCTTGCATCCGTCATGAAAGAATTCATAATGGAGAGAGACCTTACAAGTGTAGATTCTGTGACAAATATTTTACACGACTAGGTGAGTGCTCCATTCATGAAAGAATTCACACAGGAGAGAAACCTTTCAAGTGTAGATTCTGTGGCAAATGTTTTACACAAAAAAGTGGTTGCACCTATCATGAAAGAATTCACACAGGAGAAAAACCTTACAAGTGTAGACTCTGTGACAAATATTTTACAGCACAAGGTAGTTGCTCCATTCATGAAAGAATTCACAGAGGAGAGAAACCTTACAAGTGTAGATTCTGTGACAAATATTTTACACGACTAAGTGATTGCTCCATTCATGAAAGAATTCACACAGGAGAGAAACCTTTCAAGTGTAGATTCTGTGGCAAATGTTTTACACAAAAAAAGGTTGCACCTATCATGAAAGAATTCACACAGGAGAGAAACCTTACAAGTGTAGGTTCTGTGACAAATATTTTAATGAACAAGGTAGGTGCACCAATCATGAAAGAATTCACACAGGAGAGAGACCTTACAAGTGTAGGTTCTGTGACAAATATTTTACACAACAAAGTATTCGTACTAAACATGAAAGAATTCACACAGGAGAGAAACCTTACAAGTGTAGATTCTGTGTCAAATGTTTTACACAAAAAAGTGATTGCACCAATCATGAAAGAATTCACACAGGAGAGAGACCTTACAAGTGTAGGTTCTGTGACAAATATTTTACACGACAAAGTAGTTGCACTAAACATGAAAGAATTCACACATGAGAGAAACTTTACAAGTGTATACCGTAACTCTGTGACATTTTTTTAGAGAACGTAGTGGTTGCACTATTCATGAAAGAATGCACAAGGGAGTGAGACCTTACAAGTTAAAATACCATAAAAATTATTTTACAGAACAAAGCAGTTGCGCCAGGCATTAATGAATTCACAAAGGACAGAACCCTTACAAAGGCAGATTTTTCCACAAATATTTTACAGATCAAAGTAGTTGCACCGAGCATAAAAGAATTTACAAAGTAGTGAGACCTAGTAACAAGTGTGAATTCTTTGACAATAATTTTCCAGATAAGATTGGTCACCATCTAGAAAGAATTTACACAGGAAAAAAAATTGCTTACATTTGTAGAATCTGTGATTAAATTAAGTTTCTTGTTAACAATATGAAGAACTTCAAAAGGTATACTTATTCAGAAAAAAATCCCTGCACCCCCCCTCCTTTTTTTTTTTTTTTTTTTTAAGATTGCTGGCTACAGACCCTTTTTTAGTTCTGAAAACCTTTAGAATCTGTAGACGATCATTCCTGATTGTCAGAGAGTTACATAATGCCAGGTCAGGTAGTAAAGCATTGTGTTGATTCATTTGATAAGATTTCTTAATTTTAATGTGAAAATATGAGAAGGAAGCACCAGTTAAGTAGAGTCCAACATTATAGAAGTAAACACTTAACAGGGACTTAACCTAGCATTAGATGCCCTGTAAAATGGGCAGTTAATTTTTTTTAATGGAACTGATATACTGGATTTTATATATACTAATATAATATATATTAATCAAGTAATAAATTGAATTCATATAACAAAAGAATATAAGGGACTGTTCACATGAAAAATCTTTTTTCTAAAAATATATTTGCGGTAACTTGTGATCACGGTCTGTGCCCTGAATACCCTGCAGGAAATATTTACTGGCAGCTCTGAGAATTAATTACAACTTCGGAAGAAACTGGTTCGCGCTGCTCGTAATTACGCCAAGGGGTATTCAGGGCACAGACCATGATCACAAGATACCGCAAATAGAATTTTGGAATTCACACAGGAGAGAGACCTTACAAGGGGTATTCAGGGCATAGGTTTTTCATGTGAAAGGTCCCTTATTATGTTGCTTTTAAAATACATTTAGCACATAATTGATGATAATAGAAATGTATATTGCAATTATTAAGTTATATACATTGATTACATATGCATATGTGCATCATTTTCAGTAATGAATTATTTATTTATTTAGATACTTTTTATTTATTATTATAATTTCGAGAAACTGGGAGCTGGAATATTAAAAGTTTATACATTTTATTGTAATAGCACATGTAACCTAGATAAATTCTAATTGTTTTAAGTGCAAATTTTCAAATTCTGAATTGCTTGGTGAACATTTTTGAAAAGTGAATGTCATAATAACATTCTGCTATAAAGAATATTTTATACCACTAAGTGTTATGCCTTCAGGTATTTCGTATGCAGTGGTATTTGGAAAAAGTTTATCAATACACTAGTCCCTGCATAACAATGGAATTGTGTTAGTGGTGCTGTAAATGATTGTGCTATTATGAATGTGGTATCCTTGTATATGCAAATGAGATTGTGTTAGAGGTGCTGTGATGGACGGTTTAGAACAATGTCTCAACTAGGCCAAATCCTAATTTCAAGAGGGGACCAGAAATCGAATGATGGGAGCGTCAGGACCCCCCCCCCCCCCCCCCCCCCCCCCCCCCGATCCCCGTCTAAATCCGCCACTGACCACCAGTCTCGTATCTATTTAATTTACAAACAGCGCATGCGTGCCCAGATGTCTACTACAGCACCTCTGAATACCATGGTAATATTGTATGCCGATTCCAAAGACGTGTTTATGCCGGCAAGGTTAAAAGTGACCCAATTCTCAGGTTTTGTTGTAAAAATATTTCCCTCTAAAACGTGTAGGCTAATATGTTTTATGATAATTTTTTTGCATTGTTGAGACATATATAAATATGAGGAATACCAGAGAACAACAGTGATGTAAGATGTCTCACCTGTAATGGCAAAGCCGGAAAGTCGGTTTCAAGTAAAACATACAGGGTTTATAATTGTTGAACATGGAAAAATAGTATAGAAAGAACTGAAACGTTTTGTTTTGTTTTTACTTTGTTGAATTGATTTATGGGGAGATAAGTTTGCCAAGAAAAAGTGTTTTAACAGTAAAAATAAAACAATTTCTAGAAATGTCGATGACTTAACGCTTTTCGTGCCGCCCATTAATTGCGTTAGTGGTGCCGTTATTGGATGTGTCGTAACGGATGTCGTAACGGATGTGTTGAAGATAGAGGTTAAAAAACATGCGTGCAGAACTAAAGGCCTACAGTGCGTGCAACTTCAAAATGTAAAATATGGTTATTTTCAATCTCTGTTAAAATTTAAGTTTTAAAAAAAATTTAACATTGATTTGTACTCCCAGATCAATTGCAGATGATGTCTGGCCTTTGTCTTTTAGGTATTTAACGTGTGGCACATGTATATTGAGGCCATTATAACGTAATTTTTTTAATTATTTCAAAGTACTGTCCATTTTGATCTTTAACAAAACCGTATTTCTATTTCTGTGTGATGGATATGTTTGAGGCTTTTGATGATGTGACGAAAATTACACAAAACATGTGATTTTAATCAGCTCATTAGTTCCAGAATATTGCCATAATGTAAATTATTATAATTATTATATAATATGATGTTTTCTGTTGTTAGACCAAAGCCAGTGTACCAAAATGTGCTGGTATCAATAAAGAGAAAATAATAATAATGAGAATATTGCTTATTTAATATTACACAGTGAGAAAAAGAAGTATGAAAGGAGAAAAGAAAGAATGAATAATACAACTTTGAATTCTCAGAAAGAGCGATTTTGATAATCTCTAAACACCTTCATATTGATTTTCATTCTCGAAGAAAACGTTTTACGCTCTCGTGAAATAAGTTACACCATATTTTTGTATTAAAAATCAAATGTTACAAATTCAGAAACGCATAACAGGTCACTAATTCTGGTCATCGTGTGATTTTGTTGAACTTGGGTCACAGTTATACACCACTGCATAGGACGTGATCGGAATTATCAAATAAAAAGAATGTGAAAAGTAGAATATGATCTGTAGTTAATGGCAAAACAGGACTTGCTGGCACTTGTTCACATTCTGAGGTTAGTCCCAGCGGTCACTATTTTTCTTGTCTTTTTCTTTGGGTCGCCATTTCAACTCGAGTAGAATTATGATTCTTTGACAAGAATAATAATAATCATAAAATGAAAGTTTTCATGTTTGACGTACACAACTACTATACAATTTATTTCCTGTAACAACAATGTAAATTTTTCTTTTTACAAACATTGTTCTTTCGCTTTTGGAAAGCACTGTAAACACAATAAATATTTATCAACATATTATTTGCAACTGAATTCTCTACGGCATTGGAATATCATGAATCTGTTATACTATTTCCGCTTGTACTGAAGCTGTAATATATCTCTGACAGTCTCAAAACATCTCAAACAGACAGTCTCATCAAACCCTTTTGAATTAAAACAAAATTCTCAAAAAAAAATAATAAAGAAAGAAAGAAAAGATTAATAGAATTTAAAAAAAATGCATATCTATGTTCACTTCGAATTTAAACAGATTGTTACACGAATGAAAGCGTCACTGTCCAAATTGCGTGGATATATTGCACAATATAGAGATTGCATCCGAGCCTTTCCGTATTCTTCTGCCACGCTCAGCGCATGCGTCATCGCTGTCCTACCGAGCGCAGTGACAGCTTCTTCCTTGTCGCGTGATCCGCCGTGCTTCGGACAACGCATTGACACTGAGTAGGGCCTTATTCCATAGAGAGCAAAGCTCTCCTGTGAGTTCTTTACAGGAAAAAAATATACAAATTATAACTTAAAACGTATTTTTACCAGCTGGATAAATGTCCCCATGAAAAGATATTGGCCTACAGGTATACAACGTACCCCAAGTGTATTAACCGTGTCAGAAACGTGCATCAGTTGTCTGTTAAGTTTTCTAGAACTACTTTAACGTACAATGTCACAGTGCACTTATATATTTGCTAATTATAAGGAATTAACGGTAGCGGTACGTTAAACTTTAGCAGATACTTTAATTAAGAATAACTAGTAGGCCTACTATCGGGCAGCGTCTAGGAACTTCAGATTCCAGCGCACTGATATTCTGTAAATCTTTGTCAATTTCTGGAAATATAGTGTTTTCAATCAACAGAAAACTAGCGAGGCATATCTGCCCTTATCATCTTGATCTTGTTATGCTGGCCACTTTACGAACCCTACGCACAATTCCATCCACGACTTAGAAACGTGACAACAAAAAATGAAAGAAAAAAGGATGTAGAATCCAGATCTAGCTCTCACATTTAACAACTATATCTGAGTAATATCAAAACTTTGTTTCAACATCAAACCCTGAAGCGTTATTCAGCAAATGGCATATCACATATTGTGATTCCTGTAAACATCTAGCAAAATAGAATATTTATGTTAGTGTAAAATATTCTTACGTATAAACTGCCATTTAACATTTTATTATCACTTATATTTCAAATCAAAATTCACGGTTTTAAACCATTCCGTAAAAGTGTTCTTTGACTTAATGTGGAAAATGTCCGTTTTTACAAATGCCATTTTTATATAAAATCTCCTATGACATGAACATTGTTAAGGATGGTTTAAAGACGCTGTCTCCCTCGTCCGTGAGTGCGGGACTCCCGAGACTGGCACTTCCGCTGTGGTCCTGCACATGCTCAATAGAGGTATTCTGAAGATCAGACAAAGATGGCGTTGAACTAATTTCCGATAACGGAGGTGACCGGGAATCTGTTGAAAGTTCTGTTAGAGACTGTTGGTTTTGCTCACCGTCTGTTTGTTTTTTGTCTGACATACTGGCTTCTTGTTTTAGCAGATTCCGCCTATATTTCGCCCGAGCATTTTGAAACCAGACCTGTAAGACAAAAAAAAAAAAAAAAGAAAATAAGTGCAGATTCGTTAATCAACGTCAAACTGAATAAACTCTTGCCGGCACTTCATTGGAAAAACAACACTTCGAATTTTTTCATCAAATGCGCAAATTCCGCTATACACCTACACAAACGATAATTACCTGTAAAACGCGCTTAGAAAGTCCAGTCTTTTGAGCGAGCTGCTTCAAATCTTTTGCATCCGGATTGTGGTTTAATGCAAAATATGATTTCATTGTCCGAAGCTGATGGTGCTTGAAGGATGTGCGCATGCGCTTTTGTCTGGGCGTACCCTGGGAGTAAGTTCCGTCTAAATGATGATCGCTGTCGTTGTCTCCCGAACTCATCCCTTTAAAAAGAAAAGGATCGAAATTATTTATACGCATAAAAATCACGATAACGAAAAAACGATATATTTAGATCTTTATTAACAAGAAATTTATGATAGGGATATCATTTAAGAAGAAAAAAGCAAGTACTAGTAATTTTTACATTGAAAAATATTTTCAACTTATCTTTGCTTTGTCTTGTGTCTTATAAAAGTACACCTAGCAAGCTCTAATAATGTTAAATGTGTCAATTGATATAAGGAGAAAGGCCATGTAATATAGATAAAAGACATAACTGTGTTTGAAAAACATACTAATACACAAACGCCACCACCACAAAAAAAAAAAAAAAAAAAAAAAAGAATTTGGATCAGCCCGTATAAATCTGACACCATTTAATATTGTTCAAGGATTGTCCACATTTCAACACATACAAATTAAGGTGTTATATGAAACTGTAGAACGGCAAGATTAACGAATACTGGAACAACCAAAAATAAAACACATCAAAAGGAAATGTAAGGGCGACCTGTTAAATTATACCAAGGCGACAAAGAGCACCAGCAACTGTTAAGGGAAAAAGACATTAAACGCCAAATTCTGTTGTTAATGGTTCGGAACACGCACGGTCTTTACACTTTGAACAACTGTCTCTTTTCCATCTAAAAAACAGAAATAGGGTTAACGTGGGGTGACTTTCTTCAGAGAACGCGGGTTTTCTCTTGATTATGTTCCTACGAGACTCATGGAGTTTATGCTTGTTAATGTGTCATATAATTACAAACTCGTTCAACTGTTGATGCTTTTCTTGGCCTGCTCCCATTAAAATAAATCATATTCAATGTTATTAATACATGTTAAATCTGTTAGCTTGTTAAATACAAATGCACTGTATATAAAATATTACCAGAGTTCTACTTGGATTGGGATATTCCAGCTCTTCTATAATGTGTTAATGTCTTGCTCAATCTTTGACATCTTTATCCTATTGTAAATTATGGTAAAATATTTTAATTTGCCAATGATCGACAGAAATACCCAACTTAACTAAGAACGCATTTATTGTTCTCTATACAACCCTTGTCCATAAACATCCAGGCGATCTTTCACCAATCAAATGGACAACGGACGTGCGTAGGTAAAGTGGACAAAGCCACGGGCTGAACGTGCTGCACTTTTATCAAATGTGACAGGCCTTAATTTTAAACGCTGGTCAAGGCAGTGGTCAGGCAGCTGGCGTCCACGCGTTATAACCACATTTAAGTTAGATTGACAGTAAGGTCCACCGTTGGGGGGCTACTGTTGGTCATACTGAAATGACCGCTACATCTCCATCAACGGCCACTATCGGTGGCCTTCCGGGCATTAATTTGCTCTAAATATTTCACCGAAAAGACGAATTAGAAAATGGCGTGATTAGTAACATAGAGATAGATGGGTGTGAAATTTATTATCAAAGTATATATTATGTATCATGATGTGCGTCTACTTTCCATCATAATAAGTTACTCTACTTAATCCTGCAAGCAAAATTCTATTTTTATAATTAACGAACAACAAGACTTGAATCGTTATTTTATAATCTGTGCTGTTGTCTTAACAACTTCGCATTCTTAGCATATATGCCAACCCTTCAGTAGGTCTTTTTTTTTTTTTTTTTTTTTGGGGGGGGGGGGGGGTTGTTAGCTGGAAACGTGTTTTATATCAGGCACGTTTTTATACACATTTTTATTCTTTCCACAAATACTCCACCTGTCAAAACCATATGCACGTCCACCTACTCGGTGGGAAATATTTTCTGACTTCTGGCGTTTTTTTCTTCTTCTTCTTGATCTTGAAGGGTATCTTTGAATATATGCAAAATGGCAGGCTTTGGAAAAGCAGACGACTTTTAACCTGTGGTGTCTGACGTGCTTTATGATCTTAAATTTCAAAATTCATAACCCAGAATACAAAGTGACAGATTCTCAAGCACGCTACCCTGAAACCTTTAACCTTATTCGGGAATTTAATCACTTAAATCCCGCAAACCGTGGCACAGAAACGATGCCTCAGGACTGAGGAACAGCTCTACTTAAATGTCTGCAAAACAAACGTGTGAGTCTGATGTCGTCTGCGTTTTTTTTTCCACTTGGAGGAGCAAGACCTCGCTTCTTCCTGATACCCATATAACCAAGTAAACATCTTGACATTAAACCCATAAGAAATGCATAAAATCTCAATATGGTCGAATCGAGAGAAACCCAATAGCTTTGATACGGTGCACCGAACAATCGGTGCTTTCAGAGGTTTGTTGTAAAAACACCATTCTTTTTGGCACGACATCCCACAAAAACAAAGACGGTCGGTTGCGGCGGTACCTCCCAATACCGAAACGCCTAATCACTTGCAGCTGAAGAAGTTAGAAAACTGGCGTATGTTGGATAATGATAACCAACTACATGGAACTTTTAAAAAAATCTATTTTATCATCTGATAAGAAACTTATGCAATAAACTCGATTTTTTTATGTCCGCCATAACACTTATTCTAACCGCCGAGTCTGACGTACTAAAACAATCTTAAAACTTCGTTTAACTAGAATTGCTATGATAAGATAGGCATGCGTTTTCTTGATTTACTTAAAAAGATAAGCGAGTGTCATATTAAATAGCTTAGTAAACGAAGGACGAGATCGACCATTTGATAATCGTTCTTTTTTCTTAAAAAAAAAAAAACAACCTCCGTTTATAGCATTTCCACGCAAGGGCTACTTAGTCGAACAATAAACCGAGAAAAAAAAATACGAGACAAATGCAAGGCAAAATCTCCATTGACGTGAAACATTCCGAACTATGCGAGAGGGGTGCATTGTCGACAAACCAGTAGTAATCTGATAGCGCGTTAACAACGCTGAAGACATTATTGTCACCTCTACCAACTGAAGTGTCACCCACGAGGACTTTTCGGTGAAATGACCCGTGACGACCCAGCACCCATTTACTACCTTAATGACTTTAACACGACCGAACATGGCATCCGTCCTTAAAGAAGAGAGCTATCTTGACTTGTTTATGATTTTAAAGGAATCTGTTAACGTTTATTTCATTGAATTATTGGGTAATTAAAGCCCATTAAGCACCGTAGTGAATTTTTTATGCTAAGAATTTCCGAATTTTGAAAGATTTTAATGCTTCAGTTATTGTGGTTGCACTTCTTTTTATTAACTTTGATATTTAAAAAGATGCCACATATCAGGCCTAATTAAGCTGCTTCGTTTCAAAAACAAATATCTACTACTCAGCCGAAGGAATGTTGAAAGGCAAATTGGACAAATCGCAGGCAGTAGGGCCATCGACTTTCTAAAAATCTACAGCATTAAAAGCTTTTTTCCGCATTCAGTCCAGGTTACGTAACGTCTCCTTTGCGACAGAAGAAATTCCGCTTTTAAGACTTAAGTTTAATTCAAATTAGGTCGGCGTGCACCGATTTCTTCTCAGTATTATCAATCTTTACCATGAAGGGAAAGCAATCGTTTGTGTTTTTAAATAACTGGACAGTAGAGTGCTATCAATTTGTAAATATGTGATTTATTCTGTTTTTTTTTTTTTTAATATTTCATATTTACTTGTTTCAATTCTTTTTTCGGCGAGTTTTGCAAAATAAAATCACAAATGTAAAGAAAATATATATGCAAGTTTTTAGAAAAGTTAACCACAAACTGTTGATATTCCGTACGATCGTGCTAAATCAGTAAATGAAATTAGAGTATTACCGAAATGGGTACGTTTTTTTTTTCATTTCATTCCATCACACATCAATCTAATATGTTTCTCGAGTTTACCACATTAGCTGGCATAGACAATCCCGTTGGTGGTGGGTGTACGGAAAGAGGCTTTCCACCCTACTGATGTAAATGGTGACAGTTCTTAATAAATATTAAAATTCTATTTTAACAGAAATATAGCAAGCAATGGGATGTTAATAAAAAGGCCATTGTTTAAATAACGTAAAAATATCGCTGTGAATGATCAGTACTATTATTCCGTTACCAGTGAATACTCTCCGATTGAGTTTTTTTTTTTTTTTTTTCAGTTTCCTTCAAGTACAAAGAAAAAGTACCTGAATAACACCAAATTATCAGGTTAAGATGCTAACCTTTACCTTGATCAGCCCAGAGAAGACCTGTCTGGTAAAAACGTCCACCGCGTTCAGACGTCTGGGAACACGTTTCGCGTGAAGGGTTAATGCAACCCGTGCAAAATCGGGAAGAAGCGGGCAACACGAGGCGACCAGGCAGCAAGAGATGTCACAACGAATTTCAACCTTTCTGATTCAGAGTTTACGCCATGTTATGCAAATCTATGTCCCCCCCGCCACTGCTAAATAATGTGCTCCTTGGAAACAAAGTACGAACGCTCTGCTGACGGTAATAAGAAATGCTGGCAAATCTTTTATCTCGATGAAAGTTTATCTTAAATATCTTTTATTTGTTTCGATATATTTCTTATTACCATTCGTAGACTATGAAACCAGCCTCTCTAGTCTCGTTTATTTTACAACCGCCCATCCACCGTGCCAGCACTAAGAATGCTGTTTTAAGTTTACATGTAAGGTATATAATAAGAAAATTGCCGTTTTTTTATATAAAACAATGCCACAACAGGGGTATTTATTTCAATATTGTCAAGAACTTCATAAAAACATTCTAAGTAATCCACGCTGCAGTAATGACACTCGAGCACAGAAAGCACAAAAAAAAAACAAAAAAAACGCGAGTGTGCTTCGTAATTGTGAACATTTTAGCGATATGACTTTTGTGAAAGATGAAAGATAACCTCCGCATCAGTTTTACAGCTGAACCACTTATTTGTTCGCAGTATCCTGCTGGTGAAAATGAATGGATAAACTTGCATAATTCACGAGTATGATTCGTGACGCAATTCCTCTTTGTCATCAACTAAACTGTAAGACGAACCTTCTTCGCGTTTCGCTCAAAAGGTCCTAGCAGGACACAAATCTTGCCATAGAAACATAATAACAAGTTTGCGGTAGAAACTTGCTAAATCTGCAGGAGGTTTTACGACCCAAAAACTCTTTTTTATCAGCGGACGCGGCGAGTTCTGCACAATGTTTTCATCGACAGAAAGAAGGGATTTGCAGCTCTGCAGGGAGCAGCAAGACGCGTTAGAGCAAGGAAATTCCAGTTTGTTAGAATTCCTTCTTTGTCATAGCTCGTAAGATGAAAATCCTACCTGTATTTGTCACCACAATAGTTTACAAGCTCCCTTTCCGGATGGATTAGTATTATTTTTGAATAGAATGCTTTCAATGGACCTCAACATGACGGTGCAATTTTATTTGGCAAAAAAGAAAAAAAAACAGGATTTTTCGAAAATATGACTGAAAACTTTCAGAAAAATTCAAGCAACGACGCGTAAATAAAAATGCACAATATTAAATTATGCCAAGAATTTCGTAATTTTAGGCAAATAATAAATAATGTTCTGAATAATAGATAGCGACATCAAACAAACTTAGAATCCTACATACGCCAAATACATATTTTCTACAAATAAATAAAATCTATCTATCAAAGCACATATCAAAAGATGCAACCCATCAAATACATCCTTCTGGAGAAAATACCGAAGAATTAAAGTCAGATTTGTCGACCGCAAAAGCATCCTTTGATTTTCTGGATGGATAAGAAATGAATCTAAACCCAGCGGTGGACATACCTGTTGATTGGAAATTGATTAGAATAATTTCTCGCATCGTTGGCTGTGACTATCATCATGGCGGAAAATTAATGACATTCACGTCTAGGAAAATTATTTCACAATGGATTAGATATTGTACTGATTTCTGTGTAAAGGGCTGAAGAAGGAGAAGAGGAAGACCTTTGTCACTATACAAGGAGTTTGAATCATAAAACCTTTACCTCAGTCCCGTTGAAATATATTAAATAATAGGGGAAAACATCACCAAGTAAGCGATCAATAGAGATAATCCCAGCGATTACATTTCAATGGCCTTGAATCAGCTTATATCAGTAATACTTTGGCAAGTTTACATCATACGAGGCTACAACAGAAGGATTGTAACTTCAACAATTCCCAACAATTACAAAATATTACACGTCTTCATATATTGTAACTGCGATATCATAAAGGCACTATTTCAGCTTTTTCTACAAATTGGACGTTTATGCTATCAATTATTAATTGAACGGTGTCTTTGAATCATCATTTACGTTTTCTTCAGTTCTTTTCGTAACCGTATTTTAACGATTTTTTTAAAATACAAGACAGCTTATCTTGCACTATTTTTTTATTTTTTAAGTTTGCATTGTCTCCGTTGCAATATCCATTTGTCATCCTAACCACCCAACAGTGCGTGGCCGTAGAATCTGTCCCGCATGACCAACCTGGCATCCAATAACACGTTAGAATACCGGCCACAAGACAAAGTCACGTGTTATGAAATTTCAGATCTGTTACACATGGTGTCCGGACAGTTTTGAATGGGTCCTGGTACCCGCTATATCCTGCAGGTTAAATAAGTTCAGTTCTGTTTTCTTT
The DNA here is from genome assembly GCF_001039355.2 of Lingula anatina. The sequence goes on along the minus strand of NW_019776091.1, from coordinate 160,296 downwards.
GTTTCTGTGTACCCGTAAAAACACCCTTAACTGTAGCACCATCCAGATGTGCACTGCAGAATAATCAAGGCGTAATTTTCTAAGATTTATGGCTACACAATATATTTGTTGTGTCCATTTTTATGGGTTGAAATTCAATTTTACCTTTTTTCTTTTTGGGATAGATAGGTCGAAGTTTCAATAATCGGTTGAAAGAGCGGAAAAGTTAGATGGGAGGCCGAATTTTCGCGTAAAGTAAGCAAAGCTTATTTTATTTTATTTTATCACCTTTAAATCTCCACAAAACAGGTTAAAAAGAAACAGAACTAGAGGCGGGGAACCCGAGAGCGACCATTTTTATAATCCACGTCAAAGGTCGAAAATTCCCTCGAAGCAGAAGCCTGGAAAATGACTGATGCAGCAGTATTATGGGATGTGACAGATGTTAACACGCGCTGCCTCCTTTCCAAATGTCAAGCTCAAAACGTGGATAAAGTTCATTACAGCCTGGACGCAGCCAAATTCTTTTATTTCTTAGTCCGTGCCTCACCCCGCCGTTCATGGAGATTACTCCTACGCCCATATTTTACCCTAGTTACACGCTTCTCGGTACCTTTCGCACCTAAAGTTATTTAAAAGTGGTGTAAAAAAAACAACAAACTTACACTATCCCATGTTTATAAAGAATTAGTCCTTGTCCATTATTTGTCCTGCTAATTTACTGCAAAGAAAACAATATTGATGGCCTTTCGTTTCCCTGCTACTAACAAAACCGATCACAACAACTCGAGTTAAGTAAACAAAAAAGCCGAAATATTTAAAGGTCATTGAAGCAGGAGATCCACCTCCTCTCCGCCCCCGCCAGGCTTACCCCTTAAAACCACGATAAAATAATAATATCTTCGTCATTTCCATTTAACATATTTACTGTTACATGTTAAAAATTGATACTTGTTATTCTAACTAAAGCAACGCATGGGGCATTTCATGTATTGGAATTCTTTTTGGCAGCACGAGGATTTTTCACAGAAATGTCTGGCTAATTCTTTACGTTTTCTCCAGAATTTTTGCGTGATATTAATTCCATTTTTAGCTGTCCACTAGTTTGGAGTAATAGTTACGCGGCCCATTCCATTTACCTCTTCTTAAAAATTGAACCGCCTTCAGATGAAAACATTCCACATATGACACATGAATATGTAATACACACAATATCAATGCTATGAACACTATAACCAACTAACACGATTACACGAATATCACAATAAACATCCGATTTCAGCTTATAATTTTATTTCTAAAGCCAGCATCATTAGAAGAAGAGCAGGAGGTATATTGTTTGTTTGTATTGTGAGCTGCATGCTCTCTGTAATGTAATGCCCACCTAAGCACAATCAATATTTGCCCAAGGGGTTCACCTGAAAGCTCACACCGGCGAGTTACGCCATAGCACACACAGCTGTGCTCCGATTTGGGCTGGGGTTTCTTGTCTTTGCGGGGGTTAAGGACTGAAGTAAAGTGGCTAAAGGGGTTTTTTGTTTATTTTTCTCCACTATCGATACTTTCCAAATATATGTAAAGGGTATTGGTACTGTGTCAAATTTTATTTTTTTCAAATTTCACTTTATTCCGATGGAAATTGATCTGCGTATTCATATTATGCATAGGCCTAATAGTGAAGTTTTAAAACTGCACTTTCTACGCTCTGATTGAAAGCATACATGTAAGAGCTTGTTTTCTATTCTATAAGGATTAAAATTTCAGAATATGTTAGGCATGAGTCACTTATCACTAAAAACTGTTCGTGACTTGACAAAAGAGTGATGAATATCACCGACTGTAAATTGACAATGTAAGGAATATGACGCGATCCTTGATGAAGTTCAATAGAACAGTGATCCACATCTTAAAAGGGGATTTAAATCACTGGAGATTTAGATATTGCTCAGGCGTAGAAAATCTGGATCTCCTTAATTGCAATATTGGGGAGTAGATCAGAGAGGTTTATAACTCTGCAATATGTCAATGTAAATTTTATAAGGTAGCAGGTCCTTCATAGATATTAGAATCAATAAAAAAATATAAAACAGCAGGTGATTGTATTCTTAAACATATAAGTGTATTATCATTGGGTTATTTAGCAAGAAAATGTTACAAGTCGGAAAAAAAGTACACAGACTTGGAGAATCAATACTGTACAACGGGGCTTTTTAATAGGTGAACTTACTGCAAAATTCACGAAGAGACGAAGGCAAATTAAAGTACTAATGAGATGTTTGGCCATCTTGTCATTCCAATAGAGGAGGTACCTTTAATTTGTATTCAAGTCACTTACAAAAGCTGTGAGTTCGATGTTTTTTAATTTCTTCCTCACTTGTTCAAATTTTGCTCTTCACAAGAAACAGGATATCTATTGTGTTACTGCCACAGAGGACGGTTTATCAAATATATGTTTTACCACCAAAGGTTCATGTATTTGTACTTTTTTGTCAACGAGATAAATCAACATACGAATGACCGGTCACCAGATTAATGTGTAGGTACGTTAAGTTCCACTTTTACTTGATAACTCATTAATATCACTAAATTATACATCTTTACAAGAGATCACTTTACATCTCCAAAGTAAATCATTAAACTGTTAAATCTTTGTACATCAGACATGTTAAAGTAAATAAAAGAAATAGAATAATGTCATTTTGTTTTTGTTTTTTATCACATAATAATAATAATATTATTATTATTATTATTATTATTATTATCATTATTATCCACCACGTGTCATGGTCTTAAGAGGGGCCCGTTCGATCGCTGATTGTGTTTGACCAAAAGATAAAAAGTCGTGTGGTGTCGCGACATGAAGAGAACCTGAACACCTGCAGCAGGGATCCTCTCTCCCACCTTCTGTATCAGCCATCGCTTCAGGATCATTTTGTTTAGATAGGTGCAGGCCTCTCAAAGCCCTCTGTAGTTTCTCCCCCTCTCAAGTAGCAGGGAGCAATCTTTACTATTCACTCCAGGAGTATTGATATATTTCCCATGCAAATATTTCCGGTAAATATGGCCAGGTTTACCTGACAAAAGTTGGCTTGTTTTCATTCCACAATCAGAAGGGGATTGGGATACTTCTAGGTTGGGACTATTTCCCAAACAAACACTTTTAAAAACTCCTATTGTAAGATAAAGAATTGAGTACCCCAATTTTCAGAGATGGTACTCCTTCCACCCCCCCCCCCACCCCCCACCAACCACCCCCACCACCAAATGCTCACTTTCCACCACAGGGACAGGTATTACCTACAGGTTCCACGGGACAATTCTGGCCCCAAAAACTGATATGAACTCAAAAAACAATTTTGGCTTCTGATCACGATTAATTCTAAGTTTTGCACTGAAACACATGTAAAAAAAAATATTTTGTTGAAACATCAGCCATGGATTTTTTTGTTATAAAAACACCACAATATCTCATTTTCACTGAGACTGCTTTACCTTGGCTTAAAGTTTAGATCAATTTTGGGACACAAGTAATTTGGTGAAACAGCCCTCCCCTCCATGTCAGAGACAACACTTGCTGGTCACAGGTTACAGAGGTGGAGGTGGGGGAGCACAACACTGAAAACTCTTGGGAGACCCCAACCTGGCGTAACCCAACGTTGTCGAATCAATAACACCATATGCAGATCTAGTTTTGTTGTTTGAGCTATGTTAAAACCATAAGTAAACAACAGCAGGTATTTTATGTGTCGACACCAACATTTGCTTATTGTCACATGTCGTGATTTGCAGGCGAGAAAGTGCTACTAGAGACACGAAATATTAAAAACCGTTGTTTCATATAAATTTATTAATAGGCTTTATTCAAAGGTTTTGCGTTTGTTTCGATCATTATAACCAAATTAAACCAAATTAAAATACGGGGTACAAGCAGACTTGTTTGTTGTACAAAAGAAAACAAAAACATTAAAATTTAAAGAAGACGCCAACACTAAGCATTCTTACATATTTAAATATACTTCAATATTTTTGCACAATCCAATTAAATTAAATGCACCTTAATTATTTCGAGCTAAATTTGATGTCACCTTGTATGTTTGAGTACGGTGAACCCAAGCTTGGATATCTATCGCGTGTTTTCCGGCACCAACATCTCGTGCCTAACAAGATAATAAAAAGATTATTTCTCCAACAGATTTCAACATGAGCCGTTCCCAAACAGAAAAAAAAGCAGATTTCAACGACGTTGCCATGGAAACGCTGATCCGCCATGGATTTTGGATTAAGCAGAAGCAGAAGCGGCTTGATATCCAAACACGTCAAAACTTCAGGACCAAAGAACGGTCACGACTGAGCTGTACCGTACGTAAAACCAGATTTATTTCGTCAATAAACATGAGAATTTAATTTTTGGAAATGAATAACCAGGACCTCCGCACCACGTTTGTGCAATCGTTTCCTTCCTTGAATGGAAGATGTCAAGGTTGTGATTTCATAAATGTTTTTATTGTCAAGAAATAGGACAGCAGAATGTGAACGCCATTGAGTATTTGCCTTATTTAACTTTGATTATATAACATCGGTTCTGGGGACAACAGTCTTCGTGCATTCAAAATTTTTCAATACCTTTTTTTTTTTTTTTTTTTTTTTTTGAACAGCTGAAAATTCAGATTCCCAGTTCCTATGCTCTCCCGTGCCCCACCTTGTAAGAGAAAGATAATCTATAAAACCTTCTGTCCTTTGTCGAGCACCGACTACTTGAGAAAATACCCCCGTATCAAAAACCTTTAAAGCGCAAGAGACAACTTTTCCCTTTTAGTGTTAAAGCTGTTTAGGATAGAATAGAGAGAACAATAACCCGTCACGCAGTATTTCAGCTTAAATATCGAGTAATAGCCCGGGCTATTGACTCGTATTCAAAGAGGTGATCAATGTTAATAATAGTTATGAATAATTAAGGAGTTAACTTAGAGTGACATCTAACCTCTCTTACCTAAGATCAATGGTTTTGACTGTCTTCTATCGATTACGATATCAAGTGTACAAAACCCGACGCGGAATGTACACATCGACGAGGAGTTTGAAGTCCACTAAGCTCCAAGCAATTCTGCGAATTTTGCACTGAGATAAAGAGAAAGAGAGAGATAATCTCAATTGTTAACTGACTTCGATATTCTAGAAGTGATATCTTTTTCAGATCCACGACTCTCCAGCGTAGGCCGGTGCGTGTAAAGAATCACCGCGGCGAGAGCCATTGTTAACAACTGTTCAGTTTTTGTTTCAAGAGTATAAAAGGTTTGAAGTGGAGGGAATGAAATCTTTGCTGTTTGGAATGCTAACGAATCAAATATTCATCACAGTTCAATTGCAAGCACAGCTTACAGACAATAAACGCGTAGACCTTAAAAAAAATGTCGAAATAGACAAATTTGCCAGTAAGCGACCTATCTATATTTAATTAATTCTTAACACCGAAAAGGGCATGTTTTTAACAAGCCTGTGAAGTACTTCAATAATACTACTTGCATCAATAAAGAAGTAAAACTTGTTTCAAAAGAGTACAGTCGTACCTTTGAAATGAAGATGAAACGGTTAAAAATGACGTTCACTTCATATAACAGGTTCACAGAACTGTTTTGGTTTGAGAAGTGCGATCGAGTCACTTGAAAGTTTGAGACAGAGTTAAAACTTAAACCGACATAACCCGAGGGAGCGCAGATAATCGATTTTCATCAAATTCATTACAATATTCAATGCTATAAATCAATCTTTTAACAGGTAAACGATTACAAATATCTCATTGGAAAGTTAGCTTAGTTCTACCAGCTGCTAACTGGCAAAATCTGTAATAAAAAATAATTTTATAAAAAAAATCCTCAGCCGACGCAAACAGATATATTTATGCAACACCAGAAGTACTAAACATCTGGACTGGGTCGACCAAACATTGATATAAAAAGGAGACAAATATTTCCTTGTCCAAGCCAGTTAAATATGACATCAAAATGTATGAAGGTTTGACTTTTTGTTTGACGTTTCAAACGCATGCTTCGAGGGACCTCTTGGAACCTTGCACGACCCCAGCCCTCAATGATGGCTGTCACGGTTTCAGCATGATAAATGCTTCTTCTTATTACCAATGACGGATTTATGGAAGATGTAAGAGCTATTGAGCTCCCTTGTTGACGGATTTGGGTCCCCGTGTCTTGAAAAAATGTCGGGGTAAAAGCGCAGGCCGAGCTATCAGTGGGTTTCCAGTAAGGTAGAGTCAAGTTACTGCCAAATACATTCTTTGTCAGGCTTTGGAAAACGAGACGTTTGGAAGAGGTTTTCAGTCCTTAGTCTTAATGTTGGTTAAATAGTTCTTTTTAATCTGAATTTTTTTTATCTCCATTTGTCATCAAATTTGTTGAATGATTTATGTCTATGTGACACAAATTTATTGACCTTAATTTGAGAAAAAATGGTGGTTCAACAGTTGAGATATCAAATAGTTCAATAAAACGTTTTTTTTTACCAGTAACTTATTGATTTTTAAATATATGATAGGCGATTTAAATAACATAATATTCCTCCGTCACAGAGCGTTATCGAAATTTCTATCGGTTGTTGTTTTCCCCTGGCCGTCACTTCGTATTCTAGATAATGCCACATACGCAGAGACGAAATACGAAAAGAACGTAAAAAAAATACCTTTAACTACCCTGTTGAGAGAGAGAGAGAGAGAGAGAGAGAGAGAGAGAGAGAGAGAGAGAGGAACGAATATACAGAGCTCTGTATAACCATTTTCACAAAACCTTTTCCATTATTTTCTCTGTTGCCGCATCGTTGCGTCAGAGTCGTCAACTTAAATCAGTTCCGACGCTTTCCAAATATAAAGTAACCGAACCGTTGGTGGAGGGTGAAAAAATAGAAGTAGTAGAAGTCTGGAAAGTTTAAAAGCAGAGGAACTATGGAACCTTGTGGAATGATAATCAGAATTCGCTTACCAAAATTGATTTTGTTCCTTGAATCGAGTAGCAGTGGCAATCACCATTTAGCAGTCGATTATGAAGCAATTTCTTGCCAATAGAACTTACACCCATCCATTTACACACTTTCACTTATCTCGGAACCAATGTAATGGACGTGTTTTCGACATAGCCCTATCGATAGATAATTGGATTTTTTAGTATTATTTTTCTCTGCGTATATTGTGTTACTATCTATTGTATCTTCATTTGTGCGCCATTGGGGTTCCTAGAGGAAATGTAGGGTGTTTGGAAAGTTTATTAATAACTTCTCGATCTTTATTTTTGTTCAGAGTCAACCTTAGTCTTTTTTTCTATCGCATATGTTTGTATGAAAACACATTCCCGGACGAATTCTTAAATTTCCCTTCGATCCAAATGATGCATATTGTCATAGCTTTCCCCTCTTTTACAGCCGATAGGTGTTTGAATGTCTAAAAAAGTTTTCTCAGATTATATGTTAATGAAACACAAATCGTGTTTTACCTACATCAGAAAAAAACGGTACTTTGAGTTTATTCTTTAAACTCGATTTGAGCAGCACATGGTTAGGAGCCAAGATGTGTATGCTGCCCCAGCTTTGTTTTTTTCTTTTTTCTTTTTTTTCTTTCTTTTTTATATTCTAGAGGTCAAACCACGGGTAGTTATTTTTCAAATAACACACGACGACCGTAGCCCACACTTTCTATTTGTACCAATGTTTTGCGTAAAAGTCATGCTTCCAAGGTGAAAATTGTTGTTTGAAGGAAGTAACTGTAGTTCGTCTCTTGATTAAATGTTTAGTTAGACAAGTACAGGCCTTAGTCAAAGAAACAGCTTAGCTTACAAATAGCATTCATTCAGACGACAAAACCGTCCCGCTCACAGAAAAAAAAAGATTTTAAAACAATCGTTTCAAGCACACACTCCCCCCCCTCCTCTTGTTTTTTCCCCCTCAGTGAGTTTGAGCTTTCAGCTAAATGTAGCTTACGTGTTAAAATACCAATACGCGACGAAGAGGAAGCGCAACCCGGTGTTGAGATCAAATTGTAGTTTGTAAAATGCTCCTCGGGTGGAGCCCTACGGATTTATAAACTTTTCAAACTGTGAGAAAAGAGATAATATTGCCGGAAACGGCCGACCTAAGGAGAAGCCCTTTACACCGCGAAGTTGCTATTTCAAGACGAACCCAAGAGGAGGCAATGCTTTCTGCTCATCGCCGCCGGGGCTACATAAAACTAAAAACGTCAAGACATAAAACTTACACGACTATAGAAGGGTATTTCATCTCTTAATCCGGTCAGCCAACTAACCGGCTTAAGGCCGTATTAACTTACACCTGTCAATCAGGCTATATTAGGCGAGGGGGATTGTCTCAAGGTTTTGTCTCAAGTATTCAAAACTATTTGATGGCCTAATAAAGTTTGTGGTCGAGATCATTCTATCTGACACCGGTCGAATGCAGTTATAGTAAAAAAAGTCTCTATTCTCATGTTTTTTCTTCTTTTTTTCTCAATTACAATTGTGCGTTTCTATTTGTAAATTCTTTCTGCAAAACAGTTTCTAAACTGGTAAGATTAGGGGGAGGTACATGGTTGAGAAAATTACCTCTTTAACTTGTAGAGAAATCTGGTGTTGTCGTCAGTCAGCCATTATTTTCACCCCTCCCACCTTTTATTATGTAAGTTTATTGACAAACAAACAAACACGTCTGTTTGATCACCTCTCTCTCTCTTTCTCTCTCTCTTCAGTACACAATTCTGCAATGTCGATTGCTTTTAAAATAATGATAATTTCAAGAGATCTTTACATGAATCACTCACACAAATGCCATGCTATATCAATCTACCGCACCCGCCTTTTCACAAAGGGAACGTCTCTTCTCATTTCTCAAAAACTTTTTTCTCGTTTTACAACGTTATTAAGACAACCGTCTTCGTGGTTTATTTTCTACACTAAACGATCTTATTCATCAGATAACTCGGCAGTTCCCCCTGTCTTCCGACTCATCACCGGCTAGATTTCGTCTCCTTCTTTCCACGCCGGCAGCCATTGTAATCACACGTCAAATCGCGTTATTCGCTTGTCGCATGTCCGCTAACTCCTAAATGAAATTATTACGTTGTTCCAGCTCCAGCTTCCTTCTTAAATCTCACAACATATTATCTGTCAACTATCCACGTTCCGGATCTACGCTTAACTTACAATCAGGGAAGTATATGGATTTGAAAGGACAGAAATTGCACATCCTAAGGCAGGCCCTCTTAACCGTTATTAATGATTAAGGGGAGCTTTTCCAATAAAACGGTTCGGTTAAAAGACAGTCTCACAGCGGATATCTGAGTATTCAACATGGGAAATGACATTAATCCTTGAGTTTACTGTCGCGTATTGAAGGTAACATGCATGTATTTCCCCCCTTCTCGTGTTGCCCTGTGGCAATCCCTCCAGCCGGGCGAAAGTAATTCGCATTCGTATATCATTTTTTCTTCAGGTGCAACTACCTCCTAATTTGATAAAATATTTTTGTTTATTTTCATCGCTTCAAACAGTAGTATAATATTGCGATATGAAGCAGATCATCTTATAATTTAACGCCGCTCGTTCTTGCATTTTGAGTGTCAAGATACACGTTAGACACGTTAGAATAAAAAATATAGCATGAGATATACCCGTGTATGTTATTAAATCAGCGGAAAACTTCCACTTAAGGACACTTGGACACAAGAGTGGATGACAAAACAAACAGGAAAAAACACCATAACTCCATAAACCAGCGACAGTGAACGATACCTTATTCCACACACGACACACACACACACACGACGCAGATAAAAAAGTAAATAGCAAACAAACAAACAAACAAAACACGGCCACTTACCCAAAGACGGGCACGAGTCCGGATCAGGCGCTGGACTTTTTCGCTTCCTGGGCCTTCCTTTTTGTGTCGCTCCAACCCCGTTGTAATAGGGTAACTGGGCCGTCAGACCCGGCATGGTGGGGGAGAGAGCCGGCAAATAGTCCCCCTGTAGCATCAGCTCATAATGTGTCCGACAGTATATCATAGTATCTTTCATTCCGAACTGATCCCCGGGGGTTAACCCCCTGTTACAAGTCACACACGTGAAACATGTGAGGTGGTAGACCAAGTCTCTTGCTCGCATTACGAGTTCGTTCGGTGATATTACAAGATGGCATCTTGCACAGCGCTTTATTCCAAATCGTCTGCAAAATAAGACAGTAAATCAATGAATGAATGGATGGATGAAGAAAGAAAGAAAGAAAGAAAGAAAGAAAGAAAGAAAGAAAGAAAAAAGAAAGAAAGGAATAAATAGGGAGAACCAAAAATATAAAAATCCATAAATGAAAAAGTGAAATAAAAGAATAAACAAAAAATATTTGTAAATGTCCAAAACTCACAAAGTTTTGCTCTGAGATATGAAATAATTTCAAAATAAATGATATACTTAACAAAAAAAAAAAAAAAAATTCAGAGAATAGAAAAAGTATAGGAGATAGATGACAGATCGATTAATAAACTTTTACGGGGCTTGCCTAACTGACATTATCCAGCGTTCCTTTAATAATTTACGTCATATCATTTAATTTGATAACACTTACATTACTGATTTCTCTTGTTTGAGAAGTGTAATTAAGTTATCAATATATGTACATGTATATATACAATTATTTAAGAACCCGCACCCCCACTTGCAGAAAAGGTGTCAAAACAACACACAAGGACTAAAATAAGCCCCCCTTTTCTTGAATTGTTCGAGGTTCCGTGACAACATTTTGAGGTCTCGATGTCTTGCCGAGACGAGAGGACTGTTCCCACAATCCTGTTTCTTGGCGTGGAAAATTCTTACAAATGTTTTTCAATACTCGCACAAAGAGGATTCCAGCTTCGCTTAATCCGGTTTGTAACAGCGATGTAATAACACCACGACGGCTTCGCCCCANAAAAAAAGTCAAATTATAAACAACAACACAGCCGTTTTTTGTTGTACCTGGGAAAGAAAATGCACCTTCGCCGAATTTACGTGTTGGCAAAGTAAAATATAGGAGATAGATGACAGATCGATTAATAAACTTTTACGGGGCTTGCCTAACTGACATTATCCAGCGTTCCTTTAATAATTTACGTCATATCATTTAATTTGATAACACTTACTGATTTCTCTTGTTTGAGAAGTGTGATAATTAAGTTATCAATATATGTACATGTATATATACAATTATTTAAGAACCCGCACCCCCACATGGAGAAAAGGTGTCAAAACAACACACATGGACTAAAATAAGCCCCCCTTTTCTTGAATTGTTCGAGGTTCCGTGACAACATTTTGAGGTCTCGATGTCTTGCCGAGACGAGAGGACTGTTCCCACAATCCTGTTTCTTGGCGTGGAAAATTCTTACAAATGTTTTTCAATACTCGCACAAAGAGGATTCCAGCTTCGCTTAATCCGGTTTGTAACAGCGATGTAATAACACCACGACGGCTTCGCCCCATCTTTTTACTGGGTAAACCGCTTGAAGCTAACAAAACGGAGAGCGGCGTCTTGGTTCACGTGAGAAGATATTTTTTCTCGTCTCTCAAAATAAAATGAGAAAAAAGTTACGAACACGAAAGTTACAAAGGCAGGTCATCGTGACAGGAATGACATGGCTTTCAAAGAACATTCAGTCACCAATATTCTAACCTTTCCATTATATATAATGTAATTCAGCTCATCGTTAATACGGGCACCATCGATTTAATTCTTAATGTAACTGTTAGATTTGTTCACCGCTGGGATCGAATGGACGCGTTACGTTCTCTTACTGTGTACAATACGCGGTTCAAGAGGTCAGAACCAAGTATTCGTTGTTTTGGCGGGAAACAAGATTTCTGGCAGCATTGTATCTAAATTCACTGAGGTGTCAAACGGAGTCCCAGTTGAAAGAGGGAGTTCATTAATAATTAATTTCGTCGCGCTTTTGGCGTATTTTGACTGCGAATACTTATGATGCGCCCCTACAACCACTATTATTCTTCCAAATCGCAATCAATGGCTCTTTTTCGATGCGCTAAAATGAAATCAATGATTTTGATTAACTTAAAGAAAGAGCCACTCAATGTATGGATTCAACCAAGTCCGGCAACCTCACGACTGAATGCCCCGCAGTCTACAAAAAGGCGCTTCCTTGCACTGCACTGATGGAATGCAAATACAACCCTTTAGTGGATACTATATTCAACCATAATTTCTCTCTTTAAATATACTAAATATCCCATAATATTCATCTAATAGTTTCTTTTGTAAGTGCATAAAGTGTAGCACGCTGGAGCGGAAAATTCCTCGCGATTTTGTTGTCAGAAAATGCGACAAAAGTTTCACATTAAATGCCGTGTTTGCTATCGTCCTGACCTCTCTTCCAGTAAACTGTGCGGCGTAAGTGACCAGAAAATGAGTTATACTTAAGAAAACAAACAAAGAAGAAGAGTAACCAAATTTTACACGGCTCGAATCAAGCAGAAAAATAGAGCGTTTATTTTCCTAAATGCATTAATCCCGGCTCCGACAAAGCTGACCTTCTATTTTCATACCACATTCAATTATTATCAGAAAACATTGCGAAATTGCCGGTAAAACAGCCATTGTCATACTATTTTCGATACCGCGTAGAAAAATAAACGTCCTGCCTGCACCTGTATTCTTGTAAGAAAAGTCTTTCAGGGTATCATTCAAGTTTTCATATCAAATACTCTGTGGTCTCAACAGTTTGAAATCTATTTCAATCATCTTTATTTGTATCGGCTTACGAAAAAATTTATTTCGACTATGTCATTAGATGTGAGGGCGAGTTCTTGCCTTATAAGTGCATGTATGCTTTTTCCTTACCGGCGTAGCGTTGAGGAGAGAAGAATTGGTTTCTTTCCTCCTTGTCAACATGATCCAGTGAAATTCCACGGAAGAGAACGATTTGTTTATCCTTATATTGTTTATAGAGGGGGAATAATGTTGGTGTTTAGGAACGCGTCGTTACACTACGTATAAGAATAGCATAAAAGAGAAACCGTCACGTGAAACAAGTTTACATTGGAAACTGTCACCATTAGTAACGAAGTTATGTCATAACAGAGCAGACCTAACTGAGAGAAAAATGAAAATGTTTCGACAGTCAGAATATCAAATGTGAATACACGATAAGATCTCATGAAAAATGTATGCCTTTCGCTGATAAAACCAGGGTGTCGGGGTAGTAGTAAAAGCTATCCAAACACACACCACTGGCTACTATAACCTTCGCATTTCTGTGGTAGAAAACACAACAATTTGCATTTATCAACCACCAATTTCAGGCTTTAATCTGAGCAAATGCAACATCATGTTAGCATTTCACTGCACGTTTAGTCCTTCAGAATTTTTTTAAACAGGACCAGTGGCGAATGTATCAACTGAAAAGGAGAACAACTTGCAGTAAATTTCAACACGTTTCTGAACGATAAGGAGCCGGGGAGTGTGGGTGGGTGGGGGTGGGGGGGGGTGGGGGTGGAGGTGAGACCTGGTTTACAGGGAGTATGGGCGTGGTGACATGAGCACTGGAGTGGACAGAATGCTACGATAATTCGGAGTTGGCGGTACGAATCATAGAACGGAAAGTCATAGAACTGCTTTCTTAGTCCGTGTGTGTGTGTGTGTGTGTGTGTGTGTGTGTGTGTGTGGTGGGGGATAAGGTGGGCGTGTGTGTGTGTGCGTGTGTGTGTGTGTGTGTGTGTGTGTGTGTGGTGGGGGATAAGGTGGGCGTGTGTGTGTGTGCGTGTGTGTGTGTGTGTGCGTGTGTGTGTGTGTGTGTGTGTGTGTGTGGTGGGGGATAAGGTGG
>NW_019776091.1:86681-146440 GCF_001039355.2 Lingula anatina | reverse complement strand
GTGTGTGTGTGTGTGTGTGTGTGTGGTGTGTGTGTGTGTGTGTGTGTGTGTGTGTGTGGTGGGGGATAAGGTGGGCGTGTGTGTGTGTGTGGGGGGGGTGTACCTAACTTGAGGATTAAGAAACTGACGGTTGAAATGCGTAATCGTGCAAGTCATTAAACTGCAAAAATGATCTTGTGTATATCTTCGAAATTAACATCGATAATACCACGGCTTGATTTTTTTTTATAAAATTAAATTATTTGGGTTTCTTGCATTTTATACAATAGGGCTATCGCACACTTTCGTTAAGATTCCATGATTCTAATACAGAAGCTCAAAGTTTTAGGATTCCATATAAAAAAAGACACTTGCTTTCTGGTAGTCGTAACATCTCCATGTGGTGCAGTACAAAGATTGACGGTTGTTTCGCAATGTTTAGAAAACTCTGCAAATCGAGAAAACTTAAATGGACGTCGTACGTCACACAAGTAAACTACAGCTACTTTAGTGTGCATAAAGCTCTCAACAACTCCTTGAAAGTGATAGATTGATTTCTGAAAGGATTCGCAAACTTCACACACCTGGGTGTTCAGAAATAGCAAATATTTTTTTAGAAAACGGTGGAGCGCTTCGGAGAGGATTTCAAGTATCCGTTTTCCTCATCGAGTTGTGTTCCACCTGACTTATGAATTGTAGCAGAGACCACAACAGATCGTAAAGTGAATTTTTTAAAGAGAACGACTTGGTATGTGGAGGAATAGCTGAGCATTTATCCTAAGTGAGAGATCAAAGATAACCAATAGTTTAGGAAATTACGCGTAATGGACACTTGACAAAATGTTGACTTCAAAAGATTTCTGAGAGGCGCTTAAATCCTGTGTGCCGCGGTAGTACAACAAGCGGTATGATTTTTATACCAAAATTTGTGTGGTCTACTTGGAACACTTTTTGATACCAGTTTGTAGTTAAACTGAAAAATTTGGACAAACAACTAGATAAAAAGATAAAGTAAGCATAAAGTTATGGTAATAATTAAAAAAATAAATGAATAAATAAATAGGTAAACTGTCATGCAAGGAGAAAAATAAATAAATAAATAAATAAATAAATAAATAAATAAATAAATAAATAAAGCAGTTTAATATATTTTATCAAACTAAAATAACCTAAAATCTTATCCATTATTATGATGGAGGTGAGAGAAAGAGGAAAAGTCAGGAAAATGGTAGGCAGAGCATATGCCCAAGAAGTATCTATTTAATTTCTTGTTGTTTTCTCGTAATCAGCGCTACCTGTAATAGTCCTCTTTGCAATAAATACTGCCGTCTTTAGCGAAGCAGGTCAGCTCCGAGTCCAGCCGAAGTTGACAGTCGCTGCACGTTAAACAATGCACGTGCCACTGTCTATCTGCCACCAACAGGTAATATCTGTCCACGATCCTTCCGCCACATCCGGCGCACGACCCCGGCTCTGCTTCCGCGTTGATGACTGGCATCACCTGAAATAATTAAGAAAGAGAAAAAAATATTCAGGTGCGCTGATTGTTTTCTTCGGGGCGTTAATTAGTGCTAATAAGAATTGTAAAATTTGCAACGTGAAATGATGCGAGTCTTGGTGCTTCATGGGATTGTTTGCACCCAGTGACCCTCTATTCAGGATTAGAGAGTTAAGGTAGAAGGATATGACAGCTGAAGGATCTGAAGAGAATAAACTGAATAGATTAAAATTCTGTTTATCAAAAAAAGCAAATATACATATATATCACGAGAGAAAAATCAACATTTTGATATCGCCTGTTGAAAAGCGCACTGAACAGAAGATGAACATGTACAAACCACGCCAACCAAAAATAAACAGTGATGAACGATAAAATATATTTACACTTCTATTAATTTTGCTTTATGTCTCAAAGTATATTATCTATGTCATTATGGAAAGAAAAATGAAAAAAAAGGAAAGGAAAAGGCGATGACTAGAGAAGCAAAAATAAAAAAAGCTTAAAGATAAAGATGATATCCTTCGTGAATAATTGAAATTTCTGTAAGTAAGAATGCTCAGCGAGAATTGCAGAACATTAAATATTATCAGTTTATTAACTGTTCCTCGTTCCCACGCGTCTAATCGATTTCGACCTTTAAGCGATTTCTTCTTACAGTAAAGCAATAATCTATAATCCAAGTATAGCATGCAATGAGGGTTACTCCGCCTATAATACACGAACAGCGGGTACCGCGAGGTGAGAACTCCCCACAGGAAGCGGGAGCTGAACGACTTCTTCAAACTGATGCGCTATTGTTGGTACATAACGCTCCACAGTGGCAAGAACAACTTATAGAAGGGGTGGCTCGGTGCGACCGCAGCGTTCTTGGCGTATTCTTAGTTCAGATTACGTAACAAGACAATCTGTTCTAACGCGCACGTGCGCTCGAGAGCTCAACAAGATCGCGACGGAAATAAAACCGCGCGGATTGGGAGGAAGAAATGAACTGGGAAATAACACCTTAGGAGACTGAGAGAGACTTCATGTGAAATATTTGTTGTTAAGTTGGTCCAGGATCAAATCATGACAGCTACCGTTAATACTATTGACGTAAAATGATTAAGTTGCATATAAATGTACAGATTTGAGACATTAATACACGGAATGTGTTTCCAAGTATTAGTCAATCGAGCTTTTAAACTGAAAATATTATTTCCTATTTATCAAATGCATGTTTTCAATTTTTGTTTGCTTCTTTGTTCTACTTGTCGTTCTCTTTATTGAACACCACCTCTTTCTAGATTTTTCCTACACGTAACAGTTGCTTTTTATTCTGGAAATAAATATGAGGGTTACTCCATGAGATCCAGCTTGCTTGGAAACAAATGCAATTTTTGTTTATACTCAGTTTCTTCTTAATTACGTTTGCGCCAATACATTTGGCGTGTTAACATTAAGATACTGCTTTTTAACGTATGTTTTGATATCGGGGCCTTTAGCAAACATAGAAGAATTAAATACAAGTACACTGTATACAAAATATCTGGGACTGGTACTGAAATACGTTTGCACAGAGGAGAAAAATAAGTCGGAAAAATTAGCTTTCAGAAAAGATAAATGCTTCAACTGTTGACTTTATATCAGGCAGGTAAAACAATTTAATAAAATGATTAAAAAAAATAAAGTTAACACAAAAAGAAAATAAACAAATAGAGAATGACAGAAAATTGAGGTTCATCAGCGCAGTTTTATTATGTGCGAAGACTTATTTTTGTTTAAGTGCCCATTAGTTTAAACACATTTCCTTTACCCAGTAGTAAAACTTATTATATAAAAACGAAACTTCGAGATGTCATGCTTAAATTTCTCATTCCATTTCATGAGGGCCGTCTACGCAGTTGTCGCATTTCTTCCCGCGTCTTTTGAGTGATAAAGTCCATATTCCGTAAAACGAGTTAAATGAAGTAGATCGATTTAAACATACTTGTTCAACTATTTGTGCAATTTTAAACCCATACGTGTAATTTACATATGTTAACTAATTGCTTCGTTAAGCATTCAAACAGATAATTCTAATTACAACATTGACTAATTACGACATAATTGTTTTCTTCTGTACGATTTCTTCATATGATTATCTGTAAAAAATATTCCCCAACAAAGGGATGTTTACTGAAGCGTACATCAGATTTGCAGTCGGCGTGTGTGCTGGGGGCTTGTCCTGTCAAGATGCACACGTGCGCGTTTCCAAAATGTCTGCGGGCACTCTTCCGCTCGCATTATAGATTTCTCAAACACAATATGCGTATCTCCCTCATCTGAAAACACTTTCACTTTGTCAAATCCGTGTCTGAAAACAAAGGCCGACAATACGCAGAAGAGAAGTATGCGAAAATTCACACCTGAAATATCGAGCACACTGTCCAAGGAAAATATGTTTGGTACTTGAGGAGGACTAGAGTATAAACATATTATTGGGGAGGATAAACACCACCAACTGTCTAGAACATCTTCCACCCAGTCTAGCTAGGAAAACGCCCCCACCTGTGCTTTTAAAGCGTTTATGTAACAACATTTAATCGTGCGCAACTGTTAAATCTATGTTTTAATACTACAGGCTTTTCTTAAAACCCTTCCGATATTCACTCTCCATCGCGTAATCGAATTAACGATAAATACAGAGACTGCCGTTATTTCAATTAACAAATACGGCGAGGCAGAAGCTGCTTTGGCTATCCATAGCCCCTGGCCCTATGTTATATATGTGGGCCCAGATCATGGATAAGAGGTTTGCTAAGTTAGTTGGCTTGAAGAGACCTAATGAAGCAGGACCACTCCAAGACACTTTCCACGCAGAAAAAATATTCAAAACATCACATGATTGAAGCGTACAGTTAATGTTCCTATTTGTCTCCATTATCAACTTTCGAGGCGAATAAAAAGATTGCTGCAACACTTCAAACTCCATGAAACTCCCACCAGCAATTAAATCAATGTAGGATATGCATTTTAATTGGCTAGCAATGCATTAAAAGAATCTGTCGCATTTAACACCATGAATTTTAAATGTTATGATATGAATATTCATCACCTATTCTGTCATATTTACCGCACAATTCAACACAATATGATAATGACTCATTTGTTTGCCAAACTCATAGAAAAATAAACATTGGGTCTACAAATTTTTCGGCTTGAAATGTTGGCAACAATGTATTAATTCTAGAATAGGTTTATTTTTTATTCTTGGCACCAATTTTTCACTGAAGTATGCGGAGAATATCACGGGAGATTGCAAAGACTTGACAGAGTAATTCACTAACATAAAACTAACCCCAGCTAAATACCAAGCGCCTTTTACGAGTCTCAGTCGAAAGTGCAGCAGTTAAAAATCGCTAGAATTTGCCATGTTAAAGTGGAAAGTTATTACTCCCATCTCTTTGCGATCTTCAGTAACAGCTTTGTCGGGAAAACATGCCACATTTTATTTAACAAGAGCTATCAGAAAAAATGCAATATCCGAAAGAATGTACTTTCTGGTCATAACATTGACCAACGATCCCACTTTTACAAGACGTTTTCATTTAACAAAGGCGGGTCCAGAGACAACTACTTCCAGCTAGCCCGCAGCATATACCCTGTCAATAATGTTTGCTTTTATACATACATTTTTTTCTCGGCTTTATGAAAACTGATCAAGTACTTAAATGTGATATTCATTAAATTTTACCAAATATAGATAACCAGTAAACCTCTTTATCCAAACAAAAAAGAAAAAGTAATTTGTATAACAATAGATGCACAATACATCACTACAAATCTATGATTCTGTTCAGTTAGATTGCTCCTAGCGTCGAGCCAATGGTGAATTATTCCAGTATTAACCCATCCATTAATAGAGGAAGAGTTCCCCAGAAATAGTACGAAACAAGTGCCACTCATCACCTGCCTTCCCCAACTTTCACCCGTTACTTCGACCTTAAGACCCTAACATAAAGGTCCAGTTCCTCAGAAAGATGGCAACAGAGCTGAAGTTGAAGTGGGCTGTTAGCGCGAGCAACATGCCCTGTGTTAACGTAATCCGCAGATGCTGCGTCGACTGCTCTATGTCAGCCAATACCGGTTTGTTTACTGACTTGTTTATTCTTCTTGTCTACGTGTGTCGGTATTTCATTTGTGTTAAGGTCGCTACATAGGTTACGCAATTATAAGCAATATTCCCCTTTGTACAACGACTAATTTTATTGGCATTTTCATGTTATTTAATAAATCAAATATTCTTCTAACTTGGAAAGGGATATCTAATCTAGGAAATCTCCTCAATGGCTGATGCGTTAACCTCCGTTTTTTCATTTGCATTTATTTCTTTTTGTTCTTATTGTGCATTCAAAAGAACCCTTCCAGCCAATCAAAAAAATCTGTTCCCGAGCAACTAAGTTCCCTCTTATATCAAGTCTTATTTGTACTTATTCCTTCTACTACCGACGTTTATAGAAACACAAGTGTTTTGCGTGCCAGTAGGCCTAGTAGTAGTTACAAGTGTGGAAGATCTAATGATTTACAAGTACGATATCAGAATTACAACATTACAGGTAGGCTACTCACGAGTAGGTATCATTGTTATGTCTGACAACATCGTCACAAAAATATCTCCATTCGATCTACATTTAGAATTATGTTCCTCTTTGTTAAAGAACATGACTTTCCTACGAGAAGCAGCACACGGGAAATACAATGCGAAGCGCATTTCGTGCTACACGTACTTCTATACAAGCTACTACAATGTAGTATCCGAAATCAAAGATCCACGGCTGTGGTTCTCTCACGCTAAAATCAGAGTAGTTTCTTCCGCGTATTGATGTTGATGCGGCGGTGGATGGTCACAGGAAGATATTTCTTAAATACCAGACGAATAATTTGAAGCCAGCTAACGCGCGTTTTGGAATACCTGTTTTCTGAAAGAAATTTGTGGCTTAATTAAGGGTTAGTGTGTAGACGGGGAGGAGGGGGGTCATGTTCAAAACTTACTTTCCCAGCAGCGGCGTTAAGCCTGCACAGGTATCTTAACACTAAATTACGTATTTGCAGTTTCTTGTAGTTCACGAATGAAAAAAAGACAACCAACATCAACAGTGTGGAGAAGTCAGTGAGCATCACCTCCAAGTTTTTTGGATTTTTTACCTCTTAACCCAGTCGATTCAACTGTTTGTGCTCATCTCGCTAACCTGATTTACCCATATCCCA
Organism: Lingula anatina; assembly: GCF_001039355.2. The sequence goes on along the minus strand of NW_019776091.1, from coordinate 139,734 downwards.
TCACCGGATTACCAGGAAAAACATTGGCGGGCGACGATTTCTATCCCGGGGGCCTCGACTGCATGATCTGCCCGGTTTATTTCTCTCTCTCTCGATATCCCGTGGTCCGGCGTCCCACTTTTTCAAACTATACCATAACTGACAATACCAAGTCTGCACCCCAATTTTTCATTTCTTGCTCTAAACTGAAAGTTGAGCGCAGTGAATTTTTTTTTTCTTTTTCATTTCTATTACTTTAGGCTTACAAGGACACAAGCAGATATATTTGAGTTTCGTGCATTTGAATAATGCCCAGGATGGGCACAGTTGTACACTGTATTTGATGTCAACAACCTGATAAAGTGACTGTTTCTTTTTATCCCGTATTGTAGATAATGTAGGCTAAATAACGAAGCAGAACAAGGAGAATAACCATCACCGACAAGTTAAGGTCCAATATCATTTCACAGGGGGTTTTACGCTATCTGTGACAAAATACAACAACTCCGTAGAACATACTGTAAAATGTCTCTCTTTCATCCTTTCTTTTTCTGTACAAAAGAAAATTTCACACTACTGCACATATCAGAGGCTAGAAAAAAAGAAACTTTTCAGTCAACCAGAAGCAGACAATTCAGAATTAGACAGCCAAAGACAGACAAATGCCAGATAGAAAATTATCTGTGTGTACGTCTGTCCTGAGTCTGAAGGGAAAGGGAGGGGGGGGGGTAATTGGCCATGAAACAAGAACTGGACATCTAAAATATTAACTGCCGGAAAACATATACCAGCGCCAGGTTTTCTGCTTATAAATACAAAGCAAGGTATATTCCAGGCATTTCTCGACCCAACTCCATTTGGAACAATCACAATAATGAAGACCACTTGAAAGTAGTTGGTCTTTCTGGAGGGATAGCCTCTTGGTGTATCGATAAAACATGCGGTGAATCGCCAAGGATATGGGGATTTTAACTTTTGGGGCATAGCATTACTGTACACCTTTAATTGCTGCATTGCCTGCTGCGTCCAAGCCCGTGAATGCGTCAACGATGCTATAAAATAAAATAGCCCTTCTCAAACAGTATCGGTACACGGCCGCTGTAATATATACCCGTTCACCAGATACAGTCTGATAATATTTTCGTTGACAATACGGACTCGAGGTACTTAAACCACGGTCAGGTGAAATACCTGCCACATCTTTCCGGAACTTTACATAAATACATGCGGCATATCTTGACCTCACGGCTGTGTAAATAGACAGAACCTGTACCCCCTCCCCCCTCTCCTCCTCTTCGCCTCAGTACCACGTGCACACACCAAACCTCAACAGAGTGGCCGGTCGAACGCTACTCACCGAGTTATTTCTCTTCCCTCTCCTCTTTGTTGGCTCAGGCTTGCTGTTCGTCTCCGGATAAAACTCCACCGCGTGAGGGGAATGTTTCTCCACCATCACGCGTGATCAAGTGGCGCTTGCGGGGACTCTCTCAGCTGGCGAACCCTACTCTACCGCACGTTCCAAGGAAAACATGCTTTGCTATAGAATAAGCACGAGTATTATGGTAGCCACTGTGCGGCGTTGTCTTAGTTTGACTGCTGGTAGGTTTTTCTTTCCTCTGCCAACTCGCGATAGTTCAGCTTGTGATGGTCAAGCACAAACTACTATCCCTGTGTCTGACTCTTGCAGGTTTTCGTTCGTTAATAAACTGAAAAGTGGAGATGAATCTTGCTGCGATACAGGAGGAGGGGCTGCGCGATCTCATCTCACTCCACTGAACGCTTTTATTATACGAGCAACGGGCTGTCAGAGTGTTTACTGACAACTTTCTCCCAGCCTGTTCGTTTCATTGGTTGGGCTTGAGCCTTGCTTCGGGTGGTCCACTTTTACTTAGGGGAGAGCCAGGGGATAAACGTTGTAAACATCCGATATCGGCAATTTGTTTTATAATACTGATACAGATTTCTCTCAGTTTTTCAGCTGTGACACATTACCTGTGATTTGATTAAAGACACGGTAAAGAAAAAAGATAGGCCAACACCTTCAATGGCAATAATAAATATATGATTAGATCATAAAATACATGAACTGAAAGCACTATTGTTTTTTAGCTCCGATTTTATCCGCACTTTGGCAAACCAACATCAACATAGGTTGCAAAGAGCCTGGCAGTGTGGTCAGTGCCAGAGGGGCCTTTCCACAGTTTTAGTCTTTGAAAACAGGCCCAGCTTAGATAATACCTGTACTGCTGCTTGACAGGTGGAGAAATATACCTGCCGCAAACCCCGACCACTGAAGGCGAAACTTCTAGTGAAATCGATTGCGGATTAGTCGGGGTTTATCGAGGACCCTCCTAAGCCAAGTAGCGGCGGAAGGGAGGGATTAGAGCCCCCGAAACAAGACATCTCCCTGCGCGTTCCTTTCCCATTATCAAACACCATGTTGAAGGCAGGGCTTCCTTTCACTTGTCAACAGAAATCCGGAGTAAAGAGTTTCTTCCTTCTACAGATGCCGAAGTCCAGCTGTCACGTGACCAACATGAAAAATTCTTCAAGTTAAAGGAATGCAGGTTATTTCTATGTAATCCTACACTATTGTTTAAATTCAGTTCTATATCAGCTCCCTGTGCTTTTTTTGGGAGTTCTACCTCACATCCTACTTAATGTACAGATAATATTTTATTCTATTCGTTTTTTTAGTTTTCTTTTTACACCTAACTCAGTTTCCCAATCGTCAATATTTTCTGCAATCACGTGACTTAAAAACAATAGAATATCACAACATGCAGCAATACAAGAAATAATATTCTAAATCAACCGCCATCTAGTTAACTTTATAAACTGATTAAATGCCGTAATGATGGCAATGTTTAAAAGCAACCTTGGTGAAAATCATATCTGTGTAAATTTGTTTAAATTGTGTTTGTAGTTTTAGTGCAGTAGTCAAAGTATATATCCTTAGTCATTGTAAAAACGTATTCGAACAGAAATAAAACATGAAAAGTGGAAATAAAATATATCAAATAAGGTATAAAAAATGCTATATGAGATACGAGATATGTGATAACTCATCATACCAAACGCGTTTTCCGTCAAAATGAGGAAGTTCGGGTACATTTTTTTTTTTTTTTTGTAATTTATTTTTAACCAGAATACATGGTGTTTTTATTCATTCATTTTACTTTCAACGGAAATAAAAAACGAAGATGACAATGCCGGCGAATTTGGATTCAATGTTAGAGAGCCACTTTGAAAAAAAGTAAAGTATTGTCCTTCATAATAAGAAATCTACTTATAAAATAGCATCATTTTTAGGAGATATTTTATTAATAGAATGGACAGTTTTCAAACTACCCGTTTTACGCTTCACAACATTTCAGAAAATGGACCCATTAGCTGTCAATATATCGACTATTCCGAGGATTCAGTGAATGCGACATCAAGCAGGTAAACGGGGAGCATGGACATACAAGGCACAGGCAGCTTTCTCTAGCATGTGTACACTGTCCTACTACATTGAGTAGTTCTCCTAACCCTTTGTTACAACAAGCCAAAACCGAGGTCTTATGATATCAAACATTTCTCAACAATGCTGTAGTGAGTTTTAGGGCTGTCCGTGTTTGTATTGACTTGCTTAAGTCCGGATTACAAGACGCGAGCAAGCAGAGAATCAATACCCCGGACTACTGTGAACAGTTTACCCTCTTCAGCGGGTTTTAGTGGAAGAATTGTGAAGTAGATCGAATGCTGTCAAGACATACTACTGTAGAGCAACAGCCCTCTTCAGCGAAGGCCAAGTGGAGTTCGATTTAGCTGGTTGAAATGTACCAAGCGTTTCCCAGAAACACTGAAGTGAAGCGTTCGCCCTCTTTAAAGACGTTTAAACGAAAGACCAGGATAAGCCCGTGAAGATGTTATCAGATTTATTTAAAGAAAAAAAGACGCAACTACAGAATTTACCCTCTTTAGAAAGGTCTAAGTGGAGTTCCAAAAAGGACAAAGTGGACGTCCACAGATTTACATGAAAACTAATATGAGTGTTTGGCACTGTTTCTATCTGTAAAAATTACGGCCTTGGCAATATACCATAAACCCATGCAGTGATTTCTACCTTGCCTAAACACATTCGAAAGAAAAAGAAACGCTCTTAATATAATCTTACATCAGTAATAGTAAACAAAAAGAACGGATCCATTGAACAAGAAGTGTCAATAAATTTAAATGCATATATGATTATTTACAGAATTATCAAAAGAAAGCAGTTCAATAATTGGAAAATGATAAAAAAATGAATGTCATAAATGCGCCTTTAAATTAGGCTTCGAGTGCTTGTAATGACTTTTGCAGTACATGGAATTTTTCATATTCCTTTATGTCATTTTTTATCTCATCTATTTTTTCATTTTAATAATTTTCATGATAATCACATTGCCACCAAATCTTGCTCTTTCAATTATAAAAAATGTGCTCAATAATATTTTATGACCACATTTCAACTTCGACTAACGATAACTTATTTGAAAGACGCTTATTATAGATACAAAAACTTTTCACATCATTTTCAGTTACAAGGCTTTTCTTGGGGATACAGCATCATTGGATAACCTTCTGTGCAAAATATTCAGCATAGAGAAGTTTGGGTTAAACGTTTTATTTGTATCACGAAGGTTTGAATGGACAAATATTTGAACGGTTAATAGGGTTTGAGAAATAGCTTTGTTAAAAAAAATACCCATTCACATTGACAAATATTTTCAGCATACGTGCGAAGATCATGGTAAACCGCTATCTGTTCGTATGGACTTATGACGCGCCAAGGACCATATACAATTTACCCACAAAAATGTGTGAAGAAATATAAAACGTCAGGATGGTGAGATGCCATACTAAAGTAAATAAATAAAGAGAAGTTTTTATTGCAGCTTATGCGATGTATATCAGAGTTATCTGGCGACAATGGACATCATTGATATAAATACTGTTCATTACATAACTATAAAGTAATATGAAATAATAATTTGTAATAGGAAATCTAAAATCTATAGCAGTGCAAATAACTGATTTAATGAAAATGGATTAATCAACCTCATTAGGTTCTTAGTGAATAATAGATATAAGAAAGCGCACTATACTACGTGTTACTATGATGGTGGTAAGTTATCTGTTGCTATATAATAGATAATTTTACAACACTAAGTGACTTTTTCCTATGGTGGCATGATCCTTTTATGTAATTTTACAACACTAAGTGACTTTTTCCTATGGTGGCATGATCCTTTTATGTAATTTTACAACACTAAGTGACTTTNATGCATTGGTTGTTTATCCGAGGTTGTTTTTATCATTTATTTCACTATTTGAATACGCCCATCTTTTTTATATAAAATTCTGTGTAAACTCAGTCATGTAGCGGTCTATCTGGATACTTCTTCACAAGTACTTGTCTCATAATTACCGTTAAAAGAAGATATAAAGGATTTTTCCCTGAAAAAAAAAATCTCAACTTGAAGGTGTGAGGTGCCATTATAGCTAGATCTATTTTCTTAAGTGGAATGACGACGCTGTACAAAGCGTTCCCCTTGATATATATTGTTTGAAGTCGGGAAATTTTAAAGTGGAGTACTTTCTCTGGGTCTTGCTGCCTCTACTCGAGAAGGCAGCGGAACAGTCTTGTATACCCGCCACACCGCGCGGCGGGGCTTTAAACGCGCACAGCTTAAAACAATTATCCTAAGATTTGTTTAAGCAATAGTAGACACAAAGAAAATATTTATCTTTTATTTATTTTGGCCCGTTGACATCTAGCGTTTACCTGAAGGTCGGGCTGTTAGAGAAGCCAAGATAAACGGACAGGAAAGGGCGACCACTGGGAATCGGGCGGAGATGCAACCATTGCCTCGGGTTGCTGGCGGTTCTTACAGACCACGTTGTATTTTTTCTACCTTTTTTTAAACTGTCCTATCAGTGAAATCTGGTACATTATCACATATCCTCAACTCCTTTTTTAGTTTTTGTCGAATAACCACTTTCAAAGCCTTGTCCACTATTATTGATAATAATGCTAATATTAGCGGTCAGCTGTTGGAGCGGTCATTGCCGTGTCCAGGAACAATTTCTAAGGTCACAGTGCTGCGATTAGCGTTCTTGATCCGGGCGACCTGGGTCCTCAACTCTGGGGCTATTATCATTAGATACATATACATTCCGAGTAGAGGTAGTAAGTGCATCTTTATGGATTGCTATAGATCTTGAACCTAATGTGGTTCTAAAAAAAGCAAGAGCTTAATCAGCAGTGTGTTAATTTTTAATGATCAAAATTGGCCGTATGGATTGTTCACTTTGAGCAATCAAACGAGAGAGAGAGCAGTAAGATATTTCGACGATAAAACAATTGTTATATCCGTCATTTCAAACAATAAAGTGGAAAAAGTGATGAGATAAAAAAAAAGAAAAGAATTTATCCGGGCAAATGCTAACACCAAGGTGTCAGAAAGCTCAGGTCAAGAGAGAGAAAAAAAAATAAGAAAAAACTGGCCCGGTTTTCAAAAGACGTTAGCGTCTGTGTTGACGTTGTTTTGACACGAGAAACCCGAGCCGTCTTTCTGGTTGCTGTTCCCCAGCATGCTGCCGTTTACCCACACCCTACCTCTCGCGGTTTCCCTATATTCTCACCACTTCTTTCGAGATTGTCCAAACGTGTTTTTTTACCGTATTCTCTCATCAGGTCGGGAAACGAGATAATAATATAATTTCGGGCACAGTGGTTGGATCAGTAAATTCAGTATCAACTTAGAGCTGATGTATTATTCTTTGTTTAAGGCTGAATCTGGGTGGCTTGGTCGGAGATCGGAAAGCCTGAATTATTTTGTTTTGATTCATTTCCAGGTCACCGTCCGTCCATTTTGTCTTTATTAAAGTGAATCCATACTAAATTTTTTAACTGAGAACGTCGCGTGTGTTTAACCTTTAAGAGAAAATTAAAATATCTTTATTTAAAGGTACGAAGAAAGCCAGGTAGAAAGAGATACCAGATTTCATGACGTCAATATCGGGTGTGGAATTAGAATAAGAGATCGAAAGCCCGTTGAGGCTATTGCAGAGAATTTTTATCTCAAAGATAAAAGAATTCATATGGGAATGAAAATGACATATCGATATCCCGTTATAGCTATTTTCAGGATATACCTTTTTCCTCATCCAAGATAGAAAGTATTCTTTCTGAAAACTGATAAAGAAAAATCCTGAATATTAAAGAGTAAATATGGTAATGAATATGTGCCAATAAACAATTATTCAGCGTCTTAAAAAGAAGGAAAGAAAAAAAGAAAGGCACATATTCCGTGAATACCATTCTTGACAACACCCATTCCGCCCCGAAAACTTCAATTCAGTCCGACACGTTGAATGAACCAAGTGCAGGCCGGGCGACCCGCGGCTTTCCGATCAGCCAACATCGAGCTCGCCCTCGAAAAACGCTACGCGCTTGCTTGTGCTGCAAAACCGTCCCACGCTGAGCGGATCACCGAACGCTTGAAGAGACTAAGTACTTGGAGGAAGAAAGCTCTCCACTCTTTAGATCTTCAAAGTAACTCGGAGTAATTCATTTGATAGAACAACAGCGTTCGTGTCTTTGATAGATAAACAGAGGTGCCGCGTACAAAGATGGGCCGCTCAAGTACTTTTAACACCACGGCCTCACCCTTGCCCTGGTCCAGGTCCGTGACACGGCTCACGGGACGAGCTGTTCTGACCAAAACGCTGTTAAAAACACACTGTCTTTCTTCATTCAGCGGCTAAATAATGAAACACCAATAAGACATTCAGGTTGGAAAGTGTCTTAATGTCTTCTCTTCAATAACGGCGATTCATTTCGTACCTCACCCCCACCCCCACCCCCCCACTACAACATAGATCATTTATAGGATATTGCAGTTATAGGAACCACTAAAAATGTAGCAAACGGAGAAGATTTTACAATCAAATTTTGTTTTTGTTTTTATCTTGTTTGGCACGCAAGGGACTGCTTATTAGAAAGTATGAATATTGTGAATTCCCATGGGTTACAAAAAATGCAGAAGACGCATCATTTGTCATATAGAATATGTTGATATTATAAGTCCACATATGATATAGCAGAAATACGTCTATCCTTTTATTCCTTATAGCTTGTTTACATGTAATTTGCTCGAAGCCTTTCTTTTTTTTTCTTTGCTGAGTAAATGAAAATCGGGGTGTTCTCTTCATTGCGTTCAGCATATCCACTTTTTTATTTTTTATTTTTTAAATATTTTAATCAATTCACATTTATTCATTAATTTAACATTATTTACTCATAAAACACTGTAAAAATCAGTTTTTATTTCACTCTTATAAACAAGTATTCAAATATTGCTTTTCAATATCGACATTTCTGCACTTAATTTTCTCTAATCTAATAATAATCTAATTTGATCCGAACATCATCCGGCCCCATTATCATATCTCCTTCGCTAATTAATCGTGTATCTTCTCAAGTGTTCCTCAAGGTTTAAAACCCACTGAAGATATTCACATTAACGTGCTCAGGGCGCGTTCTCACCAGGTCTAACTAGAACCGAAAATGAACTTATTGGCGTCAACTGGCCATCAGATTATATATAAGGGAATTGTCCTTTAAACTATTAAATTCTACGTTCAAGAATCTGTTCTTTTGGTGACGTCATCCCGTCTATTTCCGGTCTAAGTTTGTCTAGGTTTGAACACGTCGTTGGGTTCAGATCAGAGTTCTGCTCTTCACAAAGACACCAGCCAAGCATGACGCTCCCTTCAGTTCCCATTTGTATGTTTCTGCTTGATTTCAACAACAAGTGTTTCGTAAAGTAAGAGATGAGAGTTGCTAGGTTTCTAGCCAGGCTCGGAATTTAGGCTTCGGCGGGGTTGTGGGGGTCGTAAGGGTTAGGGAGTTCGGTATGCCGGGGGCAGATAGTAGAAGTGGGGGGGGGGGTGACGTACTATTTTTGACACCTTAACGTTCGGTATATTCGGTCAAACTGACATGTTTGGTGAAAGGGATAACGACGAAAAATGAAGGAGAGATAGACGAAGGGATGAATGAGTGCTAGGCGGATAAGACAAACGATGGATAAATAAATGATGTTATATGGAAAAAGAAAATGGTCGGAATTTTGAGAGGTAGTAATATATCTGACAATAGATGGTTTATATTAATATCCCAGATATATTTCCCCTTTTGTTAGATGTATGAATTGGTTGTCACAGAGGTTGACGGTCAAGTATTCTACAGGAAGCAAATACGCAAGAAACGAAGCCCGCAATGTATCTTAAACAACGCTAACAGCATAAAAACATTTTCATTTCCTGCTTCAAAAATTGCACGTTTGGAATCGCTGCCAACTCTTTTCAACAGTTGCCGCGAAAAAAAGCAGAAAGAAAACACATTTAAAACGGCTTCATGAGATTAGAGTCGTTAATTTTCATTAAACAACCTGTTGATGGCTCAATTAAATACAGAGGGAGTTCACGATGCGAGATTCCGGTAGACAAAGATATAGATATTTTTTGGTATCACATAGCTCCACTAAAATTAAAACTTATTACAATGAACTGTTATCAACTCCTCACATACATATATATATATTTATTTTGCTTTTCTTGGCTAACAGCCTAATTCAAAAAGTTATGGACAGATTTTGTTAAATATTTCAGAACGGCTCAGAAATGGACTAAATGAGACTTGATCAGATTTTGGTGGTTATTCATTTATTAATATTATATTGAGAAGTGAGTTGCCGTAGCAAAGGTTTGGGTTCTTTGAGTACTTTTTTCTGGTCACTGTGCACCTGTATGTTTTATTTTTTATTTTTTGTTGCCAAAAGGTTTTTTTTTTGCTCGATATGTACTGTACATCAACTTTTCCATTCTTCAAATGAATGAACCTAAATTCATTCTTTTTCTAGATTTTTAATTTTCATTTCGTTCCGTTGGTAATATTATTTTTTTTTTTTTGTTTTTTGTTTTTGTCACTATATATTTTGATTGAATTATTACTAATAAAATATTTTATTTATACATGATCTTTCAAAAATCGCATCTCTAACCTTATTTTAATTTTTTTTTTTTTTTGCTTTATTTATTTTTGTTTTTGTACCACGTATACATATATGTTATTGTCGAAAACTAGAAGAATAACCTTAAATAACCCCGAGCACTGGTCTCGTACAAAAAGGTGAAAAAGTTTTATTTTAGCCAACAGAATGTAATGCTATCTCAAATCGCCATTATAAATTCTCTTTTATCCTTTTTCTGCTTTGTCAAAGTCTCCTCAAAATTTTTATATCATATCAAATTATGTTATAATATCTATTTTTGTCAAAGTACATGCGGGTCATACAAACTGGAGGCAAATCTCCCTTACAGCCTGAATACGGGCAAAACAATAGGCCATCATTTTTACAAGCAGAACATCTGTCATATTTAGTTATATCGCGTCAAGAAATTATGAATATGATATCAATTCGACACGACTCCGGGTTCCCTTAGTTGGCCTCGAACACAATACTTGTGCATGTGTCTTTGAAATATGACGCAAATTTCATTTTACTCGGCTAATAAAATGATTGATATGCATTTGCAAGGAGTAGATAGTACGGACGCACTCGTGCTTGCAAACATGCATCACAGCGCTCACGCAAATGCAGGCGGGAACGAACGTACGCATCCTTACGTGAACGCACGAGCGAGTACATTGGCACACGTTTGCAGCACGTGGAGGTAAAAAAGGAAAAGACATAACATTTTTAAAAAATAAGCGCGAACACGCACACACCCACACACACAGAGAGAGAGAGAGAGAGAGAACTAGAAGTACCTTAATTCTAAATCTAGAACACAGACATTCACAATTTTCCGCTCCGGAAGCTACGCCTCTTCTCTCCAATCAACCGTGGCGACTCTACAGCTAGATTAACTTGTCCCAAACCTGTCGTTTACGGAAAGGGACGCGAGTCATTTGAGCTGGAGAGGTCAGAAATCAGACAGGGTGAGACCTTAATGGAGACATTGTGGAACAGGCGTTCTATCTCTCTCTCTCTCTCTCTTATTCTGTTTCTTTTTTTTTTTTCAACGTTCTTTATTTGATGCGTCATTTAAGATATATTTCGTGTCAAGATCTATTTGTATTCTAGATTTGTTAATTTCTTTAAGCGCGGTATCGGTTGATATTTACATGTCATGTATGATTTTTTTCTTTAAATTGTGCGTAATATAAAGGTCCCATCTTTTTAGTTACTCCATTCAGTTACCTTCTTGTGCTGAAAAACTTAAAAGATTAAATCCTAAAGAATATAATATGGAACATGTTGTTGAATAGGTAATAAGAAAAAAGCTTAAGATTATTTAAATAGTTTATAAAATGCAACTTTATTTGAAGAGCGCGAAAGAAAAGCTTTACGTTGCCTTTTTTAGAAAATAGGAAAAAACTGCTTAAAAGATATATTTAAAATTTCCTCGAATACTGATTAATATCAAACGAAAATTGATAAAAAAGACTGATGTCGTTGCTTAAATATATTCAACTTCCGATTGATAAATTTGCGGAATATGTTGCATTATACTTTTACAGAATCTTTAACATTAAGATCAAAATTCAAAAATGTAATAAGACTCCGCTGAGGAAAGTTGAGATAGTTTGTTTTAATCCTTGCCGGAATTCAGCATAATGTCAAACGTGCAAAATGATGCAAGTAGTATAAATAGTTCAATCCGATGATAAAACAATCTCCCGTACTGTGCGTGGTACGAAAAGTTTATTCGCACTAATCCCGCAGTGAATCGATCGTCTGCGTCTGTTTTGCATTCTTAATTTTTTTTCCAGAAAACAAGGTTCGAAACCGGTGGAAGGAACTCATACAAATAGTTCAATAGATTTGCGATGAACCCAATTTTTCCAAATGTCAAAATTACAGAGATACCGACGTCGGTGCTTGAATCTGACTGTTACGAAAAAACATCACGAAGGCGCGCGGTCGCTAGAAAAAACTCCAATACTCACCTTGCTAACACTCGAACGCATCTGGCTTTGACTCCAGCTTTCTGTATCTTAAACTTGCGGCAGTACGCGTTCAGAAGGGTTTGAATTAGAGAAACATATACGAAACACAGGCACAGGATCGGAGCTCGTGGGCCCATGTGTCTCTCGTCTGTTAGCTAAATAGCAAACATGATGCTTAGATGTTCTTACAACGTTGGATACAGAAGTTCAGTTAAAGGCTGATTTTTCGACATACTCCGGTCAGTCAGAGTCAAAACGAAACAGATGGTGAAAAAACATCATAAAATTCTCGGCCACACGAGACTCCGAATAGTTGGCACGGCGCATGGGCCGTATGTTTTTCTAAAAATCATGTTTTGTTTGTTTTGATAGGGGCTATAATAAGCTGTAAGTAATTCACGTTCCTCTTGAAAATTCGATTTATTTGCGTTAATTAGACGGGGCTTAATCTTTTTTGTTTTATAATGGGATCAGTGTGTGAATGCCCATGGCGTTTTTAACAACTACACAAAAAGTGCGTTTACAGAGCACATATGACATACAGACAAGATACAGGCGTCGTTGATTATAGAAAGCATACCAAAAATGGAACTATTATTGCACATTGCAGTGAATTATGTCCGAATCCGCAATGTTTAAAATCCGAAGGATTTTCTTTATTTAATGAAATCCGGGGGTTTACATACACTTGTGCATGTTGTGTGCCACCCCCTTAGCACATTAAGTAACTGCTCGCGTTCTTATAATACCACATAATACGGTATTTAATTAGTAATAACTAATGTAAAAATGTACTTCAGCTTGGCTTCCACGTTGATGCAGGCAACCTATAGGTACTGAAATGGGCTGTGGTTATACCTGATCTCTCCATCTCTGTCTAGTTTCAGCTGTACCGTTCTCTAGATAGGAATATTGTTTATGAGATACATATAACGTCTAATATACATTTGCATTCCCATGCCCTTAGTTTCTCATCAGAATACACGGTTCATTCTGTTGTCTTCTCGTGCAGCATATAACGACGGGCAGCCAGACCACCGACCGTACGACAGGTCCAAGTGACATCACAGGACAGACCGACCACGTCGTCAACAATAGAACGGCGGTATTAGACGTAAACGGCGGTGATCGCTGGAAAGCCCGACGTGCGATAATGCTGTTTATATATGAGATGCGGTTGGACTGTTTAATTATTATTTTTCTGTTTGGAGTTGAGCGGAATTTATGTGTGAAAGGGGGGGGGGGGTTGATGAGAAGTAAGAAAGCACACAGGTAATGTGGAACAAGTCATCGTCAACTTTTCAAGCAATAATTCAACTTTAGCTTCAATCTACGCTGTGGATACTTGTAGCACTACTAGCAATAGAACCCCTCTCTCTTCTTTCCTTCCAAAAAAAACTACCTGTAACTCTGTATGCAGTGTGTTCAGCAGGTCGAAAGCCTTCGTTAATCAAACCTACATGTTAATAGCTCCCACGTCTGATCCGTTACCCGGAATTACAAAGCCTCGGAATAAAGTTCGTGTTTTTTTAACTAAGAGCACCACCACGATATTACAATGGCGATGGGAGATCCACCACCATACACGGAGACTCTCAGGGCAAAGTTTTCACGACATACATATTCTTCTAACACTCTGAAACTAATAGTAAAATCCGAAGCCTTCAACTCAGCATATCTGAACCTTGTAAAAACAGGTTTATGTTTGTTTACTACGGTAATAACTCTCTCCTTAACGACACCGGTCGACCTAAAAACGCGCCTCCTGTGGTGTAAAAAGCGAGCTACACGCCGCTCAGCCCAGGTGTTAGCTGCTATAAAGAATGACAGTGTAAATCGGCGGAAACGGTAAACTCAGTCTCTCTATATTTTGCCCGTAAAATAGACGGCTGTGTTTTTAATGTCCATTTTTTTTCTATTTTCAAAATAGTTCCAAATCTGGATGCGTCTTCATTACTATGGTCCGTTAGAAATGACCAAGGTGGATGTATCTGATGCTTATAGTGTATAATTTTTGCACATGCATATTACCGAAAGTGTAAGAAAATGGAACTAATCTATGTTGAAAATGCATATGCCATAGAGAGAGGATCATAAATGAGATATCAGTAGGAATGAAGTTTCATCTGAGCAAGGGTAATCTTGGCCTCCCCTAAAAGGCAGGTATAGATCATAAGGCAGGAGACACATCCTCGACACTTAATTCATAATTTTCTCTAGATTTCTGTATTTATGTCGCTTTTCCTTCGACGAAGTCGAGGGCAATCTAATCCGCATGTGCTTTCTGCACTTATAAAAGCACCAAAAACGCGGAAGACTATTTTATGACCGGAAACATAAAGTTTAAAGAGTAATTCCTCAGAAAAATGAGGACGGGGCAGATACAGGACGTGGCACGTGCCACGCTGACCGCGGTGCACGGATGGACCACCTTAGATAGAGATAAATAAAATTCGGTTGTCGGAGGTGAAAAAAAGCTAATCTACACACCACATTTCGATCTGGAAAGATGACCAACTACGAATATGCTAATACTAATCTTCAAATAACTTAATATTGGTGTCGAATGGATAATGTTATTCCCTCAAGCAAAAAACATCACGTGCAGTTGATTCTCTTTAGACATCGCTTTTCTGAACAAAAAAAGAAAACAAAACAAAGACGTCATCAAAATCCGTTTTGAGAATATTCCGAACACAAGGAGAGACAAAAAATATCGCGTGAGAGAACGTGCCTTTTTTATATCTTTGATAAATCTGGCCTATTCAGCATTACGAACTCGATGTACTTACTTTATGTTTTATCTATGTGGCGGATAATTCGCCCAGTAGTGAGACCTGCTCTCTATAAAAAGAGGGCAGGAAACCCGCTGAGGAACAAGGTTCCTTCAGACGCGAGGACAATTTATGACCACGCTAGAAAGAATTGGAAAGCTTCTTGCACTGCCCTCCTCGCTTTAATATTTAGGACTATTTTTTATTTTTCTGTTTGGTCTTTTTGTCTGCTTATTCATCTAAATTTAAATTTTAATCTCGCGTTCGTCTACCTTTAATTCATCTGTACACAGAGAACGTACGGAATAATGTCGAAGTGGCTCAAAGGTGACGTCATGTGCAGACTTGGATCGTGTATTTAACCAAAATCAGGATTATTTGGGAAAAAGAGTAAAAAATAAAATGCAATGGTAGTGAAAACCAGCTGATTTCTAAGATAAAGTGAAATTAAAGACACGGCGGTTTGGGTGGGAGGTTAATGTAAAACAAGTAGAAAACATCTTTAGAGTCGTCGCAGTGAGCGGAGCGTCGAACTCAAGCCGGAACATATTGGCGTTTGTTATTTCATGTCGAATCTAAGCTCTGTAGTAGATAGTAATCAAGCTAAGCACATCCATAGAAAACACTTTGTCTGCAATAAATCCTGCACCCGCCGGTGGTCCCACTCCGCTATAGCGAAAGGGCGTGAACCACACAGTTCTGGTCGTAGATAAGCGCGACATAAAGTAGTTCCCCGCGGTGCGCTACAGCGTGTTTTTTCTATAGAAGCGAAGCGAAGTCGTGTTGCATCAAAGCTTGTATACCTCAACCTGTCAACGAGGTAAAAAGATGACTGAATGCACGACCAACTTCGATTAACGTTTCACCGGTCATTTTTCAGTTTGAACTCGAAGAAAAAATGTTGGATTTTGAGTTTGCTCTCGCCTTTTCCATTTACAGCAAAAAGGACTCTTCCCGAGATGTTTGATCGAAGTTTTGACAGATCCAAATAATTCCATCTCCCAATTCTTACTAGTTTTATTTAAGATCCCATGCTATAAAACAAAAGCAAGATGAGGTGTCATAAACGGACAGTGAGAACGGGCACGCCCTTCAAATAACGCAAAATGGAGAAATATCTATTAATTGAGCAAAACACCCATACAAAAGATGTTCTTTGAGTTGAACCTTCGGAACACTTTTGCATTTTACGGCTCGATGATTGAATGAAGATTTTTTGTTACGAATGAGGAATAATTCGTCTATTAAAAACTGGTGACATAAAAGCCAAATAGGCTGTGTGTCTTGCTTTGTCCTCAGTTCCTTGGGTATATAATGGTAAATTCCAGTAAAATGCACCCGACATTTTGGTCAGCTTGAAATAGATAGCCTTCACCTTAGTCATTCACAAAGAGAGAGAGAGAGAGAGAGAGAGAGAGAGAGAGAGAGAGGCGTATTCTTAATGATTTCATGTTAAAAGTATGCAATAGATACCAAAATCAACATTGACAGAAAAGTGCCAGTTAAAATAGTCATAACGTAATTTTTCTGCCTACGAGGTTTCTGGAAATAACACTACAGACTGCATATAGTATATAATATAAGTGCAAGAGGCCTCCTCAGACAAGGGCAGCGACAGACCGGAAAGGACCTGAGGATACGGCCAACTGAATGCCAGTAGGTTTTCCTAATCTTACTGTGTGTCAGGCCAATGACCAACCCAAGAACGTGATTAAATAGGCCTGAAAGGCCTGTTGTATGAAAAGAGCAAGAGCCTTTTTTTAGATATTTCTCTGTTATTTAGGAATATTAAGACTTTCTCGTATGTACAAGTTAATTTTAACCAGTCTAAAGAACCTTGAATTTCAAGACTAAGGGTCTTCTAAAGAGAGTAGCTTAGAGGTGAATCTTATACTATTCTGTTAATCACCGACAACCGGCATACATGTATGTATATAAGCAGCCCGATGACGCCAGTTTGTCTGAATTCCATTCCAAAGTAGCCTTCGTCTGAACAGACCTTAAAGTTATCCAAAGATGGACGGGTGAAGCCTGTTTACGGTGATAACATCCCGAGGAAGGCCCGTCCACTGGGGACATTCAGACCAAAGCTCTGACCACAATATTTTGACTCTTGAAATGAAATGAAAACAAACCTGTCCCCGCGGTCATGTGTAGGGGAGAGAAAGCTTGCCTCACCACACCAAGAGAAATGTCACGAACAATTACACCTAAACACGTAAACGGCTTGACTAAAACATGAAGTCAATGAATTAATCCGTAAGAGATGGAAAACCGAGTTGTAGCTCCCGCGGGGGATGTTTTAGCAGCTTCCCTTCAGCAGCAGGAGGCGGTGAAACATCGGGGTTGGAGACAGGTATAAGACATCAACATACTAAACAGAATCTGATCTCTGATGTTGCAGTATAAAGGGTATGAAATATTTTCACCCTACACAGGGTCGGTTGATGATGTTTTTTTCATAGTTTTCTATGACATAAAACTCAAAACGATTCAGCAATGTGATGTTTAGTGTGAGTAAGTTATATCTAAGAAAATATAAACACTTTCTCCTGAAGCAAATGTGTAAATCAAAATACAGTTTTCAGATGTTTAATTAACAGGCCGTGACTATAACAATCCCATTATTTTTAAGCATGGCTTTATCATAACTCAGTGTAACATGTATTCAATATCTAGGAAGAGATCATTGTTCACCATTAGCTGGGTTCACCAGCACACAGAACACAGGTACCCGCTACCAGAGTGGCAGATATTATAAGGAAATTTTGAAAAAGCCAGAGAATGAAATGACGGTCCATTCATCTAAAGACATATCTGTGAATATCTTTTGAAAAATCAATCTGTCGCCCTGGTAGGGGGTAGAAAATAGGTTAGAGGTGCCATCACATGACCTCAGGTTTTATACTTCGAGGTACTGGATCGCATTTGAAACGAACCATCTAGAACATTCTGCATACAGACAGTGCAATACCATATCTGTATCCGGGTATCTATTGTATACATCGTATTGTACTTACGTTAGTTTTTGGATTCAGTTTGCATTGGCACAAATCAATCTCCATCTCGGTGTAGTTTGTAAGATATTTTATTGGGCAGTTTGTCCTTTAAATATATATGTAGCTGTTAATGTAGCCTATCGAATTCTTAAATAGGATGTAAACATTTTTGTTGTCGTCAATTCTGGTTCCCTAAGATATCCTATGCTTCCAGCTTAAGGGCTTTTACATCATAGAAATGAAAACAGAATGGACAGTCCAAGCAATGCGTTTGACCGTTCAGTAGGTGTAAGTCAAGAGAAGGAAAATGGTCTTACAAAGTATGCTGTTTAGTATGTTCAGTTCACGAATTTCAGTTCAAAACTCAAAATAGTGCCGGTGGAAAATGCTCAAATATTGGAAACACTAACAAATTTTGTTATTCACACTTTTTCGCGCCAAAACCCTCAAACGACCCATTTAATTAAAGGGTCTATCCACTCGCTGCCATACCATATTAAAACGCGCCGTCAATTTGCGTGTAATAACAGCACTTATATGACGTAACACAAGTCATTTATATTAGTGTGGCGGGAAAGGAGTGAAATTGAGTCTGGGCAACGTTTTTGCATAACTCTTGAACTGTCGCATAAGTCACGACATGTACAGAGGAAAATACATTAAAAGGCTAAGAAAATTTATATAGCGTATACGCATTCTTCGTTAGCAGTTCTTCCTGCTCTTACATGTTGAACGGCAGACATGTTTTCTTAAGGATTGTACTAATATTTTCTTGAGCGTTTCGTCACTGTGGAAACAGTCGGTATTGTGGTAACTTAAAAAATCGCACGACCCTCTCATGGACCCCAGACCAGACCGGAGATCGGATTTCTTCAGGAAGTTTTCTCGAGGAAAGGTAGTATGCTTAGATTGTCATGTGCCACTGCTGTGGCGGTCCTGATCGCAGTAGAAGTGTGGGAAATTTCACAAGGTGTTCCAACACCTCTTTTTATTCAAGTCACCAGCCCTCTGATTAGATCTGCCTATTGCAGGGAATGCGCACGTCGCAAGGAATTATTGTCTGATGTAATTATAAGGCACACATTTGTAAACTGTAGTTATAAAAACAGAAAGCGTAAATGTTTATGCTGAGAAGAAGGAAAGAAGAAATGAAGAACTGGTAAAGAGTGAAAGGAGAAAGTAAGAAGAGAAGGAAAATTGAAATACGGACATTGGGTTGGTTACCAGAGAGAGAGAGAGAGAAAGAGAGAGAATAAAAAAGATGGAGAGGAAAAAAGAAATGAGAGACATAAAAGACGTATAAATGAAACACGAGTGTTGTCAGTTCCTGCTCATCAATTTCTTCTTCTCGGTGTATACACTAGACACGTGGGTTACAGATCAGGATGTGGATCACGGATCAATATGTGAAATACGGATCAGTATGTGAAGTACGGATCAGTATGTGAAATACGGATCCGTGTGTTGGTTCCGAATAAGCATTTGGATTACGGATCAGTATGTGGGTTATGGATTGGTATGTGGATTGCGGATCAATGTGTGGATTACGGATCAGTATGTGGGTTATGGTTTAGTATGTGGATTGCGGATCAGTATGTGGATTCCGGATCAGTATGTGGGTTATGTTTAAGTATGTGGATTGCCGATTAATATGTGGATTACATTTGGTACGTGGGTGACGGATCACTTACTGATTGGTATAATAACTGAAACTGGGAAAGGTATATCAAACCATGATTTTAGTCAGTGGTTAAATTACTGGTATAAATTTAAAAAAATAACATTCTAGTGACCTGAACCATGACATTGCTACTCAGAATCATTTTACGGGATGAGCTATGGTTATTATTCTATCCCAACTTCATGTAAATAAAGATGACTTTATAATATATGTGACACAAGGATAAGGCATAGTTTGTTCTATAAGAAAAAAACATAATTTAAACTATGTTTTTGTGTAATCAATCAAAAAATCGCTATACGATTAATAAAACGCTGTAATCATGTTTAAGTATTGCCATCTTTGATATATGATAGGGCAGTTGCAGCGTGCTTGAAAATAATAGTTTGAATTATAAGGTAAGGCCTCAAAAAAAAAAACAGTATTGTATTTGTGACAGTTGTTTCCAAAATATAGGCGTATAGCGTGATATTCAGGGAGAATATGACAGTAATGACAGCACTCCTGCCACCGTGACAGACCCCAAATCTACCCTCTATCAGAGACACTAGGTATTTCGTAGATGTTATTCTGGCTAATACTGCGTACATGTACATTTCTGTCCCATGAGAAACTTTGCAAAGAAAAACGACGCCGTCACCCTGTCTCTGGTGGAGCGTAACCCACAACTGTCTTCAGAAAAGGACAATGACAGAAGGATGACAACAAGTCAACTAACAGTAAGGCTTGCTAAACTATACAAGATAAAAAGTGGTACCTGAAATCAGAAAGCAGTGAGGAACGTGACAACAGCATATCGATTCACTCACCTCCAGTCGAGCTCTCTTTGACAGCAACAGCTCACCGCTCACCTGCCCGAAGCGTCAAAAGTGTTCTGCGACAATATTTTTCGCGTGAAGCGTTGTGTAACACTACTGCTTTCTCGTGCGTGCGCAGTGTCACTGTGATGCGGCAACAGGCTTTCTACTCGAAGCCAGGTGCAGTGAATTGGATGACAACGGCGTCCAACGCAAAGATCCTCCCTTTTCCCGTTAATCCGCCGTCGGTCTTTCATAGATTATTCTGCCTCGCGACCCTGCCAAAACCGCTGACACCCTGCGCTCGCTTCGAAAGAGTCGGGCTCTAAGGTCGGTAACTAAGAAAAAGTCTCTCTCAGCCGCGGGAAGCTTTCGCAAGACTTGACAACACAAGTTACTGCGCTACAAGCATGTGGTGTTTTTAATTCAAGCCAGCTGGGGTTATGGTTATATATAGGCTGGAAAAGCGACCAATCACAAGTCTCTAAAAGATATTTTCTTTCTTTTCTTTCTCTTTCTGAATCTAGAAATCTCGAGGGAGTGATAGTTTTCAATTTCGTGATAGGTAATTTGACATTTTGATAACATTTATTCGAACTTTGATTAGTTTATAATTGATTCACTTTATAACAAATGATGCCTTCGTACTTTTGGATTGTAAAATTACAGTAATTAATTTGCATGCTGTGGTTATTTGATCCTTTTTTCCGTTTTGCATTGATAGAAACATACGCCTTGTGACACAAGTAATCAACACAGGGGAAAAAGGTGTGGTCAAGGTTTTTTTTTTTTGTTTCCATGTTTTATACTGATATTAGGCTGCCTGTGCCCTTTTGGTTATCATACCAGTAAAATTTAGCATAAAATTATTTTCAAAAAAAAAAAAATAAATAATAATAATAATAAAGAAAGAAAAGAAAAGGAAAAGAGAAAGAAAACAAGAAAACACAAAAATAGAAAAAAAAATTGTTGTGACTGCGGAAACAAAAGCTTTCCACACAGACACACATTGCTGTATATTCATACATCGTAGGTCGAGCTTTGACTGAGTCTGGGACACCACAATAATGGATAATTGATTCTGCACTTTTGCTTGTTCTTTTTTCTTTGTAAGAAAAATGTGACAAACTTTTATTCGATTATTAGATGCGGTAGGCGTTTTGGTTTTCAGCAGGCGACGCGTTGACATACTGTAATAGCTAGAAACGTGTCACCTTCCAAAAACCTCGCCACTGAAGCGGCTCTGGTCCACACGCAAGCGTCCTGGTTATCTGATGGCTGCTTAAAGCTGCGCTGATTGTTTATTATCTGATCAAGGTATTTGCTTGTTACTTTATGGAACCTTCGGGAATCTAGTATACCGCTTTAAAAACGCTAAAATAATTTGATATTTGTTAGTTTTCTTCAGTGATCTCGCTTCAGATCCTGTGAATGCTGGTAGGTAGATCAAATGATGCCGGTAGACTCCTGCCTGTAGCTCATTTCTAGCAAAAGTTGCACGCAAGTCTCCTTAGCATTCAAATGATACACTTTATAGGTGGGCTTAAATTCTAGAAAAATCTAGAATGATTTCAATATATGAAAAAAGGGCACCTCTCTTTCGTTATGTGTGATATATTGTCACAACCTCACAAATCACGATCTTTTCCTCTTCCACTCCATCCTCTCTCTCTCTCTCTCTCTCTCTCTCTCTCTCTCTCTCTCTCTCTGATTCCAACTATCAGAAAACGAAATCCAGCCGGTCTCAGCAGATCTCGCTTAAGAGAGGAACAAAACCTTCAGTGAGACAGAAAATAGATAATGTACTGTTTGCGGGTCAGTGTACAAGCTAACAATACGTTCGGCAGGTGTACGCCTTAAAACCAGTTGTTTTACGCTAAGCCCAAGACGACGACAACACTGAATAACTGTCGCTTTTGTTTTGTCTTTTTTCCTCGGTCAATTTAACTCGACGAGATCGAACGACTGGGGAAGCCGTTTTATTCCCTTTTTTTGTCTTTTTCTTCCCTTCTCTCCAGATAAAAGTAAAGATAAGTGAATCATAAATTTAAGCAATGAATAGGCGATTAAATAATTGGTTGAAGATAAACAAAACAAGTCTAGCTTTATGCGGCAGAAGTAAGGGTAGGGATATGTTAGTGCGGGTGGTACTGGTATTATCTAGTCTTGTATTGGTGAGGCGCCCGAGACATTTTGCAAGTCTTGCAATTATTTTTTCCCGCAAATTTCAGAAATCTTAGAAGAGATAATGATACATGTATTTTCGGTCGTAGAGCACGCAGGGTATGTTGAGATCCCTCACCTCATCACTGCCTAACCTTTCTGACTTCTCTTTGCGACATTTGATGTAATTCTATTGCAATAATGTCTGCAACATTTGCCAATGGCCCTACTCAAGTTTCATTTGTCTCATTGAAATCTTTGTGAAACTTAAGCTAGATAATGTGCCCGGAATGCTAAACCAGTCGAACGAATTTAGGAATCACTGTGATGCCTCTTTATTTGTTCCGATTCCTTTTATGATTATTCAACTTAGTGTAGATATCTGTCATATCAAAGTCGAATTACTTATTTATTACGATGTTTAACCTACTAGCTATTAATTATGTTCTTTGGTGAATATAAAGCTGTTTTTATGTTTGCATACTGGTTTTGAGCTCTTCTCCTTCACGCTGGGGGGATGTCACGGGAACACGACCTTACCAGAGTATTAATATTGACTGATACTACCAATTTTGAGTCATTTCTCCAAGTTTCTATCGGCTTTAAATGCTTGGCTCCTGCTTAAAATAAGAACAAAGACATCGCAACTCTCCTTCTGTTTCTCTTGTTTATTTCGGGTGCACTTTCTTTCACGCTGCGTGCATTGATATTTCTTCCGACCGAATGTGTATTTTGATAATCATTCACCAACTATTGCCGCTATAAAGACATTGTACCCCACCCACAGTTTTACAACGTTTATTCACCACAAATTGTGATGTCATGGTTTTTAATTTTGATTCCACAAAATGTGTTTTAAACAATGTAATCATTATCATATTGTTTTTAATACAGTTTGATTTATATTATTTAGAATTGTATTGCTTCAGTCTACGGCCACTCTCACAGTGACAGGTGCGCGGAGCGTGTATAATGATGTAGGAGACACGTGGAATTCCTTAAGAGCTCTCGGTCTGTTGTCATCGCCTTGACCAGCGCCCCGCTGTTCCAAACAACAATGACCCTACACGGAACTGACCCCTTGCTTCAATCACTTCTGTAGGGTCATCAAAACAATGGCTGACCGAAGCCCTTTCTGATGACCGGAACAGGCATATTGACCATGGCCTGCCACCCCCCCCCTGCCCACCACCCCTCCCAAACTAAAACGTTGTGATTTTGTCTATGAAAACGCCCTAAGTTTTCGTTGCTCATAAAGGTTTGATTTATGACCTGCACCTCATTTATAATACGCTGTATGATTTATAGTTTGTGTTAATCAAAATTGAAGGTTTGTTTTAATGATACCAGATAATACAGTCGATCATTTTCCTGAACGAAAGTAGTTTTCCTAGAGTGAGGGGAGTCACGACACATAGTTATATGTATATCAGTTCTTTGACACCATACTACTCTAAGAATTTTGCATCATAATGTTTAAATGCTCATATCTTATAACTAACTAAATTCTATATCACAATGTTTCCCAAATTTTACAAGTTAATTCTTTACACGACAACTAAATTTAGAATATTGGCATAGTGGAGAAAAAGATTGAGGAATTTAAAGCAAAAATGACAGAGCAAGAAAACCTTTACCTCCAACCTAAATGGAATTAGAACACCAAAAACAATTCATCCATTGGTCTCACCGTAGCTTTTGAAATTGTGATAGACAAAAGTTAGAAACTTATTAAGTCTATCCAAAATACGAAATAATTTTTCTAGTCATGACGAATGAAATAATGATAAATGCAAAATGAGAAAGAGCAAATATGCCTTCACTAGTGTCTACATGACACTCACCGAGGCAGACGACATTTCTCTCAAGCTATTTTCCCAAATTTAGGTTCTGGACAGTGGAGTAAAAAAGACTTAGTGTTTGGTGATAATTTTTCTTTAGATAACACACCTTCGTTTATTGACGAGCTGTAATGAAAGAGATTACAGATAAAAATATAAGTTTGCCGTCTGAACTTCTGCCATTTTGTTCTTACCGCATTGTCCTTTAACTAAAATGATTTTCCTTCTATCATTTTGTTTCTTCTTCACTTTTTCTCTCCATCGAAAGTCGTTCCCTTTACAGAAGACTTGTTGCGTTAAAATGTTTTCAGTGTTTTTTACAAGCATTAAGTGATTGTATATACATATATGCTAACTTTTCTTCGGCAATATTTTTTAAATGATACTTGTTTTTTTTTCTATCAATTTCAACACTTTTTCCTTTTAGCGCAATTCACTTCGGAAATAAAAATACAAAGAAAATACACTTTACAATTTTATAGTTCAATGCAATAGAGTTAAAATGTACAAGAATTTTCTATGGTGCTCCCTAATGATTCTTAAATGAGTACGTTAAGCCAAATAGTTAGTAGAGTGTTAATTTGAATCACCCAAGGTCAAGACACTCACATAAGATCGAGTTTTCATCGACTTTTTGCTTATTTGACTTAAATAACACGGACAGGCGCCAAGCCATAGTCATGTTTAATAAATCTCAACATACACTACAGAGAGCCACAATACAAAGTTAGTTCGACATGGATGGAACAATATTTGGTGTAGTTTATCCAAAGACCACGGGAGGGCAAACTCCTTGATGTGGTCAGTGGATTAAATAAACTCTTTCAGCGTTTGAAAAACAGTATTATTGGTCAATTTATTCTGCATTTTATTTAACAAATGTATCAAAATGTATCTATTTGACTTGGGCTGATAACATCAACTCGGAATTGTCCGGGCGGAGCATCGATTAAATAGAACAGTACTGCTGTGTCTTGCAACCGGGATGGATTGCAAATAATTCTTTTGTCACGTTTAGACAGCAGATCTCGCTAATAAAACGCAACAATTGGGCAAAATAAACATCACTTAGGCTCTCAATTTCTCAATTGTATGTGTTAAATGTTACTTAAAAAGTTGCTTTTCAATTACAGCCCTCTGGTTGGTCGTATCACGTGACCGGCGGGACAGATAGCCCCAAGGAGAAGAGGAAAGAAAGAGGAGGAACTAATAGTGATATTTGTTTCCAAAGTTAACAGAGACTTGGGCAACGTTATGACCATTAGATAAATTGAATTTCCACACAGCCCAATATAGTTCAATTGTGGATTTTCACGTACTGTTTACGTTCCAAGACGATTAAATAAAAGCTTACAGCGTTTGCGTTCTTGACCTGAAAGTTGTATTGTCTAGGAATGACTTACATTATTTGTAATCGTTTGACCTTTCGAAGTCGTTGTTTAAGCAAATTGTAAATTAAATTTGAGATGTTTGCTGTGTTTAGAAACGCCGGTTCAAATTATTTCGAAGTTATTTAAAACATGTTCATGTTTTCGAAAATTGTCCATAGTGAATTAGTTAAATGTGTCTTAAAGCCGTTTGTTATTTCTTAATTTTAATAAAGAACGAGATAATTAATAATTATTCCTTATGAATAACCAGTCCGCTGTTTCGAGTTTGTAAAAAAGACGTTTTTCTTTTAAAAAGTTTGAAAACATACGTACGAAAATGCGTCCTAAAAGCGATTAATTAAAAAAAAATTACCAAAACGCTATACGTATCTGTTTCTATGGTCCAGTCAGTCTCAGACATGCAAACTACTAAATGTTTTGAACACTTGTTGAACATTGCAAACACGCTCTCAAACACGACTCAGTCTTGTTTTTACTGCCGGGAGAATGCTATATTATTGTGTTTTATGTAACAGAGATATCCCGAGATACACCGACACATTAAGACTGTCATATGTGTTCTATACATACGTTGTCATTCATGGTTCTTTTTTCATTCACAAATTATGTGGAGAGCAATATTTTATCTGTTTCGGTTTTTCAGTGACACTTTGCGACCCTTCTAATCATAAATATCTTGCTGTCAAAGGAAAGAAAGAAAATAGACCGTTTAACAAATACATTAATAGAAACTCACGCACAGGTAAACAACTTCTTCACAGCATAAGCTATGTGTAAAGATATAAAAGGATAGGTGGTAGTAAAGAAACGATCTGTGATCTCCTCAAAGACCCGACCGCGTGCCTAATGACACGTGAGAGCGATGATAACCATATGGCATCACGGCATTGAAAAAAATACCAATGTCTGTCTATTTCTAGACTTTTTAACCTTAAAAAAATTAATGTTCAGCTGGTCCCTTCCAAAAACATGTTGTACATTTCATTTTCTATCATCTCAAAGGGAATAACTTGTACTTCATCCAATTAACCAACTGCTGTCAGTCGACCAGACGTATGATGGAATGGCGAGAGCACGGCATCGACTCATTAAACTGAAAATCGAACGTCTTCGTTCTCCGCGCTCCGTCAATTAGGGCGACATGATGTTCTCTTCTGATGGAGCACGTGCGCAAAAAAAAAAAAAAAAAAAAATTTTGGCTTTTTCCTTGATCTATCTGATAACTCTTTTGAAATGCTTACATTGATCTCTTCCTCGATCAGTTAGGTTTTTTTATCTCGATAACCAACTGCGTTATTCTGTATTCCTTTAAAAAGTCGAGGTTTTTAGTTTTATTTTCATACACATCATCTCAGAATAGGGTCGAGTTAGCGCTAAGACACCTGCCCATGTTTTCTACCCACAGCCAATGGGAAAACGGTTCCCTTTAGTTTAAGCGTATCTATTAATGAGATCGCAAAGATGAAAAAAACGGTAGCGCGATTTATCTATTCACTTATCAAACTGTTAGATTACTTCTTTCACTTATTCATTTATCCATCCCGTCTGTCTGTCTGTCTCTCTGTCTGTCTGCCTGTCTGTCTAGTTACCTGTCCGGCAGTCCATCACTTCTTCTATCATCTATCATATTTTGCTTGCCTAAAGTTAGGAATGATTTTAATAATTTCACCTTTCTAATGCAACTAGTTGGGTATGATTTTAATAATTTCATCTTTCTACTGCAATTACATTTAATTATCATGCACATAAATAGAGAACGGAATTGAAATGAAACAGTGGGCTTAAAATAGGGTGTTTATCAAAAGCACTAATTTCCGATTTCCTGAGATTGCTCTTAATTTCTAATGCTTATGATTTCCCAGTAATCATTTTTAATTTAATTGCTTTATTCTGCAGTTACTGCTAGTTGAAGCGCAACGGTAGCGCTCGCAAGTTACCGGATGCTACTATTTTGAATTCTTAGCGAGGAATCACAGTTAATAACGGGTTTCCGCCAATACAGTGTTTTAATTTATAACTCTTAAAATGCCATTCCCAAGCTGTGGTCTGATTACCCATAAAAAATCGTTCTTTTATAATTTATATTTATATTTTAGTCACCAAAATTGTCGTTTTAAGAAATTATTATTATTATTATTATTATTATTATTATTATTATTATTACGTATTCAATGGGTCCAGGTTTCCTGTACGTGTATTACAGTGTCGGATTCTCTCATCTTTCTTGTTAGCGTCTTGTCAAAATCGATACAACCATCTCATTATCGAATGAAAGAAATGAAACGCGTGGCGTTATAATGGGTATCATTATATAATTTTTCAATTAAACTTTGGGCCACCCGTGAGTGCCGTCTATAGCATTTCTATGACAGGAGACTTTTTCTCATTAAAATATAAACCCACTCAATGTTGAACAGTGGTATTGATGTCGGTATTAAGAAGTATATTCTGGTTCGTAAGAGCTGTATTACGTAAAATCTGACGCAGGTGTTTCTATGACGTGAAAAGAATGCAGTGGATGCGTCCAAGTCAGTTACGCGCTAGTGAGGAATTTATTCTTAAATTCCCAAAAATTCATTCAAATAAAACCAATGATCACCATTATTTAATAACTATATATTTATTTGTGCCAAAAAAATTGCACGTGGGTTGTAAGATTAGAAATATGTGATCATCATAATAAAGGACAAAGCTTAGTATGATTTTATTGTGCTCTAATTGTATTGCAATATTTTTAGCAGACGAATGTTGACGCCTTTCTGCTAATGGAAAAAACAGCAATTTTAAGAAACAATTTCAAGTTATTATCCAAAAATTCAAGTAATAAAAAAGGGGAAGTCGCTCAGCTTTAACGAGATATGCCAGGAATAACCAATTCATGCGGTATTCTGTCTCCTTAATTCCCAATCAAATGTATCAAAGGTAAAAGGACCTCTTTGTGTACAGTGGCGCGTGACCTCCGCGTCAGTCCTCCGCCCTAATTAAATCCCTGTGATTAATGTCTTATTCTTTTGGTCAGATTTCATACAGCCATTCTTTTAACAACGAGGCACGTTTCACGTCAACGCCTTCTTTCAACACCCCGTGAGCATAGGGTAGCTTTGTGTGAAAAAATCTGAAACCCAAGTTTATGGCTACAACAACTCAGAGGTGCAAACATTCAATATCTCAATCAATGTGTACATTTCCAGTATTTCGTAGATATTTATTAATAGAAAACAGTTGGGAGTAAGTGAGCCCGGATATTTCATTGGATTCATTTGAAGCAAACAAGTGAATAAATTAATTAAATATTATTTCATATGCTCGCTATATGATGTTTTATGAGACATTATCAATATACTTTTTACATATCATTTCATATAATTTTTAACTACTTTCATATGATTTTCAACGAAAATAAACTTGAAACTCAACTATTACCTTTAATTCTCAACTAATTCCTAAATATAGTGTGAACCTATTTTTCCTAAACTATTTTACGAAAGTTCTTATCGATTCTAACTTTTTCCGTGTTCTCGTTAGAAATTGTACGTTAATTCACTTCCCCCGCTGTGACATATTTAACTGTAATTAATACACGTTTATAAATCTCTACATCTCTTCTTGACGTCAGTCCGGTATCTTAATTAAATAAAACCTATTAGTAGCCGCATTGCTAAACTTGACTTCAGGTTAATTGAGCTCGGTAGAACTATCTTGACAAACAATATCGGCTCATCGGTTTGATCAGGCCAATTATGTTCATTAATACCGGTCATTAAAATTGAATTTATTTTGATATCGGAACTTTAAAATATCCGCACCCTTGCAGAGCGCCTTGGCAAAGGCATTAGACACGATAAATTGAGCTTTTTAGTGTTCCTCATTAGCAGACTTATCTTTAAACCAACTAAACCTGTAGAAAGAGCGGAAGCCTTAAGGTTTGCCATTATTGTTTTCTTGGAAAATGTAAATTTAAAGCTCCAACGTAGGCTGCGTTCGCGGGGTTAAAGAGACTAATCTGCTTTTGTTTTAAGGGTTGCAGCTCCGAGGTCGATGAGAGTAAACTTTTTTCGCCGGTTCTAAGCGACTAGGTGTGGCGTTGTTTTACCTCAGTTATTTTGAAAGCTAATGAGTGTAGCGATCTTGTATTCTCGTTTCAAATGGCATTTCAAAATTAGGTCCTAATGCGTTCGCGGGAATGTACTTTCGTTTCTGAAATGCAGGTCTTATAGAAATATTTGAAAAGACATCAGGCGTTACTTTTTAACATTTTCACATTACACGCTCTTTATGTTTTCAGATGCACTACATCTGATTCCTGGAAGATGAACATTTAGCAATGATTTACTGTAATCGTCTCAAGCTATAAACAAGGCGTAGCAAATGTTATATTTACCGTGCTCAGTGCCACTAAAGATACACTAAAATTATTCCGCTGTTTAACATTTAAATGCATTATGTAAACAAGGTTCCTTTTTGTTTTTGTTATTTTTGTTCTACTGTTTGTTTGTGTCTTTTTCTTTTTTTCTTTTCTTTTATTTTGTATTTCATTCTTATATTTCTTTTTTTACTTCGGGGGAGTTACAATGAAAGAGGCAGATAATATCCTACCAGAGTAATCAGACCCAACGCGTTCAGTCAGCCGTACAGGAAATATCTTCTGCTTCAGAAACTATCAGCAGTGACATCGAACAAAATTACTTGCCTAATCTAAGATTTCTAAAATAACATTTTTCTGTTTCCCTATTCCGCTTTCCATTTTGCATCAGATTACGTGAAATCTACAACTGTCAACGCTAATAAAACGAGGCTCCGTTTCACGTGCATCTGCCCTCACCAATCTCGGCGTGCTAGAGAAGGTCACTTCGGGCTATCTTGGGAAGTCAAATACCTCTTTTTATTACGGAGGGTGAGGGGGCAGGTGGCGCTCTGTCTCTTCATTCAACACAGGACTTACGAGAAGACAAAATCCCAGTTACCCAATAATGTGAAGTTAAACGCAGAAAAAGCTAGTAATTTAAAGATTATTTTGATCGGGAGGGGGTTTTATTATACGTATCTGAAAGCTCCGAGCTGATATTTAGTGTTATTATATACTCAAGCATTAAAATGTGCAGTCAAAAGAGTCCTTAAAGGAGGTGTAAATATGACGGCTGCTTTGATGGTCTATAAGTCCTTAACTTATATTAAATCATTAATAAAAACAAAATTGAAAATGCTATGATAACAGTTATTTTATTCAATTTTAATTTTCCATCCTTTCGTGTAAAATTGCACTTTCCCTGAATACTGGAACATTTTTCAAAATTCTTATCTCCAAGCATTACCTTTGTGAAAACCAATCCTCAACTCAATATTATACGTGTGCCCGAGAAGGCGGCACGCCAGGAGTTCGATATGAGCAAATTAAGATTTGGTAAGATGCTATTTTCCATTACCTTCAGACATTGCCTGTCATTGAGATTACTTCGAACATCACACGACACGTGCAGGGATACCGCATTCTGCCAATCCTATTACCTTGTAATTACTACCTGTCAGCGGCACCCGGAAAGATCGTATCTTTTTTCTGTCACAAACATGCTTTTTGAGCACGGTGGGTTTTGGACTTTGTGGAAATCAGACCGGAAAAACATCGGACACACCTGTCGCAGGCTACATTGTTGTTTCTGAATTAGTGTTTGTGGCTTTGTGCGTGGGCGTGCGTGTGTGTCGTCACTTTTTTTGTGTGAGCGCGACTGCGTGTGTGTGTGCATGTGCTTGAGTATCTTCGTAGATGGAGGGAGGGGCCGCAATAAGATGAACAGCAACTCCCGGGCGAGCTTCTTCACGTTATAATAACATGTATATCCAGCAATAGCCTGCGTGGAAAGGTCCAGCAATAGCCTGCGTGGAAAGGTCCAGCAATAGCCTGCGTGGAAAGGTCCAGCAATAGCCTGCGTGGAAAGGTCCAGCAATAGCCTGCGTGGAAAGGTCCAGCAATAGCCTGCGTGGAAAAGTCCAGCAATAGCCTGCGTGGAAAGGTGGGGTACATGTATGGCCAGATATTTCACTTGTTGGATAAAACTGAAAAATAAAGTCACATAAACATTCCACACGTTTTATTACACAGTAATTTTACCTTTACAGACAGTGTTTGTTCCCTTGGAAAACAACTCTCTTTTCTGATAGATTTTACTCAATTGTTGTGTATTTTTTCCCAGAAAATTAATTAAACTTGAACCTTTGAGAGACAACTTTTTGCTTCGTATTTTGTACCCCCCCCCCCCCGATATCAGAGGCTTCTAAAACAGTGTACAAAAGGGGCTTCTAAAAATAAGCAAAATTAAATGTGCCAAGCAAAAATTTTGTAATAGACTACCAGTGCACCGTGTCGGCAGCGGGTGCGATATTTGTAGCGATATTTGTGACGTCATGGATTCAGAAAGGCGAAAAGAAGGCGACATGAGGTGGAAGGACTCATACGTATCTGGTCGCCTGGTTTGCAACCTTTGCGATGATGAATAAAATACATTGTTTTACATCATTAATAATGATTTTGAATGAAATGAGTTTATGAATGCAGAAAGTTTTATAATACTCTTGCGCCGGACTCGTAAGAATAGATTTCGTAAAATTTCTGGGAGACCTACAGGTCAGTGATCTCAGGTGACCGTCACATCAGACCAGTGAGATGATTTGCTTCTTCTTGTTAACTAGCTGTCAGGACAGTTCATCACTGGAAGAATAAATATGGCCATATACAATGATAGCTGTTACATTCACCAAAAAGATGCTCGTCCCGATACTTACAGCGTCTCTTAAGCAGTTGATGATTAACAGCAAAATGATTCATGCGTACAAAAACGTATTTGTTACAAATTTTGCTGATTGAAAGCGTCCGGATTTTTTTTTTTTTTTTTTTTTTTTTGCTTTCCAAGTGTCATTGTTTTAATGAATGTTACTTAGTATGACGAACTTAAACATACCAATGCGTATTTTTATCATTCATATTTCATCTCTTCCCCCCCATCCCGAGTTCCATAGGTACCGTTGACTGAATAGAGTGTGCACTTACGTTTTATAATTTGTTTCCTTTGTAATCAAAACTAATAAGCAAACCTATTCATGAGACTATCAAAGCATTTCATCCTTTTTATGTTATTTTATGTTATTTATTTATTTATTGAGGAGGTGGGGTATACATATGATATTTCATTAAAGAGCAAGGCTCATTTTGGACGCAATATCTTCTTTAAAATAACGAGTCCTCTGTAGGATTGGCAAAATCTGATGATAGAAAATAATGCATCATCTTAATTTTAGATAACACATATCCACTTTACTTCAAGAACACGTGCTATTAATTTCTATTTTGCACCGTTTTGATGTTTCCTCTACAGAAGACAAAGCAACAGGAATAGCGAATATTAAGACAATTATTCAATTAGTTATAATGATTATTTCTTAGAAAATAAAATCTTGCAACAATTAGGAAAAATAACTCAAAAAACCAAAGAAAAGGCAGGTATTGATCTAAGTGTTTTATCAAAAGCTCTCTTTATATAAATATCCTGTTAGTGTAATTAAAGAAGCGCATGCTTTAGGAGATGTAATTGAGATGCCTTTCCAAATGATTAAAAAGACCCACTTCTGAGAAATCTATTCTTTATTAACTTAATTGAATTAATATGCTATCTGCAATATTCAGTATTAGAGTCGATAATTCAACTGCAATCATATTACTTGCTTTGGGATGATGCCGGTCCTTTGTAATGAATTTTTCATCCACTTGATTAGTTCCTGTCGTGGCGTGCTCCTAAGTTTGCAGCAACAAGTGACAGAGAGAGGAGAATCATTTTAACCAATCACCAGGCGGAAGTCGTCGGATATTGTGATAATTTTTAATTAAATTAGTCAGCGTTGGTACGTAAAACAGGATTCGTGAATTGATACTAAGGTGTGTCTAAATCCAGTCTTGATAAATCATATTTTTCATGTTAATATTTCAGGTACTGTAAAGACGCGTTTCGTGGGTCGACTACATCCCTACTCCTGTTCTGTTTTTTACACCTTTGTGTCCAATTTTCTCATTTGGAGTTCTAATTATTTTTTATATTAAACAGGAATTTATATAGCAATATTTGCCGCTGACATTTCCACCATGAAAAGGGGGTCACTAGTATGTCGACACGCACAAAAACACCACACCAAACAATGCACAATTGTTTTATTAGATGTGGTTTAAAAGCGTGATTAAAGAAATACAGCAACATATGTCTCCATGAGACTCCCACATATATATATTCACATAATTGACACGCGCTAAGGGATAGGTTTTATTCTCATTTACAGAAAAATGGAGACTACACGCTAAACGCGGGGAGGACGATGAAAAGGCATTGATCTCAATCTCGCACAATGAGACGGATGTCAGATGTAGAACTGTGCTTGTCACGATATAGAAATGACATCGGACTCTAATGATGCCAATTACGCTATTCCCCAGAGACATATCTACTGTGGTGACGATACCCAGAAAAGAAAGAAGGAAAATAAGAATTTCGCTTTTTTATTACCACGAATATAGGTTTGTTGTTTTACAGGTTTTACAGCATGTTATCCATTGCAGTAATTTAACATGCAGCGTCCATTAATTACTTGCGTCAGTAGCCTACATGTGCTCTAGTACAGTACATTTATGACTGAAGAATATATACAGAGAGAGAGAGAGAGAGAGAGGGATTGTTTTCTTTGTCACTACCAGGAATAATACAATGTTTGAGCTCTATAGGGGTCAGTATTTCCATATCTTGTCAAATAACCTCACAACAGAATACAGGCAATAAAAAAACATGACCATAATTTAATGGAAATAGAAAATGTTTTCCCCCGTTGGTTCTGGTACAACCGTCTCCTTTGCCTTTTCGTGGTTGTCCCGTTGTCCTTCTCATAGTTGTCTCGTTGTCCTTACCATGGTGTCCGTTTGTCCTAACCATGGTTGTCCCGTTGTCCTTTCCATGGTTGTCCCGTTGTCCTTACCATGGTTGTCCGTTTGTCCTTACCATGGTTGTCCCGTTGTCCTTACTACGGCTGTCCCGTTGTCCTTATCATGGTTGTCCCGTTGTCCTTATCATGGTTGTCCCGTCGGTTCTTCTGTTGCTGTTTTCTTGTCCTTAAAATACCGCATATGACAACGTCAAAACAAACAGTTATTTAGGTGAACTTGATATAAACGCTTAAGAAAAAAGGGATTTATTTACAAAATAAGTGGAATATGTGCAAATGAAAAGATCTAGCAACACTGTCTAACAGATAGGTACGTGAATATACCCTTAAATGTGCTTAACCAAAACTATTTCATCGTACATGCCTTAGGCAACGTCAAGTATGCTATACAAACCAAAGTCTTAAACGCAGTGGCTCTGTGAGAGGCATTGTGGTAGTTGTACGCAATAACACAACGCCAGGGAACATCCAACACAGTAGCACGACCAGGGTCATCAATCGGCAGTTGTACTGGTAGCACTAATGTTTGGCTCAGGATATGCGTTGTGCATAGTTTCAGGTTTACTTAGTTTCTTAAACCATTTTCTAGATTTCATTTGCGATAATTCTGTGTTCGCTTGTTGTTTTCAAATTACCAGTTTCGTTTTTAAAAACGTGGTCATTTAAATTAAACAGGATTAATCTTTCTTAACAGTTATTAAGAAACCCAGCACTTATTAGTTGAGTCAACCAGGTGTTTGTCAGCTGTACCTGTGGCTCTAACTGTAGACAGGTGTTAATTACTGTCCTAACCTTAATTGTTGCCAAATCTGGTGATAGTCATCGTGACTGACGTGTTTAGGTTACTAATTAAATGAACGAACATTACAATAGCTACCTGTAACTGTATGGTAGTCGAAGCTCTACATTTTCATTTGTTAACAGTGAAAGTTCATAAATAGATATATTGCCAAATTTGGGTATGTAGCAAATTGGGAATCGACAGCAAATGTTAGGGAGTTTAGTTTATAGGTAGTAAAAGTGAAAGTGTGTAAATTGCCCTAGTCAATAATTTTATACACATTTCCACAAAAAAGACAAAAGAAATAAACTATGGCTTAAACGTGACGAGTTAATGTTTTATTATCAAGTCCTCTGAAAGCCGCGGTAGAGTGTAAATCGTCTTTGTGGTCTTTTAAATTAAGGAAACGGCGCTGAAATTGGTTAACGACACAGCAATGTCGTTTTTTTTTTAAGATATATTTTCTTTAATGGCACTTTTAGCTTTCTTGAATCTGTTTGTTATACACTTCCGTTCAACATCTAGTTCAATTGGCGGGCACTCAACACTACATAACTTGCCCATCACCTTTCTAGGTACGTCTTCACGCTTTGTGTCCGCAAGATACAGTACAGCTTGGGCACTGGAACGCGACCCCAAACAGGTCGGGTATTGCGTGCTAAGACCAGAGACCAAGACGCCATTGAAGGATGCAGATTAATTCTCTCGTAGTTCTGAAGTGAAGAAAGCATTAAGTTTAACTTTACTTGCGAGGAACTATTTGCAGGGCACTTAACCAAAAAGACAGTTTGGGAGATCTCATCACATTGCCGACGCTGCGAGCTCACTATGAAAGTTGTCGTCTGCTGTTTGTTGGTTCTGTCACTTCAGTCTGTTCGTCGCGTTGCTTGTGTTCAGTTGACATTTTTTGCTCCGCGCCCTCAGGGTCCTGTCCAAGTTGGCGGCGCCGCATTGCCTCATACTGCCAACAGTGCACAGGAAGGTGAGTTTATGTACGTGATGTGTGTGTGTGTGTGCGTGTGTGTGTGTGTGTGTGTGTGTGTGTGTGTGTGTGTGTGTGTGTGTGTGTGTGTGTGTGTGTGTGTGCGTGTTTGTGTGTGTGTGTGTGTGTGTGCGTGCGTGTGTGCGTGTGCCTGTGTGATCATGATAATCAGCAGACATACAGGTTTAAGCCATTCTTATGATACATCAACAAAGTGTAGTACAACGATAACAATGGTTTATGTTTTGTTGAGGAAATTACACAGGATACATTGAGGATGGGAGGGTGCAGAGGGGATCTTATCAAAAAGAAGTGCAACGTAACAACTACACTTATGTAAAACATTTGCAAATATTTGGCATTTACGAGGCGTTAATGTGTATGTAACATATTAACGCCCAATCTGTATGTAACATGTTAACGCCTCGTACATGTAAATATAAAATATTTGTAAATGTTTTACGCCTGTATTATGGGATTATGGGATGAGGTTCTCCATTTTGGTTTATTATATGTCACCGGTATATACATTGGGCGGGGGGTGGGGGGGGGGGATCAGTCATTAGCGCGGGAAGCGGGGGAGAGAGCTAACAGGAATG
This sequence comes from Lingula anatina, assembly GCF_001039355.2. The sequence goes on along the minus strand of NW_019776091.1, from coordinate 102,728 downwards.
ACACCCCCTGGTGCTTCTTTCCTCCCCCAACACACACTTAAACAAACACACACACACACAAACACACGCACACACACACTCATACTCACGCACACACACACACACACACACACACACACACACACACACACACACGCACATGCTGTACACACACACACCTAAACTTTTCTTCCAAGGCACCTAAACATCACGTAAATAATTGTTTTCCGTAGAAAAAATCTGTTGTAATTGTTCTATTGCCCCTAGTTTTGCTCTTATAGCTTTCTTAATCAAGGAGCAGTGGTGGCATTAACGACTGACAAAAACTAGCAGCCATCATATTCAGCAAACCATGACAAGGAGACCATGAGTTACCAGTCTATCCTATGTAATAAAAGGTTCTCTTAAACGAAAACATTCACTTAACCTCAGAATAAAATCTAAATTAATCACTGAGTAATTAAATAACCTGCGCTCTTACATTTATGTACATTTATTGTAGTTTAATTGCTAAAATGACTTCCTTAATTCTTTGATGTATAAGGAGAGAAAGTGGCTAAAGTGCGTTTACACCTTTAAGTGCTTCTTGATGCAGAATATACCAAATACTGGTTGGTTTTGTCATCTGTCCGCTAAGAGATAGGTATCAGCTGATTTAATACGCAAATGACTTATATTCAGCATTTACATCTCCTTGACTAAATATACACACGAATCACGATGATGTCATCTTCAAAGACTTCTTAAACCAATTTTACCAAAAAAGTTATAATGATAATAACTTTATTGAGCACTAAATGCGTATATTTTAATAACATTTACAGCTATAGTAATTCCTCCAAAACGAGAGTCAAGTTTCTTTGATACTTCTTGGCCAAGATTTGGACAGTCGTAAATAATCGAACTATTTTTCCCATTTTTATCTGCAGTCGCCAGATTTCCTTTGTTTTTGGTAGCTAAGGTGTTCTTATCACATTTCTCTGAGATGTGTACATATTTAAAAATCCGTTTATCTGTCAATTCTGCTAATATTTTCTCAAACTTTTCTGTTACTTTATTGATATCACCTACATGTTCTGGTAGATGGAGTGTTCTCATCGCTGTTCTTCTCACAGTGTTGCTTGTGCATCTTCTTTTCTTGGTAACCATACAGCCACCATACAGATACGGTGCTCAACTTTCGTAATATCCTTTGTAATGAAATTTCTCTATCACAAAGACATTTGATTGGTGCATTTGGAATTTCTAGTGGTTTCAACCCTTCGCTTTGTACGGAAGCCGACAGGTGTCATTTTAAATATTATCTCGAAATTTCGAGGTAGTATCTCGAAATTTGTACAAAAATTATTATCTCAAAAATTCGAGGTAGTATTTTGAAATTTGGACCAATAAAATTCGGTTTCCGTAGTTTTGCTACAGATTACTATATTTTCAGATAACACCGCGTATGCCGGCGGTGACGACCTTGAGGAGGAGGGTCGGTTTGAAGGGACCACGATTCGTGCCGTTGACGCTGTGCCAAAGGTTCACGTGGAAACTGAAAGCAGAGGTGAAAATTTGGATTTATTATCTAGTAGTATTTCTGTAGCGTAGTACCGTGTATTAGTGCTATACTTTGGGTTTATCCAGAACACGTGAAAGGCATGCTCCCAGCAAACCTTTTAATAACGTTATCATAACGTTTCACTAACGTTTTTATTATATAAACGTTATGGTAACGTTATAAATTCGTTCTGTGTTTGCTGGGGCTGCACTACGAATACCAACAGCTAACATAGGCCTAAGGGCCGTCTTGTTCCATAGGGTTCATCTTTAAATCCATTTGTAAATAAAAAAAAAAACAGGCTCAAACAACACGGTCAGTATTGGGTGATTCCGTTCAGTGACGTCACACCTAACGTTTACTTGCTGCAACCGTAAGTGAACATGAAAAATGGTTGATAAATTATGAAGCGTTTATTCTTTTTTGTTAATTGGAGTTGCTTGCCTTTAAGTTCTTGACAATTATGAGTTTACCATTATTGGTAGTCATGTGATCTAAGGTTGCAGAATCCACTGGTAAATAGTGGTTAACCTATATTTAAGAAATTATTCTCACATCCAGTTTGAATGTGGAAACTATTCCCTCAAAGAAAAAACAATGCTCCAACAGCAAAATGTTTGTATATTGTGTGTTTGCCTTTCAGTCCGCCTGGTGAGCTACACGAAAGCTGTGCGGATTGAAAACAGATATATTGTTCAGCTGAAGGAAGACCTACCCGAGAGCAGAGGTGAGGAAATAAACCTCTTTGTTCACCTTACCCCATCTAGAGGTCGCGGAATACTTTCATGTGTGATTTACATGTACGAGATAAATGAAACAGTAGGCGGTTGGTGGTATTAACAAAGTATGGGATGAGGCGTATCGTTTAAATTAAGTTCTCTATTAAATTTTTCTATAAAAGTTCCCCATTAAAAGACCAAACCATACATGGATGGAGGTCCGTACCCAATTTATACGCTAATTATAATATTTTCAAGTCAGAATGACGTCAACAGATTTAATTACGTCACAGACGTGTCCTGAAATGTTAACCAGACCGGAACCCACAGAGTAGGCAAACGATTGTTTTTTTTTTACTTGGTTTCTGGTGCTAAATAATGTAAAAGCGTTTTTTGTTTTGTTTTGCTATCGTTTTTTGTTTTAAAAGAGACCATTAATTACGTTGCAGAATAATGTAACTCCATACTTGCCTCAATTAATTTTTTATTTATTTGAGCTAAGCTGTAACAGTTTGCAATATTTTTCAGTCAAATCTCACCTTACCGCTGTAAGAAGTTCCCTGAAACAAACAGGTCCTCTAGTCGCCAAGGCCGGGTCACCCTTACTAGCGCTAGGTCAACCAAAGGTCGATGACGTCATCACTATTGGCAGAGTGAAGTTTTACGTCATGGAGGCAAGGCCGGAGTAAGTAACGGATACTTATGAAATTCGAATTTGAAACTGATCGACAAATTTCATAGTTTATAAGATGACAAAATATTTGGTTTTGTTTCAGATTACAAAGGTAAGAGTGTTCGTTTTATCAAAATGACATCATGTAAGCCTTCTAAATGATCAGTCGTCCCAGGAATAAGATATACCAGTCTCATTTATTACATAAGAGAACACATTGCTATTTATATCGTTTATGATTTAGAAAACAAATATTGCTGTTGCCTTTGGTTTTATTTAAAAGTATCGGAGAATTGCCATAAAGAAGATCGCGTCATTTCAGTCAGTTATAGTGGGAATCTCTTATTGTTTTATCAGAAATAAGCCGCGGAACGCACGCAAATGCCTCAGGGAACGGTTTATTAAATTTTCCGCAAAACCATCATTTCAGGGACATGGACAACATTGTTCGCACCAAAAAATCGGATGTGACGACGGTGTATGAGGACACAAAGGTGAAACTCTTGGATTGCAAGAATTTCACTGGATGGCCCTGGGTAAGGACGGGTGGCGCTTTGGGAACCTTTTTAAAAACGGACCAATCCAACAGTCCTTAATTGTTTTTGGTATTAAAATTTAAATTTGGTTTTTAGTTTAAAACTATTATTATTATTATTATTTTTTTTTTTTGCATTGAGTAAACTTGTCACTGTACACGTACTCTCGATAATGTCATTGGCATAAAAGCATGGAAATCTTTTATTAATGCATTATAATGTATATTCAACGATATTATTTTTTATACTATTTCCTAACTTAGCCATGAAATGAACTAAGCTCGTCCTCCGTTTTCAGGGTCTAGACAGATTAGACATGAGGGCAGTGAGAGACTTCAGGGCGGAGAGAGATAAACGGCTAATAGTAGACGGTGATGGAATGGGTGTAGACGTCTACGTGTTGGACACAGGGATACGTGCAGACCACAGGGAGTTTAGGAAGAATAGGGGAAAAATAATACACAAGGTGCGCTTCGAAATATGCACGATGTTATATATGTACTGTATGGTTGGCGGATATTTTCTTACAAAGTCTTTGTCACATGTTTGTGACTGTAAGCAAGTTCCTTACTTCCTGATTTTTTTAATTCTTACATCAGCTGGATGGATAAATACGTGTAGCTAAGACAAGGTACACAAGAACTGAACCGATGAAGTTTAAAATTGAATTTCTACACAATAAGCGTACCTGAGAGCTTTCGTGTAAACATTTAAAAAAGCTCTCACGGACGCTTTCAGCTTATTGTGTAGAAATTGAACAGTTTTAAACTTCGTCATTATGAGTAGCACTTCTACACATATAAACTTTAATCAAAAGAACTGAACTTTTTTTAAACTTTTGATACGCCTCTGCTATATTCTCCAGGTAGATCCAGGGATGAGCGACGGCGATACCCACGGGCATGGGACACATGTGAGCGGTCTTATTGCCGGCAGAAGGTTCGGTGTGGCGCGTCTGGCACGGGTGAACGCCATCAAGGTAGTAGACGACAAGGGAGAGGGCAGTGCTTCCTGGCTTCTCAGTGGGCTCGAACACGCTGTTAATACTATCAAAACGAAACCTAACCGTAAAGCTGTGATTAACATTTCTCTTGGATACCCCAAGTCTGATCTGATAGACGCCGCGATAAATGAAACAGTCAGACTGTATAACATTCCGATAGTGGTCGCTGCTGGCAATGAAGCGATGGACGCGTGCGAGAAAAGCCCATCGGGAGCCAGCGAGGCTATAACAGTAAGTGCGACCAGTTATCATGATATTCGGCCAAAGTGGGCCAACTATGGCCCCTGCGTGGATATATTTGCCCCTGGAAATAACATGAAAAGTTCGGTGTCAAGTGCATGGAACGCTACTGACACCCTAAGTGGAACCTCCATGGCTTGTCCTCTGGTCGTTGGTTCTCTGGCAGCGTATCTAAGCAGCCTTCCAGCGTCCGTGAAACCCTCGCCTGCAGAGTTGAAGGATTACCTTATCAAGAGAGCCACAGTTAATGAAGTCAGAAACGCGGGGAAAGGGTCTCCTAACCGTTTGTTATATGTAAAATGTTCCAGCCTGCAGGAACCACAGACTTGCGATCCTCTGGCGTAACACAAAGTTAACCTTTATTTAACTGTTCGAAACACAATCGGTATGTTAAGTAAAAACAAATGCTGCCACCAACTATCAGTTGTAAGTCTTCTTTATTTCTTCTAACGACTGGAAGTTTTCTTGTACAAACTTCAGGCTAAACTGTAAGGCTGTAAATCTCTAACTGCATAACTCTAAAACTAACGTTAAAACAACCCTTTTCTATCCCGCTCCTCTACACTACTCAACTGTCCAACTATCCTCCCTATCTATGTCGCTCCCATATATATATATATATATATATATATATATATATATATATATATATATATGCGATAGAACCTCAAGCGCATGCGGTCCGCCCTGTTTGCCCTAGGTTCTAGATTTCAGTTTCGCCAGCTTGATCTTGATTTCATATATAACCCATATCAGCAAAACTGGCTCTAGCCATGCAATACCGTCAACCTGGAGGCGTTCTTCGGCATAATTCTGCCTGGGGCGCTTCCATATTTTGAAGTCACAAGTCTCGTACGTCACAGCTCTGTGCCGCTTGAAGCTGCCTTTCCCGCCTTGCGCTTACCTAACTCGTGCAGACGAGACAAGAAGCAGAGTGGTCGACGCGGAGTTTGAAGTTTGAACTAAGAATATATTGCTATTGAAGGTCAGTGCCACAACACAAACAACTTTCTGCTTTACAAACTGATTTTTGGTGTAGCCAATGCGCAGTCCTTATAGTGGTATCGGGCATACAATGTAACTGTTAAACTTGGGATACGACAAGCACGTGTATTGTGTTTATATCTTCAGGAGCAAATGTCTTTGATGAGCAAAAAATACAAAAACACCTGGTATATCTTTTTCTTTTAAAATATATATTATTTATTTTTCAATTTACATCTTGTATACGGTATATAAAATTCAATAAAGTAAAATTAAATTCGTTTTACGCTTCATCTTGGAGTAATGACATTCAACTGCAGAATCACTGCGGAGCAGTTCTTTTTGATCGACGGAATCTTACAGTCGGTTTCCGGCCTACTTAACACAGAACGAGGCTCTCATTTTAGGACTAGGGTAAAACATTGGCTTGCGCCCTTACTCTCAATGTTAAACTGGTGAAATTTGATCGTTCATATCAAACAGACCAGAGGACAATTACTTGTGACCACCACTTTGTCATATTCACTTGGGTTTTTAGCGTCAGCCAATGGGTCTCAGGAGGATTTTCTAGAAGTGATGGTGATTTTATCAGCGATAATACCAACACCCCTCCAAAGGGCTGCAATTTCAGTTTACACCAGATACATGTTGTAATAGGCATATTTTATCGTCTGCATCGAGTATATCTGTAAACAAATACGCGTGACAACTGTTTGTTGATATTCACTTTCGTATTTAGCTCAGGGAAATGGCCATCAAACGGATATTCTAGCGTCAGTTGCGACTTTATCAACGACGGTGGTGTACGCGTACGTACCAGTTCCTAATTATAGAGTCAGAATTCTTGTATAATAAAATCATTGTCAAACAAAGAAAACCATTATATTCATATTGTTTTTAGAGGTCTCAGTTTGAAAGATTTGATAAGCTAGAAAAGGGGGCTTGGGTAGCATTGCTCACCTGTCGTGTTCAAAGCAGGTGTCTCAAGTAATGCAATTAATGTGCTTTCAAAAAGAATATTTATTTGTCACCTCTGTGTTTTTCATTAAAATTTCTTCTTCTACTGTTGTCTGGATTATGTTTGAAGAGACTATGAAATACTTTTTTCAACTTTTGTAATTTCTGCAAAAAAGTGGAAAAATTAATTAGAGGCCTGCCAAAATTATTTTTCATAAATAAATTGATTCATCCATAATTATCCAATTAAACAAAAAGTTTTAACCAAGTTCACTCAGCTATAATGCTACTGGAAGGGGGGGGGGTAATAATCACCAATAGCTTTGTTTTTAAAGTTTTTATCCTTAGTTTTCATAATTGGAAATAATTTGAAAAACAGCAATAATGCTCTTTAAATATTCTATTTTTCTTTATTTTTAAATAAAAGCCTCACTTAAATCTTATAAGTTGTCAAAATCTACAAACCATTTTTGACTCTGATGCTAAATGAAGTTCATGGTGTTTTTTTTAGAACATAATATAAATTTATAAAGTAGTGATTTCATTTTTATTTTAAGAACATCAGACTCAATATCTCAATGATCTATAAAAGTCCGAATTGAATGCATATTTAACCGTCATAAATCACTTTGAATTCTTAAACAAAATGCAAAAGAAAAGATACAATAAAACTTGTTGACTTTAAATTTACATTATATTTCTATTTATAAGGTATGTAAGAAAGGAGTTATAAAATTCCTTGACGTACGCTGTAAACTTGTATTCTGAATTAACATTTGTACAGTAAAAAAAGCACTCCGAGAGAGCAGACCTCCGCCAATTCAGCGATTTTTGATTATTACTATTATTGATTATTGATTGATTATTTATCCGGATCACCACCAAAAACTAATCACTTAATTCATTTCCCACCTACCCTGAAAATTTCATCAAAATCGGTCCATAACTTTTTGAGTTATGTTGATGACAAACAAACAAACAGACAGACAGACAGACAGGGGTGAAAACAACCTCCTAGGCCGAGGTAATGAATTCTAATTTCTATGATATAAAACCTGTAAGCAAATATAACAGTAATGTCCAAAGGATAAAAAACTGAATCCATAACAAAAATTTGATAAGTGAGAGTTTTTATAATTGCTTTAAACTTAAGCATGGGTTAATAGATTTTACTCAGCAAACAGCTCCACCCGCTTGTTTCTTCCAGTTGAAATGTGCATTGATAGTTTTTCTTGCGTTATACTATCCTCTTGTTGAAAGCTTGGACATAAAAAGTTATGTCCAAGTTGAAAGTATGCAACTTCACAAAGAAAAAGTATTAGTTTTCGTTCCAATAGCACATTATTGCCATTTACACACTTCATAGTACAATTATTAAATGATTTATTGAGTATGTAAAAATTTTATTCCTGTCCATGATCTCAATTCTGTCTGCGGCTACATGGGTTTTAAAAAATTACTAGAAAAAATTGTTCAAATTCTCTAAATGGCATCTGCTTTCAGTAATAAAATCAGACTAGTAAATTGTCATAACAGCTTTCTTTCAGCTCCCCTTTTCAAAGACAAATACGATAACCAGACCTGTGAAGATCATACATCTGTTTTAGTTGTATTTGCTTCAATGACATCAACTGATAAGATCACTTTCTTCCAATTCAACCACCCCAAAGGGCTCTATGATTGTTTGAAGATCCAGGTAAGTTCTATACAATCGCTGATAAAATCGGCATCAATACTAGAAAATGTCCTTGATATAATTAAACAGTTGTCAAGTTTAATTATCTACCGGTGTGAGAGATACAGACGATCAAATTTCATCATTTAACATTGGGAGTAAATGAGCTTACCGATTGTTTTACCCTAGTCCGGGCGTGGCGGCCATCTTCTGAGGTCATGCCGACCGTAAGATATTCAGGGGCCGGTTTCACAAAGCAGTAGTTAGTTAGCGATCGGTAGTTAGCCTCTCGCTAGTTATAATGCCGTTTCACGAAGCAGTCGCTAGTTCTCTCGCTCGTTATTGTCTCGTTGTTACCATGGATATTTAACGACTGGTCAGACCAGTCGCTAACTCTAGAGTTTCATCGTACGCATGCGTAATGAGTGAAATAGAAAGGTTGCTTAGTTACCGTTGTCTGTCGTTTGTCTTTGTATCCAATATGGCGGCTACCTTTCTTGCTATCCGTACCGCCAGACGGCAACGTAGACTACGACGTTTTCATGAAAGGCAGAATCTATTATAATATACATACGATGATGCAATTTACGAGAGGTTGCGCCTAGCTGTGACAAAAAGAGCGGCAAAAAGGTGGTGGAGATCCTTTACGACGACCTCAAAGCAGACGTTCTTATGCATTTCCAGCCACCAAAAATTGGAGAGTTAGTGCTTTCGTGACACTTTTACGCAAGAGTTCCACTTCCGGCAGACGGTTTCGAGACTAAGGTGAGTAACGAGAGAACTAGCGACCGAACTTTACGACTGAACTTAGCGATAAGTTAACTACTGCTTCGTGAAACACCCCTCGAAAATCGCTAAGTTTGCTCGTTAGCGAGGTAGTTCAGTAGTTAGTTGTTCTAACTAACTACTGCTTTGTGAAACCGGCCCCAGGGCCACTGGAAGCTATCCCAAAGAAACGTTTGAATAATTAATAAGCTAGCTTTACAGTGGCCCTGACACTCAGGGCAGCCCTGTTCCCCATTGACGGAAATCTATTTGAAGGACACTTACCCAAAAAGACAGTTTGTAAGATTTCATCACATTGCCGACGCTGCGAGCTCACTATGAATGTTGTCGTCTGCTGCCTGTTGGTTCTGTCACTTTGAACAGCCTATTCGTCGCGTGGCTTGTGTTCGGTTGACATATTTTGCGCCGCCCCCTCAGGGTTCTTCCCGGAATACTGGTCCTGTCCAAGTTGGTGGCGCCGCATCTCGTTCTACTGCCAACACTGAACAGGAAGGTGAGGTTATGTACGTGATGTATGTGTGTGCGCGCACGTGCGCGTTTGCGTTCACGCGTGTGTACGTGCGAGTGAGCGCGTTTGTGTGTGTGCGTGCTTGCATGTTTGTACGTGCGTGCGTGTGCGTGTGTGATCACGATAACCAGCAGACATATATAATAGTACTTTTTTATGACACATCAACTAAGTCAAGTACATTTGTACAACGATAACAATGGTTTATGCTTTGTTGAGGAAATTGCACAGGATACATTGAGGATGGGGGGGGGGCATTGGGAATGATGCCAATTACGCTATTCCCCAGAGACATATCTACTGTGGTGACGATACCCAGAAAAGAAAGAAGGAAAATAAGAATTTCGCTTTTTTATTACCACGAATAAACGTGACGAGTTAATGTTTTATAATCAATTCCTTTGAAAGCCGTGGTCTGTGTAAATCGTTATGTGGTCTTTTAAAGTAAAGAAACGGCGCTGAAATTGGTTTACGACAGAGCAATGCCGATTTTGCTTTTAAGATATATTTCCACTAATGGCACTTTTAGTCCGCATCAATCTGTTCGTTATACAGTACACGTCCGTTCAACATCTAGTTCAATTGGCGGGGACTCAACACTACATAACTTGCCAATCACCTTTCTAGGGACGTCTTCAGGCTTTGTGCCCGCAAGGTATATAGTATAGCTTGGGCAGCGGAACGCGACCCTAAATAGATAGGGTATTGCGTGCGAAGACCAGAGACCAGCATTCCGTGCGATAAACTTTATTTGAGAGGAACTATTTGCAAGGCACTTAACCAAAAAGACAGTTTGGGAGATCTCATCACATTGCCGACGCTGCTAGCTCACTATGAAAGTTGTCGTCTGCTGTCTGTTGGTTCTGTCACTTCAGCCTATTCGTCGCGTGGCTTGTGTTCGGTTTACATTTTTTGCGCCGCGCTCTCAGGGCTCTTTCCGGAATACTGGTCCTGTCCAAGTTGGCGGCGCCGCATCTCGTTTTACTTCCAACACTGCACAGGAAGGTGAGGGTGTGTGTGTGTGTGTGTGTGTGTGCATGCATGCGCGCGTGTGTGCATGTGTGTGTGATCAAGATAACCGACAGACATACAGGTATGGTACATTCTTATGATACATCAACTAAGTCAAGTACAACGATAAGAAAGGTTTATGTTTTGTTGAGGAAATTGCACAGGATACGTTGAGGATGGCAGGGGGGCATTGGGGATTTTATCAAATAGAAGTACAACGTAACTACTAAACTTATGTGAAACATTTGCAAATATTTGACATTTACGAGGCGTTAATGTGTATGTAAGGCCTCGTAAATGTCAAATATTTGTAAATATTTTACATCTGTATTCCACCGAAATTGGATTTAGTATTTGGAGATGAGCTTCCTTTCCCTTTGCTTTCTTATATGTTACTGGTATATATCACATAAACCTCGATGGGGCCGGGAGGGGGGTGGCGGGGGTTGAGGCGAGGGGTGTCAGTCATTAGGGCGGGAAGCGGGGGATGACAACCCCTGTGCCTCCTTCTTCCCCCAACGCTATCTCTTTCTCTCTCTCTCTCTCTCTCTCACACACACACACACACTAACAAACCTCAACTTGTCTTCCTATGCACCTTTTAAGGTTAATGTTAAAACATCAAATTGATAACTGTTTTCCGTAAAAAAAAACTGCGCTGGAACAAATGTTGTAATTGTTCTATTGGCCCTAGGAAGGTTTTGCTCTTATAGCTTTCTTAATTAGTGGTGGCATTAACGACAGACAAAAACTAGCAGCCATCATATTCAGCAAACCATGACAAGAAGACCACGAGTTAATTTTCTTAATATCCTTTGTAATAAAAAGTTCTCTTGAACGAAAACAGGCGCGTATTCACTTAACCTCTGTATAAAATCTAAGTTAATCACTGAGTAATTAAGTAATCTGCACTCTTACATTTTTGCACATCTATTATCGTTTAATTGCTGAAACGACTTCCTTCAATCTTTGATGAATAAGAGAAAAAGTGGCTAAAGTACCTTTACACATTTTAAGTGCGTCTTGATACAGAATATACCAGATAATTTTTATCATCTTTCTCTAAGATGTGTAGTCATTTAATTAACAATCCGTTTATCTGGCAATTCTGCTAATATTTCCCCACAGTTTTCTGTTACTTTAATGTTATCACCTACATGTACTGGTAGATGGAGTGTTTTCTCATCTGTGCTCTCCACACAGTGTTGCTTGTGAATCTTCTTTTCATGGTGACCATACAACCACACACACACCCCTCCCCCACCCCTGACAACCATGACAAGAAGACCACGAGATACGGTGCTTAGTTTTCATAATATCTTATGTTATAAAATTTTTCTATCACGGAGACAGTTATTGTTGCATTTGGAATTTCTAGTTTTTTCAACCTTTCGTTTTGTGCGGAAGCCGACAGGTGTCATGTTTAAAAATATATTATCTCGAAATTTCGAGGAAGTATTTTGAAATTTGGAAAAAAAAACGACTTCCGTAGTTTTGCTACAGATTACTATATTTTCAGATAACACCGCGTTTTCCGGTGGAGACGACCTTGATGAGGAGGGTCGGTTTGAAGGGACCGCGGTTCGTGCCGTTGACGCTGTGCCAAGGGTTCACGTGGAAACTAAAAGCAGAGGTGAAAATTAGGATTTATTACCTAGTAGTATTTCTGTCGCGTAGTTCCGTGTATTAGTGCTGTACTTCGAAACCCAGTGGGTTTAACCAGAAAACGTGAAAAGCATGTTCCCAAGAAACCGTTTAATAACGTTATCATAACGTTTCACTAACGTTTTTAGTTAGATTCCATTCAGTGACGTCACACATAACGTTCACTTGCTGCAGCCGTAAGTGAACACGAAAAATGGTTGGAAAATTTTTTAATTGGAGTTGCTTGTCTTGAAGTGCTCAACATTTTTGAGTTTGAAACCATTGTTTGTAGTCAGGTTCATGTGATCTAAGGTTTTAAAATCCACTGGTAACTAGTGGCTTACCTAAATTAAAAATTTTATTATCACATTCAGATTGAACGAGGGAATTATGCCCTCAAAGAAAAAAAATGTCCCAATAGCAAAATGTTTGTATTTTGTGTATTTGCTTTTCAGTCCGCCTGGTGAGCTACACGAAAGCTGTGCGGATTAAATACAGATATATTGTTCAGCTGAAGGAAGACCTACCCGAGAGCAGAGGTGAGGACATAAACCTCTTCGTTCACCTTACCCCATCTAGAGGGCGTGAAAGGCTTTCATGTTTGATTTACGAGATAAATGAAACAGTAGGTGGTTTGTGGTGTTCACAAAGTATGGGATGAAGCGTATTAAGGTGCAAATTAATTTCTCTATTAACCTTTTCTATAAAAATTCCCCATAAAAAAGCCGAACCAAACAGAAGGTGGGTCCATACCCAATTTACACGCAGGCTAATTATAATATTTCCAAGTCAGAATGACGTCAACCGATTTAATTACGTCACACACGGGTCCTGAAATGTTAACCAGACCGGAACCCCCAGAGTAAGCAAGCGATTGGTATTTTTTATTTGATTTTTGGTGCTAAATAATGGAAAAGCGTTTTTTTTTTTTTTTTTTTTTTGCTATTATATTTTGTTTTTAAGAGACCATTAATTACTTCATAATAATGTTGCTCCAGTCTTGCCTCAATTTGATTTTTATTTATTTGAGCTAAACTGTAATAGTTTCTAATACTTTTCAGTCAAATCTCACCTTACCTCTGTAAGAAGTTCTCTGAAACAAAGAGGTCCTCTGATCGCCAAGGCCAGGTCACCCTTACTAGCGCTAGGTCAACCAAAGGTCGATAACGTCATCACTATTGGCAGAGTGAAGTTTTACGTCATGGAAGCAAGCCCAGAGTAAGTACCGGAAATTTATGAAGCTCGAATGTGAAACTGATCGACAAATTTTATAGTTTATAAGATAACAAAATGTTTGGTTTTGTTTCAGATTACAAACAGTGTTCGTTTTATCAAAATGACATCATGTAAACCTTCTAGTACTTGATCAGTTTGTCATAAGGGAACACGTTGTCATGTATATCGTTTATGATTCAGAAAACAAATATTGCTGTTGGCTGCGGCTTTGTTTAAAAGTATCGGAGAGTTGCCAAAAGGAAGATTGCGTCATTTTAGTCAGTTATACCATGGGCATCTCATAGTGTTTATCGGGAATAAGCCGCGGAACGCACGCAAATGCCTCAGGGAACGGTTTATTATATTTCCTGCAAAACCATCATTTCAGGGACATGGAGAACATTGTTCGCACCAAGAAAGCGGATGTGACGACGGTGTATGAAGACACAAAGGTGAAGCTTTTGGATTGCAAGAATATCACTGGATGGTCATGGGTAAGGACGGCTGGCTGTTTGGGAGCGCTTAAAAAATCAATCCAGCAGTCCTTCTTGCTTTGGGGATACATTTTGCTGTTAATTTTAAAATAATAATAATAATAATAATAATAATAATAATAATAATAATAATAATATAACTTTTTTTGCAATGAGTAAACTCGCTCTTGTACGCTTTATCTCGATAATGTTATTGGCATAACAAACAAACACATTTTATTTATGCATTATAATGTATATTCAACGATATTTAATGTTTTTTTACACTATTTCCTAAGGGCCCCTTAAAACTGGACGGCGTCCTTTCTGCGTCCAGCAGGACGGCCCCATTTGAGAGTTAAAAAATTATAATACTTCACGTGCCGACAACTGGCCGATCATTGAGCATTCATTCTGATACAAAATCAATGCTCGTCCCTCCTTATTAAGACCACAGCGATGCCAAATTTCATGGTCGCAGAAAGGACGCAGAAAGGACTTGTCCAGTGTAAAGGGGGTATAACTTAGCCATGAAATGGACTAAGCTCGTCCTCCGTTTTCAGGGTCTAGACAGACTAGACATGAGGGCAGTGAGAGACTTCAGGGCGGAGAGAGATAGACGGCTAATGGTAGACGGTGATGGGAGGGACGTAGACGTCTACGTGTTGGACACAGGGATACGTGCAGACCACAGGGAGTTTAGGAAGAATAGGGGAAAAATAATACACAAGGTGCGCTTAAAAATATACACGATATTATATTGTATGGTTGGGGACTAAAGTCAGATGTTTTCTTACAAAGTCATTACCATTTATTTGTGACTGCAAGCAAGTTCCCAAGCTCCTGATTTTTAAAAAAATATATAGATCAGCTGATGAATAAAAACGTGTATGATAGTATTACAGTGACCTCCCTTGGGAGGCGAGAGCATCAACATCCGTTTTATACATGTATGACCAGTCGTCCATTGTAAACTGTGCTGAGTTTCACTTTTTGAACTGAATTTTTAACTGAATTTCACTTTTTTAAAAACTTTTCATACGCCTTTGCTATATCCTCCAGGTAGATCCTGGTATGAGTGACGGCGATACCCACGGGCACGGAACACACGTGAGCGGTCTCATTGCCGGCAGAAGCTTCGGTGTGGCGCGTCTGGCCCAGGTGAACGCCATCAAGGTAGTAGACGACAAGGGAGAGGGCAGCGCTTCCTGGCTGCTCAGTGGGCTCGAACATGCCGTCAATACCATCAAAACAAAACCAAACCGTAAAGCTGTGATTAACATTTCTCTTGGATACCCCAAGTCTGATCTGATAGACGCCGCGATAAATGAAACAGTCAGACTGTATAACATTCCGGTAGTGGTCGCTGCTGGCAATGAGGCGATGGACGCGTGCGAGAAAAGCCCATCGGGAGCCAGCGAGGCTATAACAGTAAGTGCGACCAGTTATCATGATATTCGGCCAAAGTGGGCCAACTATGGCCCCTGCGTGGATATATTTGCCCCTGGAAATAAAATTAAAAGTTCGATGTCAAGTGCATGGAACGCTGCTGCCACCTTAAGTGGAACCTCCATGGCTTGTCCTCTTGTCGTTGGTTCTCTGGCAGCATATCTAAGCAGCCTGCCAGCGTCCCAGAAACCCACGCCTGCAGAGCTGAAGGATTACCTTTTCAAGAGAGCCACGCTTAATGAAATCAGAAACGCGGGAAAAGGTTCCCCTAACCGTTTGTTATACGTAAAATGTTCCAGCCTCCAGGAACCACAGACTTGCAATTGTATGGCATAACACAAAGTTAACCTTTGGTACTGTAAGCCAAATATCTCATATTAACACATTTCAAGGATGCACGTTTTAAATATTTTGAATGTCTTTGTTACATGGGCCATGATTTCTAGAGTAATGCATAATTTGTTAATTATGATGTGTTTATGTAAGAGAAATCCATTATATTCACTAATGTGTGTTTATATATACAGTAAAAATATCACATTTTTTGTGCAGTGCATTTTCACCACGGTAACTCGACATTCATAAATGACAACTCTCAATAACAATTGTTTATTTTTTACCGTGATTGTTCCGTGTGTTAATCAAACATATT
>NW_019776091.1:67975-86302 GCF_001039355.2 Lingula anatina | reverse complement strand
CCCCCCCCCCCCCAAAAAAAAAAAAAAAAAAAAAGTTAGACCAAGTAGGGTGTCCATACCGACAGCTCTTAATCGACGTCACGGTTCCATAATGATGAAGGACATTAGTATTAAAACTAAAGAATGGGCCATGAATTTCTGAATTTTCTCTCCAGAATATTATACTATATTAAATAATTTGACTGATAAGATGTTTTAAATGTCCAAGGTTCACTACAGAATCTCTGTGAACTTGAAATCTGATGCATTCTTGATTTTTTTCTTTGACTTAATTTATCACTGATGTATAAAGGCCTATAAATATGTAAATATCTCATCCCTTGTACATTTAAAATGGATCTCTCTGCAGTGCACCACCCTGGTTGAAGTAATTACTTGGCATCCACGTTGACAGTGTGGTCGTTCCTGGGATCCAGAAACTCTTTGCCAGCCATGTCAGTGAAATTAGTACACTCCCTTACAGCAGAGTTGGCCACCTTTAAGAAAAGTGAATAAGCTTTATCAAACTTAGTTCATCTACCGGTATGGTACTAAAATTATATGCTTTGTTGCAACTGATGTAAGCATTTTGCCTGTCCATCACTTGTCCATAATATGAAAAAATAGTGAACCAAGTAGCCACACGGCTATTCTAGTTTTAACTATAAAAGTAATTAAGACGGAAACCCATGTAAACATGCAGTTTTTTTCTCCTCACCATGTCAAGAGGAAAGTATTCAGGGAGGAAGGTTTTAGTGACAGGGTTGTTCTTTTTGGTGTTGTAAGCGACCAACAGTGCCCAGCGCCTGTGGTCACTGTCATTCTTGTCACTGCGGTGAACGAGGTTGGAGTGGAAGAAAAGACAATCACCTGAAAATGTGAGGATATGAACAACATAGCAAAACATGTTTAGATAAAGGTGAGTTACGATGACCTTTAAACGGCGAAACAAATCTAGCAATATACAGGGTATATATTCTCTTTGTCCTTTGTGTTAAAGTAAGCACCTACATGTATATACTAGATCATAACGTTCCATTGTCATTATAAATAGAGAAAATTAAGGTGCATCAATAGTATCGAACATACCCTCAATCAAAATTTTTCGTCATCTTTCCTTTCCTTTTTTCTATCTATTAAAAACTGCTCAAAATAAAACATATTTAAGAAGAATCGCCAAACTGTAATTCAGACACTCCTGCCAAACATTTCCATAAACAGGCCATTTATAATGGCAACATAAAACTAAACGAAACTTGACAAGAAGATATGGCAATGGACAAACCGAGCAGTCCTTACCAGGATTCAATTCCACATACACTAGTGGACAATGCTTCATCAGTTGTTCCACTCTTTCTACATTCGCCCCCGTCTGTCCACCTGTCAACACGTGGTCGATACGACCTGCCCTGTGTGAGCCTTGCAGGATCTGAAATCAACACGTGGTCAACACGTGATTAACATGTGATCAACACGAGTTTAATACGGCCTGTCCTGTCTGAGCCTTGCAGGATCAGAAATCAACAAGTGGTCAACACGTGATTAACATGTGATCAACACGAGTTTAATACGGCCTGCCCTGTGAGAGCCTTGCAGGATCTGAAATCAACACGTGGTCAACACGCGGTAAACAAGAGGTCAATCTGACCTGACTCGTGGGAACTTTGCAACATCATAATTCAACAACTGTTGACGTGACTTACTGTCACCACTATGGGTACCAAACGTACAACTACTCAAATGTCAGTGCTACTGGCTCATTCAACAGAGAATTATACGTTAATGATACATAATTCCCTGGTTAAGGGTACTTAAGTATGTGGGTCACCTGAAGACAGCCGTTCTCTTTGTTTGTTTTGTCGTAGGCAATGAAGGCAGTGGACAAGTGGTCTGGAAACAAAACACCATCTTGGTACCAATAACTGAAACAATATTGATATGGATATATTAACGCAACGTTTAATTTAATTCTTAATATTTTATCTCTTTTTCACTTTGCTTATTTCCTTCTGTCTTTCCATACTGGTATCCATTTTGCGCAGAGACTGAATACAAAACCCTCAGGTTCCAACTAAGTGGACATAGCTCACGTATAGGAGGTGGACATATATATATATATATATATATATATATATATATATATATATATATATATACGAGCTATGTCTCTATATATATCTTGGTTTTTGCTATCAAAGTGATCAAATTACATTTTAGCACACGGAAACCTGCATCAGTACATAGCGGCATTCATTCTACCTATATGACTGCCATTGCCAATGTGGATGGTTAATCTATAATTCGACAACATACCCGAAGTCTTGGTGCCACAGAAACCTTCCTCCAGTTCTTGCTTCCTTCATCGGGGCCGTAGCGATAGTCCGAAGGTTCAATAGTCCGAAGGTTCATTGGTCCGAAGGTTCATTAGTCCGAAGGTACATTGAAGGTTCATTGGTCCGAAGGTTCGATAGTCCGAAGGTGCATTGGTCCGAAGGTTCATTAGTCCGAAGGTTCGATAGNACGCCCCACCCCCCCCCCCCAAAAAAAAAAAAGTTAGACCAAGTAGGGTGTCCATACCGACAGCTCTTAATCGACGTCACGTTCCATAATGATGAAGGACATTAGTATTAAAACTAAAGAATGGGCCATGAATTTCTGAATTTTCTCTCCAGAATATTATACTATATTAAATAATTTGACTGATAAGATGTTTTAAATGTCCAAGGTTCACTACAGAATCTCTGTGAACTTGAAATCTGATGCATTCTTGATTTTTTTTTCTTTGACTTAATTTATCACTGATGTATAAAGGCCTATAAATATGTAAATATCTCATCCCTTCTACATTTAAATGGATCTCTCTGCAGTGCACCACCCTGGTTGAAGTAATTACTTGGCATCCACGTTGACAGTGTGGTCGTTCCTGGGATCCAGAAACTCTTTGCCAGCCATGTCAGTGAAATTAGTACACTCCCTTACAGCAGAGTTGGCCACCTTTAAGAAAAGTGAATTAGCTTTATCAAACTTAGTTCATCTACCAGTATGGTACTAAAATTATATGCTTTGTTTCAACAGATGTAAGCATTTTGCCTGTCCATCACTTGTCCATAATATGAAAAAATAGTGAACCAAGTAGCCACACGGCTATTCTAGTTTTAACTATAAAAGTAATTAAGACGGAAACCCATGTATACATGCAGTTTTTTTCTCCTCACCATGTCAAGAGGAAAATATTCAGGGAGGAAGGTTTTAGTGACAGGGTTGTTCTTTTTGGTGTTGTAAGCGACCAACAGTGCCCAGCGCCTGTGGTCACTGTCATTCTTGTCACTGCGGTGAACGAGGTTGGAGTGGAAGAAAAGACAATCACCTGAAAATGTGAGGATATGAACAACATAGCAAAACATGTTTAGATAAAGGTGAGTTACGATGACCTTTAAACGGCGAAACAAATCAAGCAATATATATTCTCTTTGTCCTTTGTGTTAAAGTAAGCACCTACATGTATATACTAGATCATAACGTTCCATTGTCATTATAAATAGAGAAAATTAAGGTGCATCAATAGTATCGAATATACCCTCAATCAAAATTTTTCGTCATCTTTCCTTTCCTTTTTTCTATCTATTAAAAACTGCTCAAA
Source organism: Lingula anatina (assembly GCF_001039355.2). The sequence continues at coordinate 82,683 of NW_019776091.1, read as the reverse complement.
ATAAAACATATTTAAGAAGAATCGCCAAACTATAATTCAGACACTCCTGCCAAACATTTCCATAAACAGGCCATTTATAATGGCAACATAAAACTAAACGAAACTCGACAAGAAGATATGGCAATGGACAAACCGAGCAGTCCTTACCAGGATTCAATTCCACATACACTAGTGGACAATGCTTCATCAGTTGTTCCACTCTTTCTACATTCGCCCCCGTCTGTCCACCTGTCAACACGTGGTCGATACGACCTGCCCTGTGAGAGCCTTGCAGGATCTGAAATCAACACGTGGTCAACACGTGATTAACATGTGATCAACACGAGTTTAATACGACCTGCCCTGTGTGAGCCTTGCAGGATCTGAAATCAACACGTGGTCAACACGTGATTAACATGTGATCAACACGAGTTTAATACGGCCTGTCCTGTCTGAGCCTTGCAGAATCAGAAATCAACAAGTGGTCAACACGTGATTAACATGTGATCAACACGAGTTTAATACGGCCTGCCCTGTGAGAGCCTTGCAGGATCTGAAATCAACACGTGGTCAACACGCGGTAAACAAGAGGTCAATCTGACCTGACTCGTGGGAACTTTGCAACATCATAATTCAACAACTGTTGACGTGACTTACTGTCACCACTATGGGTACCAAACGTACAGCTACTCAAATGTCAGTGCTACTGGCTCATTCAACAGAGAATTATACGTTAATGATACATAATTCCCTGGTTAAGGGTACTTAAGTATGTGGGTCACCTGAAGACAGCCGTTCTCTTTGTTTGTTTTGTCGTAGGCAATGAAGGCAGTGGACAAGTGGTCTGGAAACAAAACACCATCTTGGTACCAATAACTGAAACAATATTGATATGGATATATTAACACAACGTTTAATTTAATTCTTAATATTTTATCTCGTTTTCACTTTGCTTATTTCCTTCTGTCTTTCCATACTGGTATCCATTTTGCGCAGAGACTGAATACAAAACCCTCAGGTTCCAACTAAGTGGACATAGCTCACGTATAGGAGGTGGACGTATAGGAGGTGGACATATATATATATATATATATATATATACGAGCTATGTCTCTATATATATCTTGGTTTTTGCTATCAAAGTGATCAAATTACATTTTAGCACACGGAAACCTGCATCAGTACATAGCGGGATTCATTCTACCTATATGACTGCCATTGCCAATGTGGATGGTTAATCTATAATTCGACAACATACCCGAAGTCTTGGTGCCACAGAAACCTTCCTCCAGTTCTTGCTTCCTTCATCATCAACTTGGCATGCCAGTGGTACACCTCTCCGTGACCCATCAGCTAGAACAGGGTTCATTTAATTATCTGGTTACATACGTACTCATGTAGACCAAATGACATTATATATGATCCTTGTGTAGGACACGGATGTTTCCAACAAGTAGAAAGTTTTAAGTTAAATGTTTTGGCAAGCCAGCTGTATTATAACTTTGATAATTTGTTTCTATTTAACATATTTAATATTTCAATTATTTCTTTCTGTTTACTAACTTTTTAGAATAGTTTGCACCTCGGATTTCAGGAACTTCGAACATGTCTGCGTGGGACTATCACGTCCTATACGTGACACTACCTGCACGTGCACGGGGACAGTATCACGTGAGCGTTAATTTTAATACTCGCTTAATTAAGACTGATCCATCTCGATCATGAAGTGTAGGATACGTGAGCTGTATTGATGGTAATACATGGATACATTAGTTTTAACGACTTACGTACAGTGTAAAATCAGGAAAACCACTTTAACACACATACACACGCGCGTTCGCGCATGCACGCACACACATTGTATGGTTACCATTTCAGCCGTCTTTGCTACTTTCTCTGATCTTGCTAAAAGACCTGTTACGTCATTTCCGGGTCTCATCCACAGAGCCATTTTACTCTTTCTGTCTATCCCATCACTAAGCTGCAATTCAAACGTGAACAGAATAGGTGAACATGTTTAAATTCTTCTCCTTAAGAGCCACACACTATTAATACCGACTGTAGTTTTAGATGATATATAGGGGTCCACAGTTCATTATAAATGAAGCTACATATGTTGGTCACATATTTAGAAATGCAGTAGGTGAAAATTTCGTTTCGCGGTTTATTTCACCTCAGTCCAATTTTACATTTTAATGTCCTTGAAAGGTCACAACTTATTCAATGATTGCAAAAAGAGTGAGGAAGACGAAAAATCGAGTGAGAAAATATTAATTACATATTTCGTTTATGACAAAATAGGCCTACCTCATATGCATGTTTTGTGATTCCATCATTGTCCTCCAACGTTTTCTTCAAAAGATCCAGTTCCTCTTGGTCCAAAAGATTTCTGAGATAATATAAGTCAATTATTAACTCCACAAGTCTCTGCTATTGTCTATATTTACCCATAAAGGGGATGCATACCCGTATACCTTAATGGATTTGTGAAATCAAGATACTAGGGTTACCACAAGAATACGGATTGTTTTCAGTCAGAATGTAAAACAGACAAATGATGTAAATGTATGATAATAATCTTAGTCTGAGTCCATTGTGAGGATGAAGTCGCACACAAGAAGGTCAGATTATTTGGGAGTCAAATAGAACGTGCACATATCAGTGCTAGCCGAATGCCGTGTTTAAAAACACACCGTACTGTGGGAACCACGTTTTATGTGTACACCTTACAGGCAACGGCAACTTGGGTCACATAATAACGAGCTCCAGGGTACATGTGTATAATACCAGTGCATGGGAACGCCGCCTTGCCTTAAATGTTTTAATAAAAGCAATAATGCGGTCTGGCGTAGTGACGTTAATATCAGTATATTTCCGATGTATGATAGTAATGAAGTGACAGCAATTTATTGCATTCTTCTACCGTCTTACCGAATAATCACATATCCTAATCGGTCATAATCTTCTTTCATCTTTGAAGTGACTTCGAAATTGTCCGTGTATCTATATTCTTGTATAAAAAAGAACAATATACGTTTATAAGAGGTCGACGTTAAGGGTTATTATAACAGTACCTTGTTTTCGAGGCGTGCGTGCGTGTTTAGTGTGTTACTAAAGCTCCCTTTACACTGGACGGCGTCCTTTCTGCGTCCTTTGTGCGACCACGAAACTGGCATCGCTGTGGTCGTCGAAAGGAGGCACAGACATCGCTTTGGTTGCAGCATGAATGCTCAATCAGCGGCCAGTTGTCGGCACGTGAAGTATTATATTTTTACTCTCAAACGGGGCCGTACTATGGAACACAGATAGGACGCCGTCCAGCGTGAAGGGGGCTTAAACAAGAGCTTAAACTGTCCAGCAAACACAAAACGTTATAGTAACGTTATAATAACGTTCCTTGTTTGCTGAGTGACTCCCGATATGCTTAAAGACTTACGATTACTTAGACAAACATCACTTCATAACCAGACAGGTAGATAATGCCTCAAGTACAGATTTAAGACACAACATGTGTCGACTTGCCGGGTTGACCTATATATAGATCAATGTAAATATATGTACTCGATATATATAACACATAGGAATAATTTAGTGAATATATCACCTATACCAGTCACAAAATACCCTAGCAACTCAACACTGTCGATGCAAAGAAGAGGCAGACCATTTACACATTATGTAAAATTAACAACGAATGCCAATTTGCTACAAAGAAAGGGTGCTTTAATTATAAAGTTAAAGGGTATATACAGTAAAGATAAAAAATCATAAAAGGTTGGTTCACTGTACGTACCTCCCTCCATCCTGACTGTCACGCAGGTACAAGGGTATTTGGTTTGTCCTTGCTGTAAACTCTGATCACTGTACTGCAGATGTGAAGGTCTCGTCTGCTTTGGAATTGGGGTCAGGACTGTAGCCTTGATAGAGGGAAGGTACGTATTACCTAACATTTAATTTTAGTGGGGCAGCTGTCAGTCTTTATCATCAGGATCCTCGTTGGCTCTCTCTCTTTCTCTCTCTCTCTCTCTCTTTTATTTTCTAACTATTACTATAATTTTCATTTATCTATTTATTCATTCATTCTTTCTTTCATTCACTTATTTATTTATTTATTCATTTTTGCTGTGTTCTTCTCTAGCAGGCTATCGTCTTTGTTCCCCTTCTCTTCCCTCCCTTCCCTACCCTGTCCGGCGCTCATATTCTTTTTTATTTCAAATTCTCCGCTTTGCTATCCTCCTGTATTAACTGCTCTAAGATAATATGGCCGTGAAATATAGAATATATAATATAACAAGAGCATATGAGAAAAATACATGCACCTGCATAATGCAATTGACATGATATACAAGCAAGTAGACCTGCATACCGCTTGAATCGTGCGTGATATCTGGTATAAAGAGTTATTATCCCTTTACGTAAGTTTTGAAAAGAACCTACAAATGTAAAGTTTGATTTTCAATGTTCCCATTGAATCATTGGAGTACCAGTTTCAAATAAAAGTAGTTAACGAGGGATGTGCGGAGAAGGTGTACTACAGTACGTCTGTCAAGTATTGAGAGACTTATGGTGGGCCAAACCCTTGGAAGAAAGGATAACGGAGGTTAAATGTCTAGATATCTGTATAGCAGCATAACCAGGGGTCGGTTTCATTAAAAGGCTGGCTATTTATAGCCCCAGAACTGGCCCCGGTTTCCCAAAAAAAAAAAAAAAAAAAAAAAAACTTAGTCGGTTTCCCTTGCTAAGAACTTAATTACCAAGGTTACACGGTCACATGGGCACATCTTACCCTATCAGGAGGAGTGTAACATCACTCTCATAGACATCCTGGTCAACTAGGCCTGAGAACCGACTTAAGTTTTTTTGTGAAACTGGGGCCTGGCCAAAGGTAGTTCAAGGTTAATGTAGGTTCTTGGCTTTTCTATAGCAAGCGGAGAAGGTGTACTATATATACGCGTACATCTGTAAAATGGGCTTTTTATAACACTAGAAACAATTTCACAATATCAACTCTCCTAAATCTGCGTTCAGAAGAGGAACTGCAGCCCACCCCCTGTCTGTCAAGAAACTCTTATGTTGTAAAATCTGGCTTCAAACTGTTGTCAACTGAAATGGTGGAAATGACTTAAGACTTCTCTCTCAAGACGAAAAAAGTTGGACAAGTAACTACGCAAAAAATTATGTTGTTTTGTTTTATTTTACGTTAGTTTGAAGTCTTTTATATCCTCAGCAGATGTGTGGTTTTCATCTGCTTCACAATGTAGCGTGATGATATAGCAGTTATCTAATATTTCACATTAAAGAATTTTTTAATTGTTAACAAAGGTGGTAAGTATACTAGCTGATGTACGAAGCGGATGAAAACGGATATTCTATGTGCGCTGTTTTGTCAAATTTTCAAATCAATCAAAATCTTCTTGAAATATATCCACAAAACACTTAAAAGCTCCAGCGTTTCCTATTTATATTATACATATCCGAGGTACAATATAGTGTGTGTGTGAGAGAGAGAGAGAGAGAGAGAGAGAGTGAAAGGGAATTTTCATTTGTTTCCGGTTTCCTTTTTAAATTTACATAGATGTCCATAATACCCATATCAGTAGTGCACGGTGGTGGCATTTTAAGGTACATGTATTGAAGGTTGGAGTTACGCGACCTTCTTTACTGGACAATCACACGAGGAACCAACGGCCAACAATCTTGACAAATGCAGTGAGAAAGCCTTTGGACATAGTTTCGATGATTTTGGATTTAATTTCCTGGTTGGACTTATTGACATTGTAAAAATTAACCGAATGCATGTCCAGTTTATGATTTATGTAGATCATATATTCTAAAATAAATTGTTCACTTTTAAAATGAAACAAAATGATCAGGTAACGTATGTGCCGGGGCTTTTATCTAACTTCAGTTCACTCATTTTGGTGTAAGTCTTTGACGGAATGGATCACTTCTCTTGCCTGCAAATAAAAAAGAATATTTATATTTAAAATTAAGAAAAATCGTTTTTTAATCTTTTTATTCCTCTTGTGTGTGTTTCGCTTAGATTACACAAGATGAATAGTTGTCCAGCTTTTTTGACGTGAAGGTGAATAAATTTGACGAAAAGATGTGCGTTTCTGTGTAGCTACTTTTGGATATTTTTTAAATTAAAATTAAAATCGTAAAAATATCATACCTTTCCAACATGTCGAAAAAATAAAAAATGGTTTTCCAAAAAGATAAAATACTTACCCAATGAAAGAATCTTGCTGCTCCAGCACTTTGGTCTCTCACTTCATCTAAAGTTCCGACATAATTATTCAATATATCCTCACTTTCCTCTGCTTGTGAGATTGATACCTTGTTGATGTCGAGTTTTGTTGCCCTAAACAGTGTGCTTTGCTGACCCGTCCTTCTTAGCAACGCCTGTACAAACGCCCAATCCTGAAGACAAAATACATATCTTAGTAACAGTTGATATTGCACAAGTTTGATGTGATTAATCAATGAACGTGGACATGTACAGTGTACCAACATTCCTTTTCCAAAATGACCACTCCAACGTACATGTATCAACACAAAAAGCAATTTTACAAATATGTATTTTCCGAAAAGCAGCAATAAGTTAGTGGATTTGCGATACATTGGGTGGCTAAAATCCAAAGTTCTATACCATCAACAATGTTTAATATAATGCAGTAAAAATTTAGATACACAGTATTAGGAAAGTGTTTTAAATAAATGCTGAAGATTTCATGACTCTACCTTTTTAATTTTGACACACTGACAGGAATTGAAATCTTAAGTAAAAAAATGCCATGCCGGCCCGAAATTATAATCAATTTACAATAACTACACATATTCCACATAAACATGTATGAAAACCATTTTGTTTGCAATAGCTAGTGGATGCCCTGAGTGTAAGGCCATGGCAAGGGACGGCTCTTTAATAGTTTGCCCTTACCCTTAATTCCTCAATGTCTTCCCCAAGAAGCACATACGCGGCCGCCATGGTGTAGTGAATAGCAATCGGTGGTTCTCTGTACGTGTGTAACTCAGTAATGAGGCGGTAGTTCATATCCAGCATTTTGTGGCGCAATTTTTTCCTTTTTTGTCCAACGAGGGCTTCTGCTTCTTCGATGTCCGGTCGAAGTCGATTTTGTAGGTGTTCAGGAAAATCGGCAACATCTTGCAGTAACTGTCTCAGGTGGTTCTGATCTCTCGCCTTGATAGCGTCCCGAAATTCTACAAATATACAAGTAATTGAATTTTCCTCAGATTTGCAGGTAAATCTCCCACTGTAGTCTCTTTCAAAGGTAGGATTCGTAGAAATCATCAGATAATGACTGCGCCTTTCATGGAGCTAAGCGTTGAATGTTATAGTTATCATACCAAAATTAATACAATTTTAAAGATAATAAGATATCCATGAATAGTTCAAATGAATATCCTGTATAATTTCCTGGGTATTTTAAAACATATGCAAACAGTTGTAACATACATGTAAAAATGTTGTTTATTTTATATTTTGGTGGCAAATATGATTGGAATCTGAATCAGTCTGAGTTGTTTGTCAGTCTATCTCTACTTCAGACCGTCCGTCTGTCAGTCGACCCATCTGCTGTCACCGTCGGCCTTTCTGTCGATTTGTGCGTCAGTCGACCTATCTGCTGTCGATGTCGGTTTTTTCTGTCGGTTTTTGTCCGTCCTTCGATCTACCTGATGTCCTACGTCGGTCTCTATAACCAAATATCTCTCTGCTGTCTGTTAAACTGTTTTGGTGCTGTCTCTCTGAATACATGGTGAAACGGCGGGAACGTTTACATACCTTTGTGATACTGAGAATATTTAAGTTCCTCTTTTGCGGACTCAATTAATCCGTTATCTGGAACGTTATTCTCCTCTGCTTCGTTGATGGCCTCTTTCAACATTTTCCTTTTGAGTCCAGGTTTCTTCTCATGGATGGCCCTCTCCAACTTTCTATAAATATCCTTATATTCGCCATATTTCATATCTGAATTAGAATTATATAAAGGTAGTAGTTTTAGTTACCCTGTATATGGACCAATTTTGACCTTACAAATAGACATCACCGTATGACAATAATTTAGAAGATCTGAAGACAGACAAGCACAAATATTTAGGCAGCTATATAGAATAACTTTACTAACAAGAGAGGAAGAAGACTAAATATACCATCAATTTGTTCTGAAACATCTTCCAACTTTTCTTCTATCCCAGTCGGTCGGAAGAGCTGATGCTCTTCGGAGATGAAATCTAACGTGGTGGGGACCTCTCTGTCCAGCGACGCCCCATACGACACCAGATTACCCCATTTATCGGCAGACGATTGAACGGTTTCATCTTGCTTCAGCATCAACAGACAGTGTTGGATGTACCAAAGTACGGGCTCGTTGTATTGGTCGATTTTATGTGTCCCTGTTCTGCTTATATACTGTGCAATCATGGTTCTTATATCGCCTATTGTTTGCAACACGTTTTCTAGCGCTTCTTTAGAATCGGCATACCGCAGGGATGCTATGAATTTCGCTGCTTGTAGAATAGCCGTCTTTGCCTGAAGTCGTGTTTCTTGCTGGGTGAATGTTACCAGGGCCGCTTCTTTGGACTGCTCCACGCTGTGTGGAAGTTCTTTATACGGTACTAGTATTCTCTCCTGGATGAGGCCGAATTCACTTTGATAAGAAACGTTGATCTCGAGGACGTCTTTATTTGGTAAAGTTTTTGAATGGTCGTCCGGTAGGAGAAGGGTATAAAGCACGTGCTTGGATAGTTCTCCAGATATGGTGTGGATAAAGTGTTCTGAGATGTAATCATCTTGACGTGTGGTGAGACTCGGGGATTCTGCCAACTGGGGCATCTCTGTTCTGTCAAACACTACACCATTCAAAGCTTGAGCGACGACTTTCACGTGTCTGGCCACCGCAGTCTGCTGAAGCAGGACCGTCTTCATCATGTTGAGCTCCAGTAGGGTGTTTTCATCCATGAAATAAAATGTCTCACTGCTGAAAGCTTGTCCTAGCTCGTACATCAGCGTGGGCATGAATCCGCCGGTGCTGAACGCAGCAATCTGGATGGTGTAGTCTTCCCCCAGACCGGATTCCTTTCCCATGGCGCTGAACCGATCTCTTAGCTCTGGGATCAGTTGCTGCGATGTTGTTATCCCGCAGTTGGCCCCTCCGTCCGTGAATAGCACGATTTTGTCATCAAAACTGAATTTAAACAACTTAGAATATATCATCCATTCATATATCATTCATTTTCCCTATTTTTCCTATTTATAAATTGCCTCATTTATGAAAATCACCTTTTTTTTCAAATGAGGTATTTATTTAAATATATATACAAAACTTGTTTAATTTAAATATTGGTTCTTTCCGTCGAGATGTATGCAATATGGTAGTCATTAATGCTTTCCTAGTTGGCCTGTTTTTATACTATATTATTCATTATATTATATTACTATTTTATACTTTCTTATACTATATTATTGAAATATATAATATCTGGGCTGTGCAATTGAAGTAAAGAGGGTAGATCTTAATTCTTACCATTTCAAAGGCAGTTTCCTGTACTGTTCTATTGCTTCAAAAAGACCCGCGCTGAGGTTTGTCGAACCCATCAGTTGAATGCTTCGTATAGTTTCCTTAACATTTTCCTAAACACAGAAGAAAACAGAGATGAAAATTACATTAAATTTATTAACTGCCAATGTTATCTTTTCAGTAATATTATATTTTTTAAGAAATCAAAGTTATTTATAAATTACTTTTGTATATATTCATATATTTTACCTTGACTTCACTGGCCATTCGCGTAAACCCTAACGTCAGATGGGATTCATTGCCAAATACCACGACACCTAAGTAATCCACTTCATCCATGTAATCTACCAGAACTTGGGCGAAGGTTTTCATTTTCTCTAGCTTGCTTATGTTTTCCTTGCCGTAGTTTCCATGCATGCTTCCACTGGCGTCGATAACACACATGATTCGCATTGGCGGCCGACTTGTACTAAGCAAAGCATCCTGAACGCTTGTTTTTGCCTTTAATTCTAGCTGGACTCTAGTCTGAAAAGAAAAGTCACGTTTACAATTACAGCATGAATCAAAAATTACTTTTTCATGATATGTAAATGTTTTCTTTTTTGGTATTAATCAAATGGCAACAAAACTTGCCATATGCATGACCATAAGCTGGAGAATATAAAGTCACATAAAATACCCGCTGAGATGAAACACTCTGATGACATCACAATAAGAATTGGATATGAAATATTTGTATAATCCTTTCGAGCGTATTTATCCATAGCCATTCTATAAATTCTAATTGATAACCGACATGCATTTGATGATCGTTTTTCTTTTAACATACCTTGTCATGTACACAGGTGCAATGATGTGATATAAGCAGTGGCTTTTTGACTTTATCGACGGCTTCTCTGATTATCCTCACACTGGCAACATGCACCAATATATTACAATCCCCCTGCTTTGCAAACAGTTTCAGTTCATATTTGCCACATTCTGGTAGATTTGCCCTCAGAATATAGTTGCCGTCTGGTTTCTTCTCCACCACTATGCTACTCCGAATATCTCTTTTCTTCTTGTCAGTACTTTTGTTATCATTTGTGAGCATACAAAACGTGTATTCTAATGATACATCACCTCTGGCTTCACTGGTTTGAACCCAAATGTCAGCGATTTCGTCCAAAGTTTTGATTTTGCCAGACTTGGGGTACAGCAAATGAACACCCACTTTTTCCGAAAGTCTGGTTGGACCCAGACCCTTTTCAAGATGAAAGGGGAAAATAGACGCCTGCTCATCGGTTGAATCCTTATCGTTACCTGCACTTTCGATGTGATACTCAAATGTCTTTATCCATTCTCCATGGTTCTCGGCATCTATTTCAAGGATGTATTCACCACTCTGCGGCAACCTCAACTGAACACTGTCTTCTTTTCCTTCTGACGTTGTCTTCATATAGCTCTGAAGAATGTCGCTGTCAATTATGGTGCCTTCTTCGGTGTTACTTTTCTCCATTCTCAGGCGACATCTAAGATTTGCTCCATGCTCGTTCTTGAATCGTAAAGTTAAGTTGCCGTCTGATGTTTTGATATATTTCCACTGATGGCCTTGAGAAATAGGATCAACACCTACTGAACTCGCTTCCTCCAACTTAGCCATATGTTTTGAGACATTCTTGAAAGGGGTGGCCTGCAGGTTTTCGTCGTTGCACCTTAAAAGGTAGTTGCATACGTTCGTCTGAGTCGACTGATCTTTGTTTCCTTGTTGTGCAAAAAGTTCCAAGGCATATTCACCTTTCTCGGGGACACGGACGGTATACACATCTTCATTTGCTTCCTTTTTGTGTTCAACAAAGTCTTGCAGAACTGCAGAATGAACCTGGTTTGACACTAAACGTGGTTGCACCATTTGAACACCTGTTTCTGGTTTGGTTTTAAACCGGATTTCTACCTCGCCTGTATCTGCGTCAACGACCCCCCTCTTGTGTGTTTCTGCTGAAATACCAAGGTCATTGACGTGGAACCCCGGTCCAAAATACCCATTTTGTGGTTTCAGTGGGTATGGCTGGTTATCAACAACGTTTTCCTTTGGCACTGGTTCAGGACATATAATTCTGTAACACGTGGCCCACTTGAAAAATCGGTAAACCCCTATCTCTTTTGCGTAAATATCAAGTTTGTAATCGCCGGCCGTTGTAAATCTCATGGGGATCACATATTGGTCGGTGTCTTGGCGTATTTCTGGCGCCACGAATCTATCCAAGGTCCCTGTACCTCCGCTACAGCTGAATAGTTCGTATTGAAATACTATGCTCTTGCTTTTGCCTTTTGGAATTGAAATCACCGCCTCTGCTTTTCCATTTTCAGTTGTTATTCTACACTTCGATCCACGCTCGATGGATAGATTGAGGTCAAAGAAGCGATCGCGAAGGTATGGCTGAGCGACAAACTCCTCGAATGATAATGGAGATGCCAGTAGTTGCCACGCCTGGCTGTCTTCTTCGGGTAAATGCCGATAAATCATTGCTTCCGGATCTGTGAAGAACCAGAAGTCGTTAATTTGAAACACAGCTTTGCCCTGGGACTGTTCACCCTTTTGGTTCTTCTTTTCGCCATCTTTTTCTACCAGTGTCCATTTTCCAGTATCAAACCCAACTACTGCTTGGGTTCCCCAAAATATGTGTACAAATCTCCAGTCATGATGATGGCTGTCGTCTCCACTGTCTACATAAACGGCATTCCAAGATCCGTTTACTTCATTGGGATCCATGTCGTCCCCTACTGTGTAGTTTGCAGCCTTTGAATACCCCTTTATTGTGACGCAGGGAATATGACATTTCCTGGAATAATATAACATATAATTTGAAATATCAGTAAAAGCGTAAAGTATGCTGACTCTATACTTCTTTTCGAAAGAATTGCTAACTTTCTGAAGTTGTACATGCAAAAATCCCTCATACATGTTTACGCAATGTATACAGGACTGTTAAATGCAATGTATTGTAAAAAAATCATAATATTATTTTTACTATCATTTAAATAAGTAGTAATCATGATTCTAACACATTTTATAAGTGATTCACCGTTATGCATGCAACAAACATAAACTGAAGACGAAACTTATGAGCAATGACTGAGGATAATATAGATATCGGGTATATTACAAAATTGATATATACTAACAGTTAGGACTATTCCGTCTTTGCAATCTGCTAAAACTAAACAATAAATAATGTCAACTTACCTGCAAAGTGTTTCAAAGAATTTGACTTTACTGCTCTTCCTGTTTTTAATCTGACAAAGGAACCATATTGGCGTATCTCCTTCAGGTTCGTTCCAGCTGATTGTGTTCAAGTCTTGAGAGCCAATCCACACAAATATGGCTCGAACAACCAGGTAATCTAGCCGGCCACATCCACACAGGAAGTTCGTAAGGGCCTCGTAGCTTTCTCGTACATCATCAGGAGCCTGTGGCAAAAACCAAATTGAAGCAAATGATATACTTGGAATGAAACAGTACATATATACCAGTAGATATGTAGATATCGTCGTAAAACGAGCTTTAAATATTTGTATCGTACTAAATATAAGTAGATGATACATCACTGTTATTGTTAGTGCCGGATAGAACAGCCTGTTGGCAAATAGCCACATAAATATTTCGGAATAAATATTATTGCTGCATGTAGCAATTACGATTCTATTCTGCACCTAAAATCGTTTCTGTCGTGCGATATCTAAAGGGGCATATCATTAAGCAGTAAAACACGAGCATCACTTTGTGTATTTTGCCTGCCTCGGAAGAGTTACCAAATGTTCGTAATTGGTTTCATGTAAAGTATACTGAACATTTTATATGAATTTCAGACTATAAATAAATATTATTATTATTATTATTATTATATGCATATGATTTTCATTCCATAACATAGCAGCATTTTGGACGTCTTGCTATTGTTGCTGATTGCAAGTGAAATGATATTTAGTGCCACTCTACCTGTTTCACCATGTCGTCAATACTGGAGAACTCCTGTTGGTCGAACACCTCTGCCTTCTTACCCCTCGGCGGCGCAGGTGGGGGATAGGTGCTTGGATCGTTGGCGTCGTACTCGGTCTGAAGAAGGAAGAAAACAAGCATATATTAGAAGGCACGCCACAAACTAAATTTGAATATAGGGTTTAGATTTGGCATAATTGGCATGACTGCACAAGAATTTATGTAATATAGGACTAAATGCCATAAGATTTTTTACTGGGATACAGATATATGGTACCGGTAAATATCATTTTTCTAATCTCCCCTACTGCCCTCTAGATCTATCATGCAAGCTAGATACCACGCAAATTTGAGCAGGATTATTCCTCGGTCATAAATCTTTGTGCGATCTTTATAATTTGCGCGTGAAGTAGATGTGTGCATTTTAACTAATATAGCGATAAAAATATAGGCCTAGGCCGTATTGGCAAAAAACCAGTACGTAATGAACCTTATATTTATCCTCATATGTGTTCGTCAGTTGCACCTCCGTCTTCTGTCGAGTATTCTCTCTCACCACTGAGACATGAACAGAGATCTCCGTATTCTGCCGAGAAATCTCTTGCGTCACTGTTACAGGGGTCCCTCTATCGGACTGTGTCACTGTTACAGGGGTCGCTCTGTCGGATGGTGGGTCCGTGGCATCGGTGCCTTTTGACCCTCCACAGCCCATAGTTACCGGTATATACAGGTATGAATCTGCCCGTTTAGCTGAAATGAAACTGATAACGTACTTCAGATATTCTAAGAATAAAACGGAATATTCCATTAGTTCAAACTTCCCGCCATATCAAATTTCCTTTAAAAAAGAAAAGAAAAAATAAAAATTACGAGTAGTTGCTTGACCAGTGCACACATTTGGCGTCGATGTTATATGTCGCTTCTACATGTAAATAAATATTCTAGCACTAAATAGTTGGCCGGATATTTAACCTGCCATGTTTTCCTGTTCATTTCAGGAGCAAATATTGACATCATCGTACTTTTATTTGAAGGATTTTATCGACTTTTATGGTTTAAATTGGGTAAGATAAGTAGCTTTACAGGATATGTTGACCTAGAAAATATAACTTTAGGTCGTTTTCAAAATGCAGAAAGAATACTTAAAACGTATACGTAACAGAACCCACGCCAGTGGCGGATTTAGAGGGTCCTGACCCCCCCCCCCC
>NW_019776091.1:43455-67950 GCF_001039355.2 Lingula anatina | reverse complement strand
GAAATTAAGAGTTTGACTTGCTAAATCGTAGTTCTAAACCATACCAAAAGGCACTGTTTGTTCTCCAAAGCACAAAAAATTTTGAGAGGGCACCGAACCCCACACCAAGGGGTGATGGTCGGCTTCGCATCCATGACCTGTCGTTCCCCCCCCCCCAAATAACCCTGGGTCCGCCCCTGCACGTGATGTTAGTTTCCCCAGCTTGATCAGGTGATCAGTTTACCGATGACACATGCAACAATACAAATGCTGTGCTCCAAAGACATCTCCGCCTGATTAACATTACAAACTGGTCGGCCATATAGGGCCTAGACACGTCTAAGTTGATCTTGTTGTGAACAAAACCTACTTGTCTTTGAAAAGTGCACTTATCAGTTTGACTAAAATCGCTGTTGTCGTCTGTGAAACTGATTTAAATGTACTTTGAAGTCATAGGAGCGGTAATTTTTTTCTTTTTTTGCACAATGTCATACGGATTTTGACTGGCTTTTTTCATAATGACAAATACCAGGTTTGCCTGTGCATTCATCCTTTTTCTAATTTATTATTTCTGATTCTCTCATGTTCAAGCGAAACTCAACGTCAACTCTTGTGAAAATGAAAGTGCATGTTAACAGCTTAGACTTCGATTTTCATCGCACACATCTATTGATTATATTACCATATAGCAGGTGCATATTCCTACCTGATGACGTCTAGGCCTACAGGTGTACGTGGTGTAAAACACCGAGCATTTTATCACAGAAAACTAAAACCTTACCGTTTTGAATAACATTCCCAATTCACCTTGTGAATTCCTAAGCATTCCAGGTGACATCCTTGCTTGTGGATACACCCTCTCACAAGCACCTTATCCAATTTTTTTTTATTATTTCTGATTTCTCCATGTTCTTGTGAAAGTGAAACTACATTCATAGAGCTACCATGTTGGTTTTCAGCGTTCTTCTACTGATCATATTACCCTATAGGTGTGATTTCTACCTCATGCCGTCTATACAGGTACATGTTTATCAAACACAGTGCATTTTATCATATAAAACTAAAACCTTGCCGTTTCGTATAACACTCCCAACTCACCTTGTAAACTCCTAAGCACTCTAGATAGGTAACAGTTGCTGTGGAATTGTTATCTCCTAGGCAACTGCTGTGGTGTTTCCAGTCGTCACCATCAATTCATGCACTTAATAGTGTGACCGTTACCTTACACCGCACCCGGCATAACAATGATCAATTGAAATTTAACTGCTAGACTGGTAGATTCCCTTGTCGTAAGAAAAAAAGTCCCGCTGCTTTTTATCGCGTTTACTGTAATGTGTGTTTGAATCCTACGTCACAAAGTAAGTTCATTTTCTATCGAGAATCAATGTGTGGTATTTATTGTGCGCATTTGAGCTCCCCGTTAGAAACAGGCTTTGTTATTACAGGTTATGCTGCACTTATGAGGTCAACTTTCAATATTGCGTCTGTTTATATTTACCTGTACCTGGCAATGTAAACTATTCAAGTGTTAGCGAGTGTGTACACGCGTATGTTTTAAGAAGAAAAGATGTGTACTATTCATTTCAGCACAAAGCCTCTTGTCGTATTGAATTTTAATGGATTTGGCTTTTCATCACCAAGAGTAAGAGTACATAAATGCGCTTTTCTTGGAATTATTGAATAGTCTTAAGTCAATCGTTATTTGAATGACTACTTAAAGCGGATAGCATATACACTGTAGTTGTTTTGAGAAGAGGGGTAGTCATGGTGTCCCTCCTGCTCCATGACTGTCAATATAAAATTTTAACAGTAATCTACGGGGTTGATCCCGGTAAAATATTCCACTTGAAGTTGGTCTGGACATACTAGCATTGACTGTCATCTCTGTCTGAGACGTGATATTTTGATGGTTTATTTAAATATTTTTTTAAACTTTGTAAAGGGTGTGTACGAGACCTCTTATTTGATTACCCTCTTGCTGCCTGTGCATAGGACGGGTTTGTAAAACTGACCCGCATAAAAAACAAAGCCTATCAAAGCTCCCCTATCCTGCTACGCCTAAGCCTGTGCTTTGACGTACGTAATTAATTTTCCGTCTCTGCATGGCGATTTAAAACCCGGGAACACATCATTTTACAAGAAATTATTTTATTTTACAAACTTAAATCTCTCAGTTGGTCTTTTTTCTCGGCGCGTTTTAATGGCAAATTACAATAAATGATCAAGCAACTGCGAAACTGTGCCATCGACGGTATTTTGTTTTTGGAAGGAAAGTGTGCGTAATAAAAATAGGGAGAGCGAGAGAAACATGTTGCATTCAAAAGAAAATTTTATTTCACACAATCACCTGCGCCCGATCAATTCAGCTCTAACAGACAATTTTTGCAAAGAATTCAGAATTGAGAACACTATTTCTAAAACTGAATACAAATGCCCATAAATAGATTATACCATTAAAATTCAGAAATCTATGTACTATGACTAACCTAAATGATACCGCTCCCCACCTGAGTATTTAAATAATGTCATCAGCTGAACACATAAATATGTATTAAATAAATGACCTAAATATGAATTGCTCTGAAAACTGGCAAACGTTATGCGAGGTTAATAGTCTGTGACCTAAGGGTTCCTTATGTTTGAAAATAACACTCCGGGTGGGGACCGGCTAATTAATAAAGAATAGATGCAATTATCTCGAAAAAATTATTAAAAGTCATGTAGTTCTGAAGCAGATCCCATTAGTTTTCCTTTCACTTGTGCATATACTGTTACGTTAAAGTCAAAGGTACAGTGTAGATTGGTTCATCACTTACTTTTTTACTGAAATTTTCAGTAGTGTATTCAGGGGCGGATTTGGGCTGTCTTCTGGGTCTTTCAGAAGACGGTCTGATTTTCATGTTTATATTGACGGGTATCTATTTTTTCTGTCAGAAGACGGTCAAAAATGGAGGATGGATCAACAAAGATAATTTGGAAGACTGGTATTGTAACAAACTCTCTCTCTCTCTCTCACTCACCTTCCTCCCCCCCCTCTCTCTCTCTCTCTCTCTCTCTCTCTCTCTCTCTCTCCTTCCCCCCTCTCTCTCTCTCTCTCTGTGGCCTACAGCCCTGGAGCGTCTGACACCAAAGGACTGTCATAATGGTGACCCTGACTGCATACTATCATACAAACACACAAAGAAACACATTCTAGCTTCACTCGTTATCTTCACCGCACATGTCAAGATAACCTAAAATTGAAATGTCGCTTCTCCACGCTGTGGGTGAGATTTATCAGAGACAAGTAGATGTCTATGTCAACAACCGACAAAGAATGTTTTCATTTAAATAGTTTTTGATCACAGGAGGAGTCTGTTAAATTCTCATCATATTTATCTGGGATCAGAACATTTTATCTGTAGGTAATTTGTCTGTGAGTTCTCTTAAGGTGAACGTCAGATAGCGGCAAGTTAAGTCACAGAGTACGTGTTAAGTCAGGTAAGTAACTGTTTTATTTAGGGGAGTCAAATCATTAAAATTTAATTTACTCCCTGTAAAAGAGTTATTCTTAGTTTCTTACTTTTTTATAAATGTTAAATGGGAGGAAAATAATTTTGTCCAGATTACGTGAGATACGGATTACTTTTGTGTGGGGAATATTTTTGCTCGCTCTTTCTTTCTAATAGAAAATGCCATAAATGAAATACTTCTCCAGATGCTAGAACGTTTGTTCAAACTTGTCGATGAAAACATGCTTTGTAGCCAGCTAAGCTTTGCTTTATTTTCTAATTGTAAGTAAAGAAGAGTGTGGTTTGAGGGTGAAATGATATACTTGAACAAAATTTATTACGAATAGACACATTCTGTCGAAATAAGAATCTGAAATTACTTCAGGATGAAGTGTAATTTGAGACTGGGTTTCCATACATAGATCGATCCAACAGGGTCGATCTATCTCCAAGGGGTTTCTCGCTATATTGATTCCAGCTTAAGCGGCATAGATGGCACGCTTACTAAAGCTGCTAAACTATAATTATAAACCTCCTAGCAGCTTCAGTAGGCGTGACAGACATCTAAGCCGCTTTAGTTGATTACAAATTAGCGAGAATCCCCTTGGAGATAGATCGATCCACAGTTAGTACGATAGGCTCTGTGAATGGTCTCTAAGACATTAAATTATTAAATTAAATTATTGATACATATTAACTAGATTATATGATTAAATAGGTTACATGTATATATTATTAGTCCAGCTAAACGGACATCCCATGGTTAAAACCTGTATATAACAATGGGCTGTGGAGGATCAAAAGTCACCGACGGCACGGACCCACCGTCCGATAGAGGAACCCCTAGGGAACACACTGAAATACAACTGATTAATGAGGACGAATATCAGGTCTTGTTACTGTTTATATTATCTTAAATTGTACTTTTTATATTATATGCGTTTTTGTTTTCAATCGTGTAAAATATATGGCAATTGTTGATCCAATATACAGTTTTAGATGTTTGGCATTCCTTCTGATATAAACTAGTTTTTTACTTATTCAGTACGAGTTTGACGCCAACGATCCAAGCACCTATCCCCCACCTGCGCCGCCGAGGGGTAAGAAGGCAGAGGTGTTCGACCAACAGGAGTTCTCCAGTATTGACGACATGGTCGAACAGGTATAGTGTTACAGTAGCCAATTGCAATTAACTTGATGTATTCTTTGAAATACATATATTTGGGCACCAATAACTATCATAATTTCTCCTCTGGGAAAAGCCTTAATACCAAAATTAAAACTCGTCGTGCTCATGCAAACTATTGCTTATTCTTTTCAATATCACCTTGCACAAATGAATTCAGGTAAGCAGAAGTTTATTTCCACAGTCTAATCTCCTGTAACTCATTTTGAAAGTACTTTATCATTATGCATACATATGCTTGTTGATTTAACAGAGAGACAGATCTCACAACAACTTGATAGGCAAACGCACGGTATCTTTTCTGAACTGTTACTTTCCGTCCGCGAAAAAGTTGTTTTCTCCAAGTATAAGCATTATAATGCATGAAACAATGCAATCTCTGATTCATTACGGAATCTTTTTATTTACCAAATGGCAATATTTTCTCTTCAAAAAATCTATGTGGTCATTTTTTTTTTTTTTTTTTTTTTTTTTTTGACACACCGTGGTAAGACTATTTTTCAGGACTAATAGCAACAATGTTATACACACAACGCTTTGGCAAAAACAGACGATTAGAACTGATTTCCCGACGTTGTGTATAGATCTCTTTACATCAAGGTGTGAGATTAGCCGATTATGAGGTGTACTGTTTTATTCCTAGTGCTTAAAACATATGTTTAAAACATGGTTCATATTGTACGTATTAGATTTAAAGTTCAAATGCAGCTTAAGACGTTTTTGCTACAGGCTCCTGATGATGTACGAAAAAGCTACGAGGCCCTTACGAGCTTCCTGTGTGGATGTGGCCGGCTAGATTACCTGGTTGTTCGAGCCATATTTTTGTGGATTGGATCCCAAGACATGAACACAATCAGCTGGAACGAACCTGAAGGAGATACGCCAATATGGTTCCTTTGTCAGATAAAGAATAGGAAGAGCAGTAAAGTCAAATTCTTTGAAAAACTTTGCAGGTAAATTGATATTATTGGTGATCAATGAAGGCTCTTTCAAAGCAAGTTTTATATCTTAGTTGTATATATTAATAATAAAAATAATGCATGCCAGTTTTTTTTTTTTTTTTCTTTTTTGAGAGGTTCTATACAATGAAATTAAGGCACATATTACTTACATGTCCATGTACTTTCTTTTCAAGTTATCTTCTTGTGATCAGAGTTTCAATTGACCATTTATAAAATATGCCGAGCTCCAATTAGGTGATTGTCAACGTCATAGTCAGGGTATTGTTGTACATCTTCCATATTGAGTAGATGCGATTGCTATAGATATATCTACATGTACGGAACATGTTTTATGTTATTACAGGAAGTGTAATATCCCATGCGTCACAATAAAGGGGTATTCAAAGGGTACAAACTACACAATAGGGGACGACATGGATCCTAATGAAGTATCTGGATCTTGGAATGCCGTTTATGTAAAGGGTGGGAAAGAAAGGCATCGTCATGATTGGAGATTTGTGCACATATTTTGGGGTACCCAAGCAGTAGCTGGATTTGATACCGGAAAATGGACACTGGTGGAAAAAGATGGCGAAAAGACGAACCAAAAGGGTGAACAGTCCCAAGGACAGGATGTGTTTGAAATCGACGACTTCTGGTTCTTTACAGACCCGGAAGTCATGATTTATCGGCATTTACCCGAAGAAGACAGTAGGGCGTGGCAGCTACTGGCATCCCCATTATCGTTCCAACAGTTTGTCGCTCAGCCATACCTTCTTGATTGCTTCTTTAATCTCAATCTATCCATAAAGCGTGGGTCGAAGTGTAGAATAACAACTGAAAAGGGAAAAGCAGAGGCGGTGATTTCGATTCCAAAAGGCAAAAGCAAGAACATAATGTTCCAATATGAACTATTCAGCTGTAGCAGAGGCACGGGGACCTTGGATAGATTCGTGGCACCAGAAATACGCCAAGACACCGACCAATATGTGATTCCCATGAGATTTACAACAGTCGGCGATTTCAAACTTGAAATTTCTGCGGCACAGATTGGGGTATCCCCATTCTTCAGGTGGGCTGCCATTTACAGAATCATATGTCCTGAACCAGTGCCCAAGGAAAACGTTGTTGATAACCAGCCATACCCACTGAAACCGCAGAATGGGTACTTTGGACCGGGGTTCCACGCCAATGACCTTGGTATTTCAGCAGAAACACACAAGAGAGGGGTCGTTGATGCAGATACAGGCGAGATAGAAATCCGGTTTAAATCTAAACCAGAAACAGGTGTTCAAATGGTGCAGCCACGTTTAGTGTCAAACCAGGTTCATTCTGCAGTTCTGCAAGACTTTGTTGAACACAAAAAGGAAGCAAATGAAGATGTGTATACCGTCCGTGTCCCCGAGAAAGGTGAATATGCCTTGGAACTTTTTGCACAACGAGGGAACAGCAACAGAGCGGTGCAAACGAACGTATGCAACTACCTTTTAAGGTGCAACAACGAAAACTTACAGGTTGCCCCTTTCAAGAATGTCTCAAAACATGTGGCTAAGTTGGAGGAAGCGAGTTCCGTAGGAGTTAATCCTATTTCTCAAGGCCATCAGTGGAAATATATCAAAACATCAGACGGCAACTTAACTTTACGATTCAAGAACGAGCATGGAGCAACTCTTAGATGTCGCCTGAGAATGGAAAAAAGCAACACCGAAGAAGGCACCATAATTGACAGTGACATTCTTCGGAGTTATTTGAAGACAACGTCTGAAGGAAAAGAAGACAGTGTTCAGTTGAGGTTGCCGCAGAGTGGTGAGTACATCCTTGAAATAGAGGCCGAGAACCATGGAGAATGGAAAAAGACATTTGAGTATCACATCGAAAGCGCAGGGAACGATAAAGATTCAACCGATGAGCAGGCGTCTATTTTCCCCTTTCATCTAGAAAAGGGTCTTGGTCCAACTCGACATTCGGAAAAAGTGGGCGTTCATTTGCTGTACCCCAAGTCTGGCGAAATCAAAACTTTGGACGAAATAGCTGACATTTGGGTTCAAACAAGTGAGCCCAGCAGTGTAGAATACACGTTTTGTATGCTCACCAATGGCAGCAAAATTACTGACAAGAAGAACAAAGATATGCGGAGTAACTTAGTGGTAGAGAAGAAACCAGACGGCAACTATATTCTGAAGGCAACTCTGCCAGAATGTGGCAAATATGAACTGAATCTATTTGCAAGGCAGGGAGCCTGTAACGTATTGGCTCATGTTGGCAGTGTGAGAATAACCAGAGAAGCCGTTGATAAAGTGAACAAGCCTCTGTCTATATCACATCATTGCATATGTGTACATGACAAGGTGCGTTATCAGATAAAGATGACTAAAATGTTTACTTTTGACGATTTATAGTTATGATAAATGTTCTATGATGAAAGAAGGTCAATAAATTCAGACGTCGGACCAACTAAAGGGGAGTGTTCCCATAAACCGATTGTTCTACTTGGATTGGTCTAACTCTGCCGGGATTCTCGCTAAATTGCTTTCAATGAACGCGGCTTAAGTGTCTGGCACGCCTACTCAAGCTGCTAGGGGTAATTTACGATACCCTTAGCAAATTATCGGGTCTGCTACAAACTGGCAGCAAATTTGCGACAATATTGCAGCAAACTGCTAAATATTCATTTTGCTAAGGGTAGTCGAAGGAGTTACTCTAGTTACTCAAGGAGGCGTGCCAGAAAATGAAGCTGATTACTCTGAAAGCACTTTAGCGAGAAGCCCCAGAGAGTTGGATCATTCCAGCTAGTACTATGGGTTTATGAGAACGCAGTCAAAAGTTATCAATATTGAACAAGCACATTATAATTAATTGCGTAACTTTGCTCACAACATCTGCAATAGTTTTTTTTAATTAGTTGCGTTAGTCAAGATGCTTCATGTCAGTGACAATCGTGTGCTATATCTCACGCCAAATGGAAAGTATAGCTAACATTGCAACTGTAACTTTTGTTTCAGACAAGTGTTCAGCTAGAATTAAAGGCAAAAACAAGCGTTCAAGAAGCACTTCTTAGTACAAGTCGGCCACCGATGCGTATCATGTGTGTAATCGACGCGAGTGGTAGCATGCTTGGAAACTACGGCAACGAGAACATCAGCAAGCTGGATAAAATGAAAACGTTCGCCCAAGTTCTGGTAGATTACATGGATGAAGTGGATTACTTAGGTGTCGTGGTATTTGGCAATGAATCCCATCTGACGTTAGGGTTTACGCGAATGGCCAGTGAAGTCAAGGTAACATATTTGGATATAAAAATATTTGCTTAAAAACTTTCATTTCTTAAAATTGTGACTGAATACAGTGTGCAGTCATTAAAATTGAATAATTCAATTTTTCTGCTCCCTTTTCTCTTGTGTTAAGGAAAAGGTCAAGGAAACTATAAGGAACATACCGCTGAAGGGTCAGACTAACCTAAGCGCCGGTCTTTTTGAGGCAATAGAACAGTACAGAAGACTGCCTTTGAAGTGGTAACATTTAAAACCTATACTTATTTCATCTGTACAATCCACGGAATGCACTTTTGGACAAAAAATCACACTATACATCCTGGTAGAAATGATCAACATCTGATATTAATTATTTAATATTTGACTAAAATTGAGATGAAATACAACAAATCACTGCCTACAAATAACTTGTTTTATATAAAATTTCAGCTTTGATGACAAAATCGTGCTATTCACGGACGGAGGCGCCAACTGCGGGATAACCACATCACAGCAACTGATCCCAGAGCTCAGAAATCGGTTCAGCGCCATGGGAAAGGAATCCGGTCTGAGGGAAGACTACACCATCCAGATTGCTGCGTTCAGCACCGGCGGATTCATGCCCACGCTGATGTACGACCTGGGACAAGCTTTCAGCAGTGAGACCTTCTATTTCATGGATGAAAACACCATACTGGAGCTCAACATGATGAAGACGGTCCTGCTTCAGCAGACTGCGGTGGCCAGACACGTTAAAGTCGTCGCTCAAGCATTGAATGGTGTAGTGTTTGACAGAACAGAGATGCCCCAGTTGGCAGCATCCCCGAGTCTTACCACACGTCAAGTCTCAGAACAGTTCATCCACACCATATCTGCAGAACTATCCAAGCACGTGTTGTATACCCTTCTCCTACCGGACGACCATTCAAAGACTTTGCCTAATAAAGACGTCCTCGAGATCAACGTTTCTTATCAAAGTGAATCCGGCCTCATCAAGGAGAAACTACAAGTACCGTATAAGGAACTTCCACACAGCGTGGAGCAGTCCAAAGAAGCGGCCCTCGTAACATTCACCCAGCAAGAAGCACGGCTTCAGGCAAAGGCGGCCATTCTACAAGCAGCGGATTTTATTTCGTCCTTGCGGTATACAGATTCAAAAGACGCGCTCGAAAAGGGATTGCAATCAATAGAAGACAAAAGAGAGATGATTGCACCGTACATCAGCAGAGCAGGGACACATAAGATCGACAAATACAACGAACCCATGCTTTGGTACATCCAACACAGTCTGTCTATGCTGAAGCAAGATGAAACTGTTCAATCGTTTGCCGATAAATGGGGTAATCTGGTGTCGTATGGGGCGTCTCTGGACAGAGAGGTCCCCACCACGTTAGATTTCATCTCCGAGGAGTATCAGCTTTTCCGACCGACTGGAATAGAAGAAAAGTTGGAAGACATTTCAGAACACATTGATGGTAAATATAATATTCTGCCTCTGTTGTTGGCAAAGTTTCTGCTCGTCTGTCTGCTTATCTTTCTGTCTTCAGACTTGCTTTCTACCTTATGAGACAACGTCAGCTGATGTTTATTTGTACGGTCCAAGTATGGTTTATATGCCTATGGTCCATATACTTATATTATTCCAATTCAGATATGAAATATGGAGAATATAAGGATATTTATAGAAAGTTGAAAAAGGCCATACGCGAGGAAAAACCTGGTCGCAAAAGGAAAATGTTGAAAGAGGCCATCAATGAAGCAGAGGAGAACAACGTTCCAGATAATGGATTGATTAAGGCAGCTAAAGAGGAACTTGAATATTCTGAGTATCACAAAGGTAAGTTGCCGTTCCCACGCCCTGTTTTACCCACAGCAAATATAAAGACAAACAGACAGACAGACAGACAGATAGAAACACTGACAATATAAGAGAGACAGACAAGAGACAGATGGATGAAAAGACCGACAGGCTAGCAAACAGGCACATTAAGAGTTATGACTATCATTCATATTGACGCCAACAACATTAAAAAGCAACATTTTATTTCCTGCATCTATTGACAAATTTAACGATTTTGATCTTCATTTGAATGTTCTGTGCATAGCAATTTTTGCAAAACAGATACGAATATTAATATTAAATTCTTTTTACGATCTCAAATCCAATCCTTCAACAGCCTCAAATGTATTGGAGTTCAATACGCAAATCCGAGAATGAAAACTTAATTTGTATGTTTTCAGCGTTCCGGGATAGTATTAAAGCGAGAGATAAGATTCGTCTCAGGCAGCTACTTCAGGATGTTGTTGATTTACCTGAGCAAATACAAAACCGACTTCGGCCGGACATTGAAGAAGCAGAAGCTCTCGCTGGTGAGAAAAAGAAGAAAAGACGCCACAAGATGCTGGATATGAACTTCCGCCTTATCACTGAGCTACACAAATACCAAAGACCACCTGTTGCCATCCACTACACCATGGCAGCCGCGTATGTGCTCCTTGGGGAAGACTTTGAGGACTTAAGGGTAGGGACAAACTGACAAAGAGCTATCCCTTGTTATCAACTTTAATTCTGTTCACCCTTAGCTAATTAGTATGGCGTACTATGTGGTTTTTGTATTATTTAGACTTCTGTTTTACTTTCTTTGGCTGCAGAAAATATTGACAGATTTAACTGTCACTTTTATGCCTTGGAGCAGTAAAAACGTTTTTATTGTTTAGTCATTTCAAAAACATTGTCCAGCATTTGGAGTTTAAATTTAAA
The DNA here is from genome assembly GCF_001039355.2 of Lingula anatina. Next base: position 56,341 of record NW_019776091.1, on the reverse strand, counting down.
TGTTCAGTAGACGTTTTTGCGACTTTTTTTCTTTTTTCAACCAACTGTTAATGATATATTATTTATATTATCAGGATTGGGCGTTTGTCCAGGCGTTGCTAAGAAAGACAGGGCAAAATAGCACGCTGTTTAGGGCAAAGAAGCTCGACATCAACAACGTATCAATAACACAAGCAGAATTCTGTGAGAAGGAAATACTGAATGTTTATGTTGGAACTATAGATGAAGTGAGAGACCAAAGTGCTGGAGCAGCGAGGTTCTTTTATTGGGTAGGTATTTTATCTTTGTAGGAAATCATTATTGGAGGTACAGATTAGGCTTCACAATTTAAAGAGACAGAAAGTACGATTTAAAACTTTTTACTTACATAAGCCACTTCTTATTATAAGAAATAAACTTTTCATTTATCCACAGAAGAATTTTAAAAAACCAACACTAACGCCTGTGTTAAGAAATATTTAAAACTTTCTCACAATACAGAGTTATGACGAGTCACAGGAAGGGGGGTCAAAGGTTGGTTACCCTAGGAAAATAAGTAAAACGTGAATTTTTCGTGTGAATTTTTTCCACTGTGCACTGGATGACACGTAGTAAAACGACTACATGACAACGCACATCTTCTGTTTATCAAATTAATTTGCCTGCACGCCATAAAATCTATTTAATTATTCACCATGTACATTTAAAACAATCTCGGGGGCAAATATGATTTATTTTAAAGTAAAATATTTGGAAACGATCTTTATAATATTTTTATTTTCAGGCAAGAGAGGTGATCCATGACGTCAAAGACTTGAAACAAAAAGAGTGACTTAAGACGACTTCAGAGGAGAACAAAAAGTTTAAATGACCGGATTGGATGTAGAACAATTTGAATGAAACTAAATCAGATAATCTTTTAATGAAGAATTTATTCTAAATTATTTACACCAGTCTTATATCGGCCATTAAGTGCTCTTTTGTAATATATTCATAAGTCTAACGAACATGTTAAATCCAAAAGCTTCTGGATTATGTATAAAAGCTTATAAAGTAAAACCTTCCAAACCCCGATATTTAGACATTTTAATTGTCCTTTTGGCAGGCCCAGTTGTAGGCTGTATTAACGTGTTTAATTACATCTGATGGTCTTTTGATTTGGAATCAATCAATTTGCCAAAGATAGCGTTAACATGAGGATGATGTTTGGCATTTCAAAATATACCACGTTTGTGTCAACGAAGTGCACAACTCTTCATCAGTATTCTATGTACAATGTGACAAACGCAATAAAGTTACTACAAGGCACTGCATTAATAGCCAGTAGAAATCCGCTGAAGGATAATAAATAAGAGAGTGATGTCAACGGAATATTATCCACAAGACCGCAAGCACCACGCAGGCAACCCCTGCATTGATGTTCAGCAGCATCCTGAGTTTCCTAGGCTCATTTAGTTCGTTCTGGCTGGGACCGGAGCCCACAGGTTCCTCGACTGAGTGTTCATTTCTGGGGACTCCACATATCAAATGTAGACAGCGCTGTCTTATACTTTGCTCACTGCTGACGTCTTCCGTGCTGTCTTTGTTAGTGTCGCCACCTATTAGGATTACAATATATTAAATCATGAAACGGTAAAATAACACGCGGATTGGAATGACGACTGTTGACAGGGTGAAACTTTTTAAATGTCGTCTTCCATTACAGTTGGACTGCACGGAATACCAAACAACATATCATATGTCATTAATGAGCTAAAAACATTTAATATGCAGTACCACTTTAAAAGAAATTCCATTAAAAATGGTCTCTTACGCATTGCCTCACCACCAGAACAACTGTTAAATTTCAGCGTCTTGTCGACAAAATAATTCAAGATTAAAAAGTGATTGTCATTATGAAATAATAAAAAAGAATTATATTAACCTGAGATTTTTCCTCTTGTCTTGATTTCGGGTAAAGTTACGTCACCATTATCGTCATCGTCCCTGGCTTCATAGGCAACTGTATCATAGTGCTGGCGGTCTGGTGACGGAACTTGTCTTTTAACTGGCGTTTCTTTTCTTGTCCACCACGTTAGGCCGGCAAGCTTTAAGTTTAAGATTTAGCCCGTAGTCAAGAATCGGTTGGTTACATATTTTGGATTTCAATTTGAAAGAAACATATTTTGCATTAAACAGGTTATTTTGACGTATATGTGCATATACCAATTTTTCAATGCACGTGAAAAAGGCAACATGGCGTACCTTTGCACACATGTAATTGACAATATATAAATATTAGCTAACACCATTCTAACAGCCTAAGTGGTGAAATTCTGGTCCTTTTTTTACATCAGTGTTCAAATAAGATGCACTTAAGCTCTTTCTCAATGCAATAGATATATCTAGATTACCACTTTTTGGTCGACAGGACGTGTCACCAGGCTCACACCCACTGTCACCCCTGTGGTAATAATGATCAGTATTATACCAAAGTATGTATAGTGAACTTTGTATAAGACGGCAGGCCTCGTCTCCTCCTCCCCGCACTGTGGGGCAGGCAGACTGAAATCCATTGCCATCCGTATAATGCCACATAGGTGTCCAACCAGTATTCCACAGAAAGCACCCTAAGAATAGTATATATAAATTGTAAATGATGTAAAACACCGTGTTCAATCAATGTATACATATTTCATGCAAAAGTAACGGTTAATTTCAAAGCGCTTTTAACAATCTGCCAAATAACATTTTAAAATATGTTGAGGACCAACCCATTTCCCTCTGTGAAATTAGAATCTTAATTTACCTTTTCGGTCATCCTCTTCCAAAATATGGCTAAGAGAAACAGCGCGCTGATTGGTGTTCCAAGATATCCCTGCACTGCCTGTATGTAGTTGAAGAGGGTCCCTCCTTGTGAAGACTGGACAAGAGGTATCCACAATATACTAACACCGCACAGGACAACAATGAACACCCTGAGTAGAATTTAGAATAAAAAAACGTTTGGGCAATGGTGTCAGGAAATACGCTTATTCCAGAATAATTATCCAAATTTTTAGAAAAAAATAGATTTAAAATATTTCAGTGTACATCTGTTGGTTCTAATTGTATCTCCGACTCTACAGATCTTTTCTCACCTTCCGACTATCAAAAGTTCTCTCTCATGAGCCATAGGTCGTAAACGCCTCCACAGGTCCATGGTAAAGAGGGCGCTCGCACTATTGAACACCGACGTCAAAGAACTCATTATGGCGGACAGCATTACAGCCAATAGAAGCCCTTTCATACCTTTGAAACCAACATGAAATGATTTTTTAAAGAAGTTTAATTTAGACATAACGAGAGGTAATATAGTAGTCTCACGCAAAAGTGGACAGAGCGAAAAATAGAACCAAACAGAGGTACAAACGAACAGAAAAACAAACAAGCTTTATGTGTTTCCTGTAATGACTGCAGTTTTCTAATTAGTTGTTCACCATAAACACTTTGTATACCGAACTAAAGTAAACTGTTTACAGGCAATGGTCATACTTGTAGTTCTTTAGCATAATTATCAAATCCCAGTACATATAATTATTAGCTTTACGGGAGTGCTCTAACTTACCGGTAGGCAGCAAGGTTAGCACCAGTTTTGGGTAGGCAATGTTGGAGCACCCTATTCGGTTTCCACAGTATCTCATACATTCATCTGGATCTACGCATGCTACTTCGTCTGAAGCAAAAACCTTGAAATGTGTATTGTTAACAGTCCCTGTGTTATATATATATATGAACCACATATACTGGTTTCAACAAACTGAAACAAATTTTAGACCGAACAGGATCACAGAAAGATTTGTTCTCTCTTAACTGGCAGACCCAGAAAATTTCTACAGACCCGAAGTCATTTACATCGAAAAAGCAAGTCATACTTTGTAAACTTACGTCGTATATACCCCAGTACGACAAAAAAGTCGAACCTCGTTTTGAATAGAAAGACTGAACAAGATACAAATTGGTCCTCATATTGGAAAATAATATGCTAGCATTCAGGTACACACGCCCGTTCATATGAAGCAGTAAACCTTTTCAAATAACTTCTTCCGAAACTTGCAAGGAATTGGGTTTCTATACAGTCAGCATCGAGCAGTTTTGAAGCATCGTAAAGAATGAAGAAATCCTCACCAGGGAACAGTGCCCGGGACATCATGCCAGGTATTAAGATGAGGAAAAGAGGCAGTATTTTCAAGTACGAGGACAGTATGGCGCCGCCCTTGGCGTGGGTAATGTTCCTGGCAGCCAACACCCTCTGTACCATAACCTGCACAAATACATGCCGTATTGAGATAGATTATATTATCTTTATAAATCGTAATAAATTATAATCAAAACTACATTAACACGTAGCAACAACAGATAATGATAAAAAAGATAATATTCTCCCTATAAATCGAAATCGAAACTGTGTTCAGATGAGTGTGTAACGTTAGACAGGTCCATGACATAAACTTTTTACCTGATATAATCATACATTAATGTAGGGGAGGGGGTTACAAAATAATTTCCAAAATAATTTCACAGGATATTTAGAAAACTTTTCATTCACTTAAAGCGTTATATGTATGTGTGTGTGTCGGATAAATGTTACTTTTGAGGTACGTACGTGAATTTAAAATGTACATCGAGTTATTTTCCTGCGCCAAGAAACATGCCACACGCGAAACGTTAAACGTACAAAAATCTCTGTTATTTATCAATTCAATTGCTAGACGCTGTGCTGTACTCACACCGTTTAATCCTTATGATAAAGATCTACTTCTAATAGATATATCAAAAGTAAGTATTGAATACAGATCCACTCATTCGCCAACGTACCTGATCTGCGCTAAAATACCACAACACCCCCAGTGTAGACTGTACTATTAATCCGGGCCAAGGATTATCGGATTGCACCGGATCACGGAATAAATGGAACGCGTCGTCCCTAGGTTGACCACAACTGCTGTTTCCGTCTCGCACGGTAGGTGTGGCGTTCATGTAGAGGATTACGAGCTCCTGGTACCCTCCTATGCGGCCAAAACCTGGAACAAACAATACAAGTGCATTTGCTAGTGAAATGACAGACGGCTGGATAACGCTATTTTAAAAGGCTTTGGGGACAAAGTTTATGGTCTTATTTGAATTCATTTGCACTTTGAAAGAAGCGTTTCATAATTATATCTAATTATGGTAGTTTTTTATTGTGTTTTCGTTTTAAAAAATACCATTTTTGTTGGTTCAGGTTAATTTAATATTGCTGCGAAAAAAGGAAATAGAATAATTATTTAAAAACAGCTTATCAAAGGTTATTTATATTAGGACAAACATCCTATAGCCATGTAAACAAGGCCTTGGCCTTTCAGATAATCATTGTACTGACCTAGAACTGTAAGCGACACAGATCCAACCAGCATGATGACTGTCTGCAGTGTATCTGTGTATATCACTGCTGTTAGTCCCCCTAGTACAGTGTACGCACCTGTCACAGTCAGTAACACAGCAATAGACAGATACATGTTCCAACCGAGAGCAAGACCGATGAACAAGGCACCGGCGTATATTGATACCTAGCATAAAAAATATTGAAGCGTCGCATTACAATTATAGACTCTGTGTACAAAAATGCTGCCGTGTTTTATATGAGTTATTCAATAAAAATTATAAGCTACACAAAATGTTTTTAAGGATTCTGTTTGAACACTGGCTCGGCACAAAATCGTAGACTATCTGAAACACCAAAAGGTTTATGCAAACATAATCGTCGCCGGTCTGCTACAATCACTTTACGCTAACCATTTAGTAGACTCAATAAGTATTATTTTTTATATTTTAAGGAAGGGACTAAAATTCACACTTACCGCAATTTTGGTGAAGATGTATAGCACCAGCGCTAAAACACTGAGATATATACGGAGACGCTGGTTGCTGAATCTCTTCTCCATATACTCTGGCATTGTAAATACCTGCAAGACAGAGCACAGCGTCTCAACCTACTCACTATCACACCGAGTTTCAGAGAAAGGACAAGAAAGACGACGGAAAGAACTAGTGATTTAAATCTGTTTCCATGCGGTGCTGAATTTCTGGGTGTGCCTGTAATTTTCGTGCATACTAAATGAAGTCGGCCATAGCTATGTTTGTTTTATACCTTAATTATGGAATTGAAAACCCTGAAGGGGTCCGGGTTATGAGGAATAAAAATATGTGCACAATACCAAACAATGCAAAAAAAATCATTAAAGTGGTTGATCTTCCATGTAGACTTGGCAAAGTTCTCTCTATTTTCAATATAAAGGGGGGTAGTTTGAGACTGTGCTATTTCAAATGAGAATACTTGCCCCCGATGCAACATATATTGGATAAAATATCCACGACAGTATAATGAGATTCGGGATCGCCTGTAAAATTAATAAAAAACATTTACTTTGATAATACACACACGTATTGATTAGTGTTTTAGTGCGACCGAATCTACAATTTAGTTTTACTTGTCTGGGCTTCAAATTTAACAACAACTTACAAAAATCAATTTAATATATTTCAATTGCGCAAAAATACATATCATTAGGTGGATATTTATCTGTATAAAAGTACAGGGTGCCAACTTGCCCACCCTAGGTCCTAGTTGGTCCACCCGACGTCTGATGCTTTTTTTTCAGATTATGAGCCATGCACCTTTAGCTAGATTCTTGGTGCTTGATCTAAAACCGGTTTTGCTGCTCTTACTTATTCTTAGTTGGGTCCACAACCAAGAGCGGTCTAACTCATTCTGAACGGCCTCTAAGATATTCTTACGTTAAGTTCATACATGCTGATAGCTATCCCAGACGCAGCGCCCGCGCCGGCCAGTCCGATGAAATGTTCACTACCAATATTACTGGCAAACAGGCTGGCACCAACCTGGATAGAAAGAATACAATATTTTGTTATATATATTTCAAAGGCATGGGTTAGGCAAGAGGGCCAACTTTAAAACCGTATTTATATGAAAATAGAAGAGAAAGAAATAGGAAAATGGCCTCATTTTAAGCTGGGTTCATAATCTCACTCAGAGGTATTTAGATAAGATACCAGTACCTATAATTACATAAGGAGCTCTACTTATACTCACCGGCCACCATACCATGTCTCTTCCTGCAAGAAAGTATCCCTTCACATTCCCCGTGGACGGCCTGCATATTGACTGAAACAAAAGGATATGATTAGCGATTTTTCCTGTCACTTGCGCATGTGCCTGTTGGTTAGTAAAAGCACGCATTGGTTTATCTCTGATTTCTCTACAGCTCACACAATGAATTGTGTCTCAATACAAATGCTCTCTCTCTTTCTCTCTCTCTCTCTCTCTCTCACACACACACACACACACACACACACACACACTTTCTCACCCATATCCCAACGGCTAACACAAAGACAAAGTATGCAACCACCGCCAAGATGTCACCCCAGTGTGTCAGTCCCATGCCCTCCATCCTGGATGATACATGTACCTACTGTACACAGGGGAGACCGGGGTAAGGTGGCCCAGTTACACATATTTGGATGTGTAGACACAACCGAGAATAAGGGCCCTTTCCCAGTGAAACTATCGTTCAACGTAGATCTATCCAACTCCACGGGGTCTCTGGCTAAATGCAATCATGTATATTTACGTACTTGTATAGTCACACACACGCACGCACACACACACACACACACACACACACACGCACGCACGCACACACACACACACACACACACACACACACACACACACACACACACACACACGTGTTTTTGGAATTTTATCCCTGCCCAACCTCACCAACGCATCCACCTATGATCTTAATTTTCCTTAGACAATTTCATTTGATTACATTTGGTTATGAGAATATTTTCCATAAAATGAAAATAACAATATAAGTTAAGAAGAATTAACAAAGGATCCTATGTAATCTTCATACACGCTGATTGCCTCAGTTTGTTTCAAAGGAGTACTTGTAGCACGTGGTTAACTTACGTCAAAATTGTATCCAAACCTGACTTAACTACGTTAATTTGTATCTGGCTTTGATAGCATGATATGGGTTTATCATTTTAACTGTTGAGTTCAATGTTTATATTCCGTATACGGATCATACTGGTAGAGATAATCACCTGATTCTTGTATCTCCTCATTCTTCACGCACGTGTGGTGAATTTGTCAGTGGGTGTCAAGGGGATTGGCGTTTTAAGGTAATTTTTATATTATCTATATTAATTTATGGCATTTTTAACTACAGTAACATTATCTGAACCAGTCTGTGGGAGCGTCTTCATTTAATCGTTCTTAAAAGATAACAGACATAACGTATATGACCATCTGTGTCAATCGCAATAAACAGTGCGCTTCAAGGACGCGATCGAGACCTTACCGGAACGCTGACTGAAAGCAATGAACAGTCTGGGGCCCCGTCACCAAATTGCCATTGCACATTCGTTCGTTGGGGGGGGGGGGGGGCTGGGTCTGAGAGCGGTGGGAGGGGGCTGACATGATGTGATAGATCTTTATGACGGACAAAAGGCCGTATCTTTACATTCATCGGTAGATCGGCACGAGTCTTATTGAATGCCAGACCTTTTTCGTGGATATTTTAATACCAACTGCAACACGCACAGAAATACTAGTAGTCCATTACCCTCACTCAGGGTGATTACCCTCTACCAAGGCGAGAAATTGATTTTTCACAAGATATTCACAGATATGTCTTTCATTTGATTCACTGTTGGCTTTTTGAAAATTTGCCTGTAATACATGTACATGTATCTGCCACCATGGTAGAGGGTAGTAGTCCATAATGTCGACAACTTTTAACTAAACTTAAAGTTGGAAATTGTCTACAAAAGACTTCTTGTACAAAATGTACCCTGAACCGGTAGCTAAATATAATATACATGTACATTGCATGCAAAATAAAATAACTTTAGCGCAACTACAAGAGGTTTCCAAAAATAAAACATAACTCATAATTTTTCTGAGTACCTTTATTGAGTAGGATACCAGTAGGACAAATATGATTAACAATCAAATATCAAAAATATTTCTCAAAAGTGTAACATTAACAAGTGAAAATACATCTTCAGCATAAAATCAAAAATGAGGTTGCGTATAGAAATGTCAGCAAATGCGTAGAAAAGGGGACTTCCAAAAGATGTCCATCCTGACACAATAAACATAAACGCCAATCTAATTTAAAATAGTTCCTTTTCAATGCAGTTATCATCCTAAAATATTAAAGCTCTCAAGCAGTCCAGAGCCTAGACATAACCCTAAGGTGATGTTAGTTTTGTTTTAACACATTAAAATAACTCTAAATTACATGTACTGTATTTGTCAAAATAAATATCACCTCTACAAGGTACAGAAAACCTGAATATACTTATAGCTTGTTCAATATAACTTCAAGTAGTTCGCATGATTTGCCCAATTTAACTATTCTCAGTCCCCATATTAGAATTATACAAGTGCATAACTGAAAATAAGTCACAGTGCACGCTATGCTTCTTTATAACAAATAAACTGCGTCAAATTAGATTCAATTTTGGGATGCATGATCAGAATGTTTTTCATTTACTCTGTTGATTCTTTGAATGAAATTTCTTAAAATTAAAATCACAAGAATTACTTGAAATAATTACATGGTACAGTAAGCTGCATAATATATGTGAACCAGGGAGCCAGTATACCCCAATCAATTTAGTCTACAATTTAGTCATGAAAAGGAAAAAGTTACGGCTGATTACTGAATTAATGAGAACTGGTCTCCTGTGATTTGTAAAATTTAAGATACTAAATATGTACTAGTAGGTATTTAACATCATATGCTTCTAGTCATCAAATTTACATGCACATATACCCCTATACTGTAGTAATCAATGCATTATTGAAAGAACTTCTGAATTATTAAAATGATATTATTGCCATGGATCCCTTCATAAAAACATGTTTAAAAACAAGACTACTTCTTTTTCTTCCCTTTCTTTTTTCCTTTCTTCTTTCCTTTCCCTCCTTTCTTCCCTTTCTTGCCTTTTTTGCCATCTTTCTTTTTCTTCACCTTCTCGGCTGGTATTGAGAAGTCGGGAATGATGGGCACCTCACTGTATTCTTCAATCTCTGGCATGACTCCACCGATGGCGTCTTGAAGGATCTCCATTGTTTCTGTGTCATATTTAGCAAAGGCCATCGGTGAAAGACCATCTTTGTTCTTGGCATGTATGTTCACACCTGACAGTATCAGAAGCTTTACCACCTCAACTTTCCCACCTGCAAATAGTATTAGAACCACTTTGATGAAAACAAAATACTTGGTGAGTGAGATAGATGCAGAAAAATTTTCCTTCCTTTCTGATCATATGGCAATATGTTATTTCCCTAGTTGTATGGACTTTAAAACCCCTTTAAAATGAATTGCCAGCTTTATCATTGCCACTAACACTGCTAAGACAGTTCACTGATATCATATATTTTGCAAACTCAAGCTTTTTAGATATCGTAAATGAGACAATTTGTTCAGTACATTTACATTTACATAGTTCTAGTAACATTATAATACCATTGCCCCACATAATATCAAAACAAAGAGAAAACATCACTAGTACGTGCTGAGGTACTAGTACATTTGTATATACCCCACTCCTGAAAATGTATTTTGAACATTTTATAAACATTTTATTCAAGAACCCATCAACTTTCTGAACTTTTATTGTACACATAAAACAACAGGAAAAATTACTCAAAAGATGAAAAATACCCATTTAAGCTTATTTCCCAATTCACCTATACTGGGTATATGTATATGTATATGTACACTTCCTTACCTGCCGCAGCAAAATGCAGCGGTGTGACTTGGGCCCCATCTATAATATTGACATCAGCTCCAGCTTCTATCAGCAATTTGGCAACTTCAAAGTGACCACCTTCAAATAAATAAAGAACAAAACAATAAACAAATTATAATGATCAAAATGCAATGCTCTCAGACTTTACTTTGCTCCATATATATATTTATTACATGCTAGGAGCCGCCCCATCAATCGAAATTGCAGTAGTAGTAATAATAATAATAATAATAATAATAATTATTATTATTATTATTATTATTATTATTATTATAAAGCCCTGATAAAGCAGTATCTTGGTACACCTAATAAAATCCAAGGGGACGTCAAATCTGGTTCCCTTTAATTTGCATTAAATACAATATTTGTCTTCTTCTAGTGCTGCATCTCATTTATGTATATCAGGTCTCCCTTTGGATCATTTCAGTATACTGCCCACGTCAAGTATAGAGTAGAAATACTGAAGGCTTCAGGTTGAGCGAAAACACTTTCATGTCGGGGGGGGGGGGGGTACGCACGCGTACACTGTTCTCCTACCTTTGGCCGCGTGAGACAGAGCACTGCATCCGACTTCGTCGCGTGCGTTTACATCGGGGAAATTCCTGAGGAGTTTTCTTGTGGTTCCTATATCCCCTTTCTTTGCAGCCTCCAGAAGTCTGAACTCCATGAGACAGTTAAGCCCCAAGGACGGAAACCCGCGTATATTTGTCTCACGTCATTCTAAACCTTCATGTTGCCAAGATGGTGTTTGGGTTGGTTGCATCTAAATTATGGCCCATGGAATGAAAAACGTGTAAAAAAATAATATTTAAACTAAATATTATCATACTTCATATTTTTATAGATTTTAAACATTTAAAAACCAATTATGTTTTAAACAAGTGTTGAAAATAGCATTTTGGGCTTATCCTACTGAACAAATGCAGACTTGGGAATGCCTTGTTTCATACACATCCTTGTAAGTTTCTACCTCCTAATGCAGAAGAAGGAGCGGTGATGACCTCTCCGATTACAAAACTAAGCACAGATATTTCTGTGGCACGTTGATGCAGCACCTTTTAAGAACATGGACAGTGGCAAAATCGATCTTACCTCTTATTCCGCACAAACCAAAAAAGAGTGAGTAAAATGAGAGGTAGTATCTGAACCGCCCCTCAGCAATTGGGAAAATATTGTAGCACCTGTTTGGCAAGAGGCCACCCTTTTGGGTTACTCACACAATATTGGCCCTACTTGATTGCTATCTCCACCTGGCTAGTTAGAAAGCCAGTTAAGTTTGGACTGAATGTGTGAGGGGAGGCAACTGCTTTGTCACTTAAGTGGAAGTCAATTTAATTTAGACTTACCCACTTTGATCTTAAAAACTGAGCCAGTACATGTACCTTTTAAAACTGTTTGCTTAATCTTTAAGACCACGTCAGTTCAGTTCTGATCTGAAATTGCAGCTTAAAACCATTTCAGACTCACTAGTGACTGTGATTCATGTGAAGAAGTTTTTGTCATAGATAAAACTAAATGTTATTTCATTCTTCAGTTTTTAGGTTCAGCTCTAGGAGCAGTTACAGTAGCATGTCTGGGAGTGGAAAGAAGCGTCTGTTTGTGATCGACACAGATGCTGGCCTCGATGATGCCCAGGCCATCATGATGGCTCTAGCTCAGCCAGACATCAACATTATCGGTGAGCAAGTCCTACAATAGCAGGCCTACTAGTATAGCCAGGAATTTAAAAAGAGGGATTCATTTTCTAAAAACAAGTGGACCTTTTTATCCTATTTGTCCCTTTTGTCAGCCAACTTGGGGAAATGATACAGAAGGTACTACACGTAGTAAAACAAAATTCAATCCAGAGTGGACCTTGAGTGACCCAAAGGGCAGTTATTTCTAACACACTGAATTCCCCTTGCCTAGATGTACCTCTGTAAGGAATCATTTTATAATTTTTACAATAATTAAGCTGTTGATTGTGACATGTTTTAAACTTTTTCCGAAAGAAAAAGCCACAATATTTGAATCTTCAGAGTTTATAATGTAATATAATGTTGTTTTTTTT
>NW_019776091.1:31321-41790 GCF_001039355.2 Lingula anatina | reverse complement strand
AGTTCTCCTCTGACAGCTTGGTTTGTACTTTTAGAATGTACACCTAGGAGTTCTTTACAAAAGCGTAAATGGATTTTTTCTACCGGAGATTTGTCGGTGATTCTAGAGGAGCCCCAGACTTCAACAGCATATGTAGCCACCGGTATGATCATAGTGTCAAATAATTTTTCTTTAAGTGAGGACGATATACAGGCCCGTAGCCAGGGGGGGTTCGGGGGGTTCTTTTGAACCCCCCTTTTTGCTGGAAAAAGGTCCACTCTGGGTAAAATTTGACCTAGGTACATGGGGATTATATGGTAAAAGGTTCACTTTTTCAGAAAAAGACCACCCCCCTTTGAAATTGCTGGCTACGGGCCTGATATACTACTACAGTGTGGCACATAACTTTTCAGACTGAAGAGCACTTTCTGTGCCCTTTCGTATAAGTTCAGTTGAGCAGCTGTGAAATTACCACCTGATCTTGTAAAGAGAATATCAAGGTACATGTAATTGGGAACTATTGTTAACTGACTGTTATAGAGAAAAAAATTCTTTGCACTGCACCTGGTTGTTCTGTACCTTTCCCTTGCTATTGAAGATCATATTTTTTGTTTTTTAAAAGATTTATAGAGAGTCTCCATGTAAAACAGTAAGCTTCAATACGATTAAGACTGTACTGTAAACCAGAGGCACTAGTTGACAGCAGTACAAGATCGTCCGCGTAGAAGAGACCTGTGACGGGTTTGTTGTTTATTATGGGAGAATCGCTTTTGACATCATCAATGAGCTTTAACATATCATCCACAAATATATTAAATAAAAAGGGGCTGAGAGTGTCTCCCTGCTTGACACCTTTCATCGTTGGAAAACAATCAGTTAAGCCACTGGAAGTTTTTACACAAGCTGTAGCCTGATCATACATTGATCGATTGTTGGCATAGAACACTCCCCCTACATTGAGTTTTAACAATTTATAGAGGAGACCTTTCCTCCATACACTATCAAAAGCTTTACTCATAAATTCTTATATATATATATTGGAATATATTTATTCTGAATAGCAAGTTAAGAAAATTCACTTGTCAACTAAAGACACAAAACAACTGTCACTTTTACTTAGAACCGTTTTGTTATTATTTTGATAAATTTAGTTACAGTATTGATAAACAAAGTATCACGTTTTCAATAATTAATATTTTAAATTACAATCCATAACTGCAAGGTTGTGCAATTGACCAAAATACAACGTTGAGTCAACGTGGCTGGATTAACGTTGATTTAACCTTGAATTTAGGTAGATCAATGGCAATTCAACATATCGACCTGTTTTCCACGTTGATCCAACGCAACTATGCCTGCTGGGATATTATATGTTGTGTACTGTGTATAAAAGAAACAATTTCAAGGTAATCAATAAACTCCTTGGTCACAAGTGCACTAAACAAAACAACAAAGGAGATTTTTCTGATTAGGTCATGTTGTGTTTGTTAATTCCAATGAACTTTTAGGTAAGTGATGTTTAAAGAACATTAATGTATCTTTAAATGTTTTTCTTTGTCTAACTTTGGATATTATCAAAGACTCACCATACAGTACAGAGTTTGTGTCATGGACATAAGAAATATTTCTCACTTAAAGGGTTCAAAAATAACTGACCTACTTTTGAGAAGTGACAAATTTTCAAAATCGGGCCTATCCAACTACCAGACTCAGCACCGAATCAGGGGCGGATTGAGGCCGTCTTCTGGTCCTTCTGGAAGACGGTCAGATTTTCAAGTTAACATTGACGGTATCTAATTTTTTCTGTTAAAAGACGGTCAAAATTGGAGGATGGGTCAACAAAGATAATTTGGAAGACTGTCAGAAACTAGCTCTGGATACGACCCTGCAAATGATCCTGAATTCACCAGTAGATCGGACCATAATACCCGTTTTCAAGATATATGTAATAATATGCGCTTTGAAGTATCAGATGCGACACAGCTCTTGCAATGTCATATTGATGATTCTCAGTGGGGTTGGAAGTAGTGCATCTTATCTCAAAATTTGTTCTGGGGTATGATACATCTGAAACGCGTACTGACGCACACTTTGAAAAGGGTAGTGTGGTCCGATCTACGAGTGAATTCAGAATCATTCAGGGCCGAGTCTGGTAGTTAGGTAGGCCATAAAATTAAATCTTTTATGGCCACAGTATACACTACTACAATTACAATGGCGCACTACTACATCAACTGAAATTTAAAGCAACTGCTATAATAATAAAATTTATTTATTTTATTGTAGGAAGTTTGTGTTACATGCAAGGCTAAAACATCAGTACATAATGGGTCGGACGTCAAGCAAGCCAATTGCAGGACCGAGTAGGATTAACACCAATATGATCAACTGTACCTGCAAATGTCAACAATTCCACAATGATCTAATTAACAACCTTGCAGATGAAGTAAGCGAAATGGATCACTTACCAAAGATCAAACGTCAGCTTTGGGGAAAGCTAGGGGTAGGAAGCATGGAAAATTTGGGCAGACTCTCCTTGTTTAATCTTTTGGAGAACAATAATCTAATAGCCCTTGGGAATTATGGATACTTACAAGACCTGCTGAAAGGAGCAGGTATTGGACGTCTATGTGAAACTATCCAGAAGACAGAAGACGAAATAAGCAAGTGTGATACCCACAGAAATAATTCATCACCAAGCAGGAAGAGGAAAAGAGGTACTATATAACTCATGCTCTTTTAATTGTTTAACTTGTGATCACGTTTGTTTAAATTTGGGTCAGGTACCATCATTCAGGATAAAGTTTCTTTATTAATAGCGCTTAGTGTTTAGACAGCAACATTCAAATCCTCTCTAGGTGACACAAAATCAGATTGCTATTATGACAGTGGTAAGTTAATGAACATTTGTGACAAAAGACTCAGGTTAAAGAATTCATTAAAGCTCGGCCCCAATGTACATGTAAGAAGAAAATCTGGGTCAGGTGAGAGTTGATTCTTTGCCTGAAGTTTTTTGTTTTTTTCTATTCATAATCATTTTTATTTGGGGGGGGGGGGGGGCAGATACTGGTTACATTAATACAACTGCAGTAGATGGTGTTGATGGGTAGCCATTGCATGTCCCCGCACTTCCCCATAGAGCAGCTCACCCCTAGGGACCACTTACCACACACGCACGTACACACGCACGTACATACACACACATCAGTGCTTCGTCCAAAGGTATTTTAAAGTATAGATTAATGTAAAAAAATCTACAATGTTTAAAGAATTTAGAATCAACCAACCCCCAGAGACAGCCCAATCCCCTATTGCCCTAAAATGCAAAAGTGCCCATGTACATTTCTGATGATGGGTATACTAATCACCAAAGTTTTAACTTCATACCTGCAATGGTCTAGGAGAAAATAGAAAAACTACAATGTGAAAAGAATTCAGAATCAACCAACCCCGGGGACAGCCCAACCCCCTTATTGCACTAAAATTCTAAAGTGAATACGCACAGTCCTGATGATGGATCTTCCAATTCCCATAGTTTCAATTTATGGGCGGCGGTTTATACAAAAATTCAAAACACGATTAGTCGTCGTCGTTATCAGATTCGTCGAATTGAAAACACGATTAGTCGTCGTCGTTATCAGATTCGTCGAATTGAAAACACGATTAGTCGTCGTCGTTATCAGATTAGTCGAATTGAAAACACGATTAGTCGTCGTCGTTATCAGATCAGTAGGCAAAATACGACTAGTAGTCGTCAAAACGCAACTAGTAGAAGCCAAAACTCGATTTGACGCTAGATGGCACTCATGTCAATGGTCTTGGCCACCCTTGTGCCGACTTCACAGTCAATACCGCGAAAATCTGGCACTGACAATTTTAAAAGTGCTTAATTTGTGATTGACAGATTGAGGAGAGTTGACAGATGTTGTACTTTTGTAGGCTAGTACATGTATGTGATAGATACAATACGAGTCGCAGAGCTGTACGTCAAATAAATACAGGGGTACGAGCGCAATGTCGAGTTGCAGGCGAGTTTTGTACTGCTACTACACTGCCCTTGCGATATTTTACTCATACATGTTAGGGGCCCTTGTGGTCACTTAGTCCTGTGTTGGACGATGGAGGGCAAGGCTGAACACGCCTAACAGCTCCCCTCGACCTAACTCAGCCCTAGCCGCTGCGTGTAGCAGCAGCAGCAGCACCAACACCACTCCCACCACCAGCAGCAGATTAGATACTGAGAAGCCCCCCCCCCCCAAAAAAAAAAAAAAAAAAACAACTACTCTTTCTCCCCCATCAGTGGCGGATTTAGAGTGGGGGTCTGACCCCCCCTCGGTTTCTGAAAAATATATCACGCCAATATTCCCCTCTTGAAATTAGAATTTTGACTAGCTAAATAAATCATAGTTCTTAACCGTACCAAAGGCACTGTTTGCTCTTTAAAACACCAAAAATTTTCGGGGCCCTTGAGCAGGCCCCAAACTCCACACCAGTGGGCGACGATCGGCTTCACATCGTCCTGGACCCCCCCCCCCCACAATTCAAATAATCCTGTTTTTTTAATTTTGTGACGAATTTTTAGATCTTTATATATCCATCTGACATGGAATTCCACACATATGATCACACTAATACACCTTTTACACCGGGGTAGGCGCAGGTGTTAACACTTAGGTCGAGGAGAGCTGGGGGGGGGGGGGGGTCTGGGACTAAGTGACCATAATGGCCCCTTATATGTATGAGTAAAATATCGCAAGGGCAGTGTAGTAGCCAGAGGCCGTGGTTTAAGCCAGATACAACACTCGCCTGCAGCTCGACAATACACTCGTAATATATTTTACGTACAGCTCTGCGACTCGTATTGTATCTATCACATACTAGCCTACTATAGTACAACATCTGTCAAGTCTCCTCAATCTGTCAATCACAAATTAAGCACTTAATTGTCAGTGTCAGATTTTCGTGGTATTGACTGTGAAGTCGGCACAAGGGTAGCCAAGACCATCGACATGAGCGCCATCTAGCGCCAAATCGAGTTTTGGCTTCTACTAGTTGCGTTTTGACGACTACTAGTCGTATTTTGCCGTCTGATCGCATAACGACTACATCTAATCGTGTTTTTAATTCGTCTGATCTGATAACTGCGGCATCTAATCGTGTTTTTAATGCGTGAAATTCAGAAATGCCTCTAAAATTCTAAAGTATCGCCGTCTGATCTGATAACGACGACGACTAATCGTGTTTTCAATTCGACTAATCTGATAACGACGACGACTAATCGTGTTTTGAATTTTTGTATAAACTGCCGCCCATACTCGCCGCATAAAATAGCCTCGAAATAAAAGTTGGTATCGCTATTCGCAATTCGCGATGCTTTCGAGTTAAGGCCCTATTTCACACAGATCACGAATCCCACGAATCGCCAAGAATTGACAAATTTCAGGATTCGCGAGGATTCGTGAGATTTTGCCAATTTTCTGGTCTAATTCGGCACGCTCTACGATTCAGTTACGATACAGGTGCGATAGTGTTACGAATATTCGTGGAATTCGGCTGGAATAGCACGAATATTGTCCAGAAATTCACTACGATTTTTTGGAATCGAGAGTTCGTGGCCAAGACTTTGAACAGCTCAAATTTTTTGCCACGAATTCCCGATTGATCAAAAATTGCAAGAACTGACTACGATTGTATACGAATCTGTTAATAACTTCACGAACTGATTACGATTCAACCACGAATCCTGAAATTTTCAATTCCTGGCGATTCGTGGGATTCGTGGTCTGTGTGAAATAGAGGCATAAAAAAATTTGCCACCAATTCTTGTTGGTCAAGAAGTGCAAGAACTGACTATGAATATATGCGAATCTGTTAAGAACTTCACGAATTGATTACGATTCAACTACGAATTGTAAAATTTGTCAATTCATGGCCATTCGTGGGATTCGTGGTCTGTGTGAAATAGGGGCATTACGGAGCCCAGAACATCCAGAATACTGTTTTAAGTTTTAAATGCTGACCTCTCCCATTTGGTATTTTTATTGATCTATTTTTCTGTCTTTTTAAGAATTTTTGAATACCTTAATTCCAATCACTACAATATGACCATTACAATCAAATATAGATCCAAATAGAGAACTGATGTTTGGTATTTTTTTTTACAGTTTTCCAACTTAAGTCAAAACTTGAGATACGCATTTTTCATTGTTATGTCTCTTTATTATTTTTCTGTTGTATTGGGGGACGGGCCTTTTGAGTTTTCTAATTACAACAACCCTTGTAGATATGACAACAAGCTGATTATTTAGCGGACTTCATGGCTGGAAGCTTGATGAAAAGAAGGATTCATCCATGTGTATTGTGCAATATATCTGTTTAATTTCCTTCACTGATTACTTTAAAGAAAACTACTTACGTATTTCATATCATTTATCAAGATATATATCAGGCAGCGTGTGAGAGGGGGATGCAGGACGTGTACAAGGCAAATGTGATAGTGGTCGGCCAGGGAAGTGCCGGGAAAACACACCTTTGCAAAAATCTGCTGGGAGAAAAGTTCGCTGATGGTGACCTGGTGACAAATGGTATTGTTGTGTCAGGATGTGTTCTGGAGAAACACACAGCAGATACCACCTTCAACAGACAAGGTGACAAACAACAGTTAACGGTTTCAATTACACCTGATTAATGGAAAGATATAATAATTCAGATATTTTAATTGGATAGGTACATATACTTGCTGTACAGTTTTCCATTCCTCATCTGTAAGCTCTTTCATTTTTTGTTTCAAGTGGCGCTTGATAACAGCATAAAAATGAATGCATTTTTGCCATTTAACTTTAAGATTTCTCGTGTAACATATTGCTAAAATACCAAAAACCTTAAAGTGCTATATTTTACCGCATGGTCCGTTTAAAACATTTTTCAGATAAGAATTTCCACGAGCATCACCACATTGATACACTTGCCAGTGGCGTCAAGAAATACGAAGAATCCGGTATGAATAATATGCATTAAGAGTATATAGATGTTTTAGAAATAGCCATGTGAAATATGTTTTTAAATAAATAAATACATATGCTACTAATTAGCATTTTAGTGATCAAGGCATGAATAATTATATTCTCTTTTATTATGTTATTGTTGATTAGCTTGTTCCATTCTAATAAATTTGTCATACCCCCGATAATATGGGGTTTTGACAATTTTATAGGCCTTTAAAGCTCTGCGTGTTGATGTTTTGGCTCCTATTTCCCAGATTATTTCTTAATTATTTGGCATTTATCTAGGTCAAATATGAACACATTTAAACGTATGCCAGTTCCAAAGTTAAGTTTAAGTTGTGTGTGTGTGTGTGTGTGTGTGTGTGTGTGGAGTGGGTATGTGAACAAGTATTGCTAGCTTGGCTACCGTACTAGGATTTAGAATGNATTCCACATTAATGATCACACTAATACACCTTTTACACCGGGGTAGGCGAAGGTGTTAACACTTAGGTCGAGGGGAGCTGGGGGGGGGGGGGTGTCTGGGACGTCCAACACAGGACTAAGTGACCACATGTATGAGTAAAATATCGCAAGGGCAGTGTAGTAGTCAGAGGCCGTGGTTTAAGCCAGATACAACACTCGCCTGCAGCTCGACAATACACTCGTAATATATTTTACGTACAGCTCTGCGACTCGTATTGTATCTATCACATACTAGCCTACTATAGTACAACATCTGTCAACTTTCCTCAATCTGTCAATCACAAATTAAGCACTTGTCAAATTTTCGCGGTATTGACTATGAAGTCGGCACAAGGGTGGCTTAGAACATTGACATGTGCGCCATCTAGCGTCAAATCGAGTTTTGGCTTCTACTAGTTGCGTTTTGACGACTACTAGACGTATTTTGCTGACTGATCTGATAACAACGACGAGTAATCGTGTTTTCAATTCGACTAATCTGATAACGACGACGACTAATCGTGTTTTCAATTCGACGAATCTGATAACGACGACGACTAATCGTGTTTTGAATTTTTGTATAAACTGCCGCCCATATCAATTTCCTATCTCTAACGGTCTAGGAGGAGAGTATTTAGAATCAATCACCCCCAGGGACAGCCCAATCCCCTGTTGCACTAAAATTCCAAAGTGACCATGCACCTCCCTGAAGATGGGTCTACCAATTCCCAAAGTTTCAACTTCCTACCTGCAATTGTCTAGGAGCAGATAGCAGAAATTGCAATGCCATAAGAATTTAGAATCAACTACCTCCCAGGGTACAGCCCAAACCTCAGTTGCACTAAGATTCCAAAGTGCCCATGCACATCCCTGATGATGGGTAAACTGGGTCAAAATCTGGTTGGGCCATTTTGGCCCACTTGGTCAAAAATTGGGTCATTAAATAAAATGTGTGCCGTGAATTATTTAGAGAAAATTCATTGTATTTCAATATTTTTATATGATTAAAAACAATTGAAAAAGGCTTGATGCTACTTCTATGAAGTCCTAAATAATTGTAGTGTGTGGAAAAGTCTTCCCAATTTAACAATTGTACTGTCCTAAAAATTGTACTTAATGGAAAAATCTTTCAGAATTAATAATTGCACTGCATGGAAAAGGTTGACAATTTCAATTTTTATTGGACTTTTAAATTGGACCTTTTTCCATAAAAACCTCATGTACCTAGATCAAATTTTACCCAGTGGACCTTTTCCCAACAAAAGGGGCGGTTCTTTCAACTTCTGAAACGAATTTTTCTTCAAAATATTTGCATTCTCTTTCAATCTGAGAGAAACCTGTCTTAAATATATCTGGGCCTTAAGTTACATAAAATCTACATAACATTACAAAAATTTAGCATACCTATCAATCAATTTACACATTAAGTATTTGTCATTATTTACACTACAAAGGTGCAATATTACATAAAAAATCCGTTAAAGTTAGTTAAAAGCACCCATCTAAAATGAATATTTCTCCTTTTCACTTATCGATTACCCTGCTTTTTAAATGCTTTTTACTTCAAAACCCTGCTTTTTAAATGCTTTTTACTTCAAAACATTTCATTATGTCATCCACAAACTTTCTTTTATGACTGCAGCTTTTTTAAATTAATTAATCTATTTATTATATTTTATTTATTTATTTATTCTATTTTTTATTTTTTTTATTTGCAAATTCAATTACCAATCGAACACAATTTTTTCATAATGCTGTTTACACAATCTATTGCAATTTACTATTCACCACCCTGAGTTATGCATTCTACTGTAAACAAAGTTGCATGTTTAGCATGTCTCTCTATCCATTTCCATAGTTAAGAGTTAGGTTCTAGCATCTTTGATAAAATAAAACATTTTTAATTCAAAGTACAATCTATCTTTCAGATGATGATACTCAAAGTAGTGATGGGTCAGAGTTGGAGGACAACAATTCTCTATTTGATGGTTAGGACCATATTCAATTTTAGAGATTTTATTCCTCATCCATTGAGTTATCATAATTCATGGCAGAACAGTGTTTAATAAAATTGCAATAAAATTCAATACTGTTCTTTTAAAGTTTTAATTATTTCAGTCGTCAGTGACCATCTGCTTTCGTAGGGAAAAAATAAAATAAATACAAATTGCAACATGACAGCTAAAAGTTTCAAACTACCATTCTATTCAAATTGAAACTACTTGTATTTTCAGATGAGGAAATTCCAACTACTGTAGAATTGTGTGTAAGAAATTGCAGAACTTGTAAATTAAAAAATGGAAAATATGAAAAAGGTACATACCAGTATTTTTTACAGACAAGGCAATACTTAACTGGCATCAAATGATAATGAAATTAAATATGATTGAGTTTTGCATAACTATTATCTTAATCCTCGCAGGTGATATTACATTATTTCATTAAAATCATTTTTATGTACAGACACAGATGTGTCTGTACATATAGCCATCATCTGCCTCTGTCGTTGCCGTCGTTGCCGTCGTCGCCGTGCACTTTTACCGATAACACGATAAGTGGAATACTCCCAGACAGCCTCAGTAAACTGGCCCACGTCTGGCCCAGATCTGGCAACGTCTGGCAATATCTGGGCCAGATTTTGCCAGACACTTGCCAGATCTGCGCCAAGTCTGGCAAAGTCTGGCATTTATGCCACATTTTGCCAGACACTTGCCAGATCTGGGCCAAGTCTGGCAAAGTCTGGCATTTATGCCACATTTTGCCAGATGCTGCCCAAACTTGGGCCAGATATGGTACTTTCATTTTCAATTTTTTTTCTATTTATTTATTTATTATGGACTATAATGAGCTGAATGCAGTGAACTGACGTCATTTGATAAATTTTGATTTAATTTATCTCTCTCTCTTTTCTTCAAAGTCCCCTCATAAGTGTGTTATTTGTTTAATTTGACTTGACATTTGAATGAATTCACTGTTCTAAAACTTTTTTTGAACTACTCGTTCCGCTGTCTTCAGATTCCGCTTTTTATGATAAGCCGGTCA
>NW_019776091.1:9971-23067 GCF_001039355.2 Lingula anatina | reverse complement strand
TTGATGAGATGGGAAAAATATCAATAGAACAGTGTTAAATGTCCAATTTCCTCCATTCTGAGATTCTGGACTTAGTGAATGATTGAATCTGACAAACTGCAATGATATAAGTTAATTTCCATTTTTTAAAAACTCTATTATACAATACACTATAACAAGTTTACCATCATTTTTACAAAATCAACTAACAATGTTGTAAAGATGCAGGAAATGTAAAACAAACACTTTTACGTATCTTATTAGTTAAATAATGAGACTGTTAACAAGCCTAAGAATTGAATCTGAGGAAATGTGAAAAAACAGCATAACTTCTAAATAATGGCCCGATTATACTGATTTTCGAACTCAACCTGTCCTTTAGTAAGATTGACCACTCCTGTGAGTTTCATGACAACAGGCCTATCGGTTTTCCTTGAAATGTGTTAACAGTGTTGCATATATGCTGAAAAGTGAAAAGACAGCATAACTTCTACAATAATGGCCCGATCATGCTGATTTTCGAACTTGACCTGCATTTTATGAATGTCCATCAGCTCTGTAAATATAAAGCCAAAAAGTAAAACTGTGGTCTACTTATCATATTAACGCTGAAAAGTGCACGGCGACTGCGACACATCTGTGTCTGTACATAAAAACGACCAGAACCCTGACGGCAGCAGAGAGGACCCTTTGTTTCAATATGGTGCATCAAACAAAGTCATCAGCATCCATGACAAATGGATTTCAGCCAAGTTGATAATCAACTCACTTTTATATTAGTTTAGGATAGGAACGTTTCAGCTAGGCTGCATGTCCCGACTTTTTGACAGATGTAAAAATCAAAACTCTTTGTTGAGAAATGAACAAATTGAACTGCAAAACATTTAACCCTGATGGTGATATTGTACTTCACAGAATATCATGTATGAAAGAAAAAGTATATGTAGTACATTTATTTCTTTGGAACTTTTTCTTCATGCCTTTCTTTAAGATAAGAAAGGTAATGGAGAGATAACAATATTTATGTATTAATTAAACAACTTTTGCTATGATACTTATTCCATAAATTTTATTTATTATCAGACCACATTGGTATTATGTAATCATATCTAGTCAATATTTGTACATTTAATTTGCTTTTATTTGGGAGCAAATTTGTATCATTTACTATGTACATGGAGGTACGTGTATTTCTGCTACAGATGCATGCTTTAAATCTGGTAAGTGGAAAAACATCCCGTTAACATTGCACAACCATTTGTAAGTGAATCATTAGAAGCCACAGGTTCATGCATACTGATTCCACTTAAGTTTAAATTGTATACAATGTAAATATTGTGCATGATAAAGATACTTGATTTGGAACTAAAGATATGTCAGGTTGTTTGTTATGTTTCTCTGTGCATGTAAAGTGGAACAGTTGGTCAGATCTGGAGTCATGGGGCTTTAAAGTTAATTCTTTGATGACAACTTGCTGAAATAAACTCAACTTATTTATTAAAGTGAAAGCCAAGTTAGATGTTTCACAATGTTATCATCTGCTTATGATTTAATGTAGACTTTATTATGGCTGCAATTGCTCAATTTCTTTATGGCTTCACTTTAATCAAAATACTAGAGTTCAATTCTCTCTCCATACGATATTCTTGTATATACTATTTAGATCAATTGTTTTTATTGTCTCCCTACATCTTCATTTGCACCTTCACAAAACAAATTAAACTGTATGATTATTTTCTCTAAATTGCTTATCCATCCCAAGATTGCACATACACTAGCTGCTTCTGCTTTCTCTGCACAATTTTTATAGCTTCTCAAATACACTAGGACCACCCCAAGATGCATAGTTTCTATTCTGTTCTCTCTAGTCCATGTTCTTGTGGTCTCACCCAGACTTGCTTTAAAATTCCTCAACAAGTCACCACTTACATTCTAGCTATCCTATGTTCTATTAGTCTACACTGCATTCTGTACTCACCATACGTTATAACTTGCACCTGGGTATTGCTGTTCACCTCCCCTGCCAGGGATGCTGCCAATCTCCCCAGGGCCTCCCCCAGGGTAACCCAGGGTTGAGTTGCTGGGCTGAGAGCATTGCTTAAGGCTTGAGCATTTAACTAGAAGAGAGAGATGCATAATTTAACAAATGATAATAAAAATGTGTTTTCACTGACCAAAAATAAAGAAAATGCTGTTTTGCACACCTTTGGCATTAAAAATAAATTGCTGCTTCACATGGCTGAATGCATGTATGCTAAATTGTGAATAGCTATTGCTTTCCTGGACTTAAATTTAACCAGAATGATAAATTTTTCTCAAATTTTTAAATTTTATTATAGACATTTTTTGCTTACACTGTTACACTTTTTTGATGTCCACATTTACAGTTTACAGCATTTACAAAGGTAAAATTATTAACTTTAATAATGGACAATGACGTACAGATTTCTGACATTTCGTCTTCATTTCAAGGACATCTTCAAAGAACAAATCCCTAAAGATGTCCTTGG
The DNA here is from genome assembly GCF_001039355.2 of Lingula anatina. The sequence continues at coordinate 20,578 of NW_019776091.1, read as the reverse complement.
GATGAGGACGAAACATTGGAATTCTGTACATCGGTGTCCAGTATTAGAGTTAATGATTTTACCTTTAAACACCACAACTGGATAAATCGGAATTTACATTTAAATACAACATTTACAGTTTACAGCATTTACAGCTTACCGCCCCAAATAAACTCTTTCCCTGCATGGCATCTACAAACTGCTGCGCTATTTCTTCCGCCACTCTGGACTGAGCTTCTGTCGTGTTGGCGCCAAGATGTGGCGTACTCACCACCAGGGGGTGCTGTACCAGCGTGAAATCTTTTGGTGGCTCCTGAATGTTGAATTGTTTGAATATTTTAGTACCATGAAAAAATATGAAAAGCTCTCAAAATGTAAAGTTTGTTAGTATATTGTGAAAATGTATATACTGCTATATAAACAATTTTGGTTTCCAAAGAGTAACATGCAGTAATTTAAACTGATTATTACTGCATTTTATGTAATTCTCTAATAAATGGCACTTATGTGCAATATACTGTAGACTTTTTTTCTTTGTTCAAATGTTATTCTAACTCAAATATAGTAAAAGAAAATCAAGCACCCCAGCTATCAGTTTAACCATCTTGCTACAGCATAGTAATAACACTGTAACAATAATAAAACTCAATCCAATTAATAAATTCTGACATAAAACACTCAATATTTGTATTATTTAATGCCTTTAACAATTTTCTCTAAAAAATTGATACTGAGAACCTGGTGACCATTTCTCCTGCCCCGTGCCCAAAATATATGTCTTTATATTAGTAATAATTTTAGCCAAGCTGTACTGAGTCATCCAGTGCCGCTGTACTTGTTGGCCATTAATTCTATTATTTAATTATTTCACACAACAATCAAAGAGAATCCAAGACAATGCCTCTTCATTGTACTTCCTTTAACATTTCCTCTAATAAGTCAGTACTTGTGATTTTCACCAACCTGTATAAACACATCGAGAGCTGCCCCACCACATATCCCAGCATTCAGTGCTTCCAGCAATGCCTCCTCGTCTACAATTCCACCCCTGGCGACATTAATTATCTTGACTCCTTTCTTACACTTAGAAAATACTTCAGCATTTATCATATCTATAAAAGTAAGAAATCAAACATGAAAAGTTAGTATAAAAATCAAATTTACTAGGGGAGATGTCCTTTTATGTGCTTGTATAAAAAACCTGGATTTATTATGTCAAAATAAAAGTCATAAAAATCAACTTGACATTGCACTATAATTCTCATTTGGGAAACTGATAATCTGAGCATCACTGGTGTGCTAAAAAATCTATTACATAAAATTTGCAAACAAAATGCTTCAAACTTCACTAACTTTTTGTTTTTGGTATAAGGGGAGTATGCACAGTAATGTAATCAGCCAAGGGCCACAGCTCTTCTAGAGACATCCACTCCACCCCAAACTCTGCCACCACATCCGCTGGAATGATAGGGTCAAAACCTATCGTCTGCAAAATGTAAGAAAAATTAAGAAACACATTACAAAAAGACGAACATTATTGTTGTTATATTTGTAACCAACATTTCCACAATTAACTTCTTGCTTACATAAATTTATCATTTCTTTAATTTCATGTCATACAAAAGATTTGTAAGACAAAATGTGAAAGCTGATGATGCTTTCTCCAATTTCCTTAGAGTGAAATCTCCTACTTCTCTCAATACAAAAATAAAAATAAAAATAATAATTTGAAAAATATGTATCCCCACAGTTTACATTTTGACAAATTGTGAAATTTAAATAAAACAATTGAAATTATTCAAAATACACCATAATCTTTATATTTTTAACTAGCAAAAAACAACAAGAACAATCATTCCATAAGTAAAAAAAAGGATATCACCATGTTAATCTCACCCTCATTCCAAAAGACTGCATCCTAGTGGCAACCTCCTTTCCAATTCTGCCTAAGCCCACAATGGCGAGGGTCTTGCCAAAAATTTCTGACCCCATAAATTTTTTCCTGTCCCAGCGCCCTGCTCTCAGAGAGTCGTTGGCTTGTGGAACTTGCCTGAAATAAGGTTGATCAGTTGAACTTTATAAGTTCCTTTTTATTCCATATACTTAATATCTATTCTATATCATGTTTATCTGAAAAATGGATATGGACCTGATTTTACTAATTTAAAGTTGCAAACAAAATCATACAATTTTGGGATTAAACACTCATATAAGGGTAGGGTAAATAATAACTTTTTTGAAAAACTCTACTCTAGAGGGACAAGCTATAGTTTGGAATATGCCTTTTTTATGTTTTCAGGGTTGTGAAATGCATCTCTGTTATGTTAGCAATGCCATTACTACATTTCAAATAGAGTTTGGTTACACCTGTTATAAAGTTTTTTTAGATTTACCCTACACTACAGTTATATAAAAAATTCTTTCTTGAAAACAATATTTATTAAATCAATTTCATTCCTTTTTGGTGAATCAAATCTTTTATGTTAAGAGTTAAGTACTCACAGAGTATATCACACATGCAATGACAGCAGTACAAAATTCAATCACACATGCTCATAATCAAATACACAGGAACACAGTGACACACATATATACACATGTATGCAAGCAAGCATGCACACACACACACACACACACACACACACACTGGCATTATCTACCTGCTAAGGACACAGACCATGGTACATGTTAGCTCTGCGGCACTCAGCGTATTACCCCCTGGTGTGCTGAAAGGCAGTAAAATAACAAAATCATTATTAATGAAATCATCCTGGGCTACTTTTAATTCTTAAAGCTGCACGAGTATGTAATACAAATTAATCTCACAGAATAACATATGATAGGATTTATGGAACAGTCCCTTGTTAATGTTTTTCTGTCAAAAAACTAACATAATGCCATTGCAATTTCCCTTTTAAAAAATTAGGAAATTTTGAATTTAATATAAATATAAATTAAGATTGTTTAAGCAAATGCTTAGAAGAGAAGAACTGGTATTTTCATTTTCAATTTATTGTACAATAATGATTCACAACCATAATATACAGACCTTACTTTAATAGATCATTATTAGTACTAATATGACTATAATAAAAAATTTTAATTTCATTTCTACTTTTAATATGGCACTTACTTGTAATTTACATCCCAGGCGATGTAAGCCACATATATACCTGGTATACTTACTTCATCACAATAATTCCCTTCTTGGTGGCAGCATCACAGTCAATATTATCCACCCCTGTTCCAGCGCGGCCGATAATCTTCAGATTGCTGGCTGCAGCAATGACATCAGCAGTAACTTTTGTGGCTGACCGAACGATAAGACCATCATATTTCTAGAAATATAAGGGTGTAACATAGAGTCTGTGAAGTTGGCCGCTGGTCCTATGCCTACAGCCAGTAGTTTATTATTCAGACCAATAGATTTTTCAAAATGTGTGAATTTAGTTGTTTGACATGGCCATATGAGATTTTTTTATACAAGTTTTCAAAAGCGTTTTTGATTTGTTAAATTTTTTTGACATATTTGATTCTTCAAAACAATGAAAAAAAATTGGCAAAATCACTGTCTTGTTATATTACTTATAATAATGCAATAGGTAAATTCAATTTTTTTCCAATTTTATTCCAAATTCCTGATTTTCTGCTCCAGACCTGTACAAGTAGATTTTAGGAAAATAGAGGTGCAAATGGCCATGCAGTAATAAGGGACTGTAAACTGTGTCAATGGCACATTGTGGAGGGAGAGGGGTCAGAGATTGAAGGTTACATAGCAGACATCATGATGGTCTTCATGCACTGCCCCCCCCCCCCTCACCCAACCTCAGTTTTAAAAAAATGAATCGATGCATGTATCATAAGCATTAGTCTCTTTCTGTATCAACTTTTTAATATATGTTTATATGCAGGAGCATTATGCAAAAAACAATTAATCCACATACCCCCCCCCCCCCCAAATGCAACCCCTCTCTTTCAAGCAAAATTTAGGAGATGCATGTATATATATTACGATTTAATATAGCTAAGGGTAATATAAATTATATATTACACTGTATCATTATTCATAAATTTGACATACATCACCAAAACAGAAAGTTTTAAATATCACTTGTCTCAGCTTCTCATAACTGATATATTGTCCCCCCCCCTCATCCCCTGCAAGTAGTGATCTTCCCCATAGCTTGATTTTAATTTTACTTAATTTTAATTTTCAATAAATAGGACCTGTAATGTTCTTAAAATGTATTAACTACTCCAGCCCTGCACCCTAAATATTCTGTTCTTACATGTGACTTAACTTATACTCCCCCCCCTCCCCCAATGCATGTCTGCCTTAATTTAATCAGTTAAATAAAAATTCCTACATAAACACTATGTACACGGGGAACATTGCATCAGCCACTCAGCTGCATTCTGTACAGGATATGAATTTTATTTCAATTAAAGACCAGTTTAACTTCTGTGTTCAAGATATCAAGATTTTATTTCCTCAAAATGGCACTGAAAAAAAAACGTCTTCCCATAAAATATTGATATGCCTAGGCAAAACAATAATGTTGTTTAATGTTTGTTCACAGCTTTGGTAGTTGCTTTTACATTTCTCAAAGTACATTTAAAACTGGAGCAACTCATTTCGTCAACTCATCCTTATATTACATTTAAACAACTCATGCACAAATTTTCCAACGACATGTCCGCGAAGTACTCCCTGGCATTTATCCACTGTCAGCTGTAACTGTTTACCGAGATAACAAACTAGGTCGGAAAACTACCCTTCGGAAGTCCCTCTCTTCAATAAGCGCAAGATAACCCTAACACAATATGAAGTTTGTGTTAATTATTAATTTTGCAAAAGCCCTTGAATTACGCTAGAAAGAATGCAACGCAGTGACTTTCACCGGCCGGCAATACTTGATCACGTGGCGGTCGAGACGCAAAGTAAACAAAACTACTCACCGGGATTTCTTGAATGAGTTGCTCTTTGGTTAATTTAGTGTCCTTTACGACGTCAACCCCGTTTGCTTGAAGTATCTGGACGCATTTGGGATCAACCTCATCACTAATAAGCACTTTTTTAAGCGTAAGAGCCATTGTACTGTTCTAGTGAAGGAGAAAACCACTTTTACTGGTTACGAGCTGATGAAATGTGCAAGGGAAGAGCCCATAGGGGTATTATATCCTCAAACTAGGTCACTTACGGTGAAGGTCACGAGTACACGCACCCAATGCATGGATGGAAGAAAATACACCTGAACAGAGGGGTGACATAAGAGACTGAATAAGGGGGAGGGGAGAAAGTGAGAAAGAGTGAGGGAGAGAGAGAGCGAAAAAGTGTGTGTGAGAGAGACAGAAAGTAAAAGAGAGATAATGCTTGCACAAATTTTCATCGTACACTTTACAACTTATGATGATATAAAGGTTCAACAGTACAAAAAAACTGAGATTGTTGAAGAGTTTCTTAAAGAATACATAGCACAGACTTTAAAAGTTTCCAGGCTCTCTTGGAACTCACCTCACTGCATCTGCCAAAAATGACAGAAGCATGCTGATAAAAGTGACCAGTTTTGAAACTTTTGAGTGGGTACAGACAAACAATATGTGTACACAGTGGTCATTAAAATGAAGATCCAAAAAAATAAAGCATAATGCTTGCCTCAAACCAAAAGCGCTAAAAATGCCACAAAAACATTAACATGGAAAAAAATATTGCGGTATTGATCATGCATTTACTTTATTCATTTTCTGTTATAAATATTTTAACAACAAGAAGACATAAATAATGAAAAAATCACTAATGGTTTTTGTAAGTTTCTTTTTTTTTTAATTCTGGCTGCTTACACTGGCAAGTAAATTTCTAGTCTGTGTGTTACAGTTGTTACTGCATCACCAACAGACGAGCAAAATATCACACAGAGTCACTGATAGACTAGATTATTAATTAATTTGGAGGTTTAACCCACAATGAGTATAAGAAAACTGTATGTCCCCACAAAAAAATCATGAAAAAAAATCAACTTTTTAACAATTGATATAATTGTAGCACCAAATACACTAGTAAATGATGATATTATTATAAATAATTATTGATTGCACTCAAGTTACAGTACCAGTAAATTTGAAGACCAATAAATACTATAAAACTAAACCCTGAAATGGTTATGAAACCAATGCCGTGCTTCCCTATAGATTTGAAGTCAAGTGTAATAAGTCTACTAGTACATCAACATTAAGATAAATGTCTTAAACATATTCTACGCTGATTAACTTTTCATTGAAAACATTCCCTAAATTGATCTGATATGAAAACTGACAAAAGCCCTTGACTTCACTAGACTCCATGTATATACTGTACATAAAGCAGTAAGGTGTATATCACAATTATGTTTACTAAGTATTCACATTATCACAGACTATGTAGGACCTCTTCTATATGGAGAGCATTGTCCCATGGATGTATGCTTGCCTCTAAGGGCATCGGCACATCTTCTTGTCCATTACACTCCTTAATTGCTTCAATCTTTTTTAACAATCTGAATCCACGCCTGGGAAAAATTAGGTCATCCTGGCCTAATTTTAAACAGGCACAGAGATCATTGCTTCCGTCGCCAATATAGGCAATCTTCTGGTACTGAATACCATTTGATTTCTGCTTAGCAATATGTGTTTCCAGAATGTGTCCTTTGCAGAGGTTGATTGTGCTGAGGTCGCACCAGTCTTGAGTGTGGTAATTAGTAATCCTGAGGCAGCCATTGCAGTCAAACTCTGCAGGGTTCGTGTAGACTTCATCCACGTACTGTTTTAGGTCGCTAGCCTCAAGAATCGTATCAATGAATATGGAATTAGAATCCGATATGATGATGACTTCAAATCTGTCACTGGTGCCCAGGTATTTGATCAGCTCTGTCATACCCTGGGTGAACTCTATCTCATGCATGCATTTGTGAATTTGGGCTGCTAGGACTCCTTGCTTATGCAAGTCCTCAAAGATGGCGCCCATGTAGCGCGTCCAGTTTTTGTTGCTGTACATGCTCTTGGTGTCTTCCGGGACTTCTCCATTGGGCAGCAGCTTTGTCACATGTGTGTCACTGTTGTCATCAATGATTGTGTGATCAAAATCAAGGGAGACTAGAATTTTTTTCTCCGTCATGACCTGAAACATTGTAGTACTGTAAATAATTTGCAAGTGATCATTAAATACATCTTTAAAAAATACTCAGCAGTTTTAAGTGTTTTAAGAAAATATATATTGGTGCAATCAGTATCAACATTTTGTATAAAAAAAATCAATTTTTCAACGATATGTACATGGTATCATTAAAATTGATTTATTTAATTTGCCTGACCGAGTTTTTACTCATTTTCATTCATATGATTAAGAAATAAAATGAAACTTGGCGAGTCACAAGAATGATACTAATTTCATAAATATTTGCTGCCAAAATCGAAACTGAGAAATACATATATCAATATATAATATAATTGGAATATTATTTCAAACCATTTCTAGTCTATGATATCAATTTTCGACGTTGTGCAATTCGTTATGTGTGCAGCATACATGTACATGTAGACTAACAATCTGCCGGCTGTTGAGCGTAAAATTACTAAAATTGCCCAACCGAGATTTATTAATATCTGACTATATCAAAGATAATGCATACTGCATGCATATCTGCTTACCTAATTGCTCCAGAATTGTTACAATCTGATGTGGGACAAATGGCCAGATTTCCACATTTTCTGCAAGAAAAATGTCAAAACATCAAATATTCTTATGACCTTAACATTGGTTCTCTTATTTATTTCTAGAAAAGAGGGCGCTAAGACACAACTCTTCAAAATCATATAAAATTTGAGCGCCATCTATCGAAATTACACAACCTATGACGTCAGAGTGTTGTAGTGACAAGAGTTTGCTTGGCAACCATTGAAGTGGGTTATGTGGTAGATGAGGGCTGATTGCAACGGAATTACACAGTTAAATACAACATTAACCAGAAAAATAGAATAAACAAATCAAATAATAATTGTCTTTGGTACTAAGCGGCTAAAATGGCAGCGACAGTATTGCACGGTAGAAGAAAAGGACAAGCAAGAGGTGAGTACCACAAGGACTCAGTCTCATACACTGTAAGAATAATACCTCGAACATGTACACACTGTACGTGTAATTTGTGATGTACTGTGGTAAGTTATAATACATGTATGTAATGTGTAATGTTGTAGTGTGGGTCTGATGGACTTTGACCTACAGTTTTAACAGTAGTTAACTGTCTTAAAATTATTGAGTTTTAGACGTTATGAGTGTACCATTATCTCTGGAACAGTGGAAGTTTATCAAATATGTGCTATACAATATTTGTCACAGTTTTTAGCCCTACATGCTGTGATGGAAACTGCGAATGCTATTCTAGAATGTGGCACCACTTACAAATACAGGGTAACATGAATAAGTAAAGCATAAGTGTCGCTGGGAAAAAGGACTACAATATTATCAAACTATTGATAAACAGATGCAAAACCTTTAACTGCAAATTATATACTACATTGTGCGACAGATTATTATAAGTTTTTTTTAAAGCATTATTTTACCTTTTAGCGGACTCAGCTCCTGGTAGTTTGCAGCAGCCCATGATGACACTGCCTGATGGCACCGACCTACGACAGGTCACTGTCCTCACACAGGGAGACTGGGGTAGGATTAACATGCAACTAAATAGAGGCCAAATTGAGGCCGAGGAGAGGAGAAGGCGGAGAGAGGAGAAAGAAGCCGTGAAGAAGATGTCCAAGGACAAAGTAAAAAACTGGACAAACACAATTGCTGTAAGTTGAAGTTCTTTTCTTTGAGGAAATATGTTCTACTAGAGTTTGTCTAAGGATTTGTGTAATATCTTCGATGTTGAAGCCTCAATTCTAAAATACAGGAGTTTTTTAATGACCAATTATCCATAATTTTAAATATAAGATAATAAAACATGTAGTTATATATTTTTGTCATAAATTATTTTTGTAGAAAATGTCATGATATATTTACATACAAAAGCAATTTTAGAAAAAAAAATTAAAGACATTTCTGATCAGTGTACATGCATTCATGTTTATTTTATCTAACAGGGTCACAGACAGAAGAGACTTGAGGCAAGGAAAATAAGAGAAGAAAAGGAAGAGGCAGAGAGAAAACAGGTTGATCTGGAAGAAGCTCAATTTCAGGCTCAGAAGAGAAAAGAAGCTATTGAAAAGGCAAAGACCCTGCAGTATTACCAGACAGACAGAGTGAAGGGATTCCATGTAAGAGCAGCAAAGTTTACTGACATTGTACATAAAATGTGATTTTCAATGAAGTGAAATAGGAATCTGTTCAAAGTTTAAAAAGAAAATAAAACAATGCCATATATTTTTAAAACCCAAAAGCTTGAATTGAAAAACCAGTACTAATATGTTTAGAAAATGCATAAAGCAATATAAGATTACTAGTAGGTATGACAGCTATTTCAATGTATTAATTCAACTTCAAAGGCCCATTTAACTTGAGTAGAGTTGGTTTTCAAGATAAACAATGAAAAAGATTTCAGAGCAGTACTTGTTATTTGAAGATAAACTTGAGTGCCTTTATTTGTAAGCCCAGTAAAATTGTAATCATTTCATTTTCTACCCTCAGAGTGCGCTGATGTTCACAGAAGTCCTGAAAGAAAGAGAGGCCCAACTTGAGCTAAAACGGCTGAAGGAGAAGGCATACGAAGGCAAGGACAACGACTGGCTGGACAAACAGAGAAAAGACTATGAAGATGGTATCCGTGACGACCAGAGGAAAGCGCTTCAGAGACTGCAAGAAAGAGAGGAGGTGGCAGAGTTTCAGAAAGCACAGTGAGTTCTTATTGACAGTTTTATAATAGTGTCTGGTCAGGTGGTGTCTGGTCAGGTGGTGTCTGGTCAGGATTGCTGTGCTGTGCATTTATCTGGTAATGCATGTATTTATAAAAAGTGCCGTTTTTGTCTGAAAAATTCCCACTTTGCATCAAATTTCCACTTTTTCAAGAAAAAAAAATGGAAAATTCAAATTCAGTACTAATTGAATATTTTAGAAAATGCATAAAGCAATATAGAATTACTAGTAGGTAGGGGTGTCCACTGTTTGTATTCACTCACAAAAATTCAAAGCTTCTCATTTAGTTTAGAAAAGTTGGCTTTCAAGATAAACAAAAACAAAGGCAAGCATTTCATATCCAAGCCGGCTGAGGTATCATTGAATCTCTTGAGCATCTTTTGTTTCTTTTTCAGGATAAGAGAGCATATAAAGGACCGCCTGATCGCCATGGAGGATGACAAGAAGGAGGGCGAGGACCTGAAGAAGCTAGCAATCCAGTACCACCTGGAGAAGAAACGGCTGGAGGACATCAGGAGAGATGAACAGAAGCAGAACATGCAGCAGAATGTGAAAAGGATCGAGGATGTGAAGAAAATGAGGGAAATACAACAGGAGATTGAAGAGGTAGGCAGTGAAGATGGAGTGAATGATTTTATTTGGATTTTTGGTGTGCTGCTCTCTCTCCCCTCCCCTCCCCCCCCTCCCCCCCCTCCATTCTCCCGAATTGGAAATAGAAAATGCCTTTTAGGCTAAAAGATAT
>NW_019776090.1:70378-116328 GCF_001039355.2 Lingula anatina | reverse complement strand
TTAACAAACGAACAACTAAAAGTTTTAAAGGGTTTCCAGCCAGCTTTGAGACTTGTATGTTGCACTTATAGTGGACTAGCTATTACCACTGTACACCGACATCTATTACAGCTGTCTGAAAAATATGTCACACCAATATCCCCCTCTTGAAAATAGAATTTTGACTAGCTAAATCATAGTTCTCAATTGTACTAAAGTTTACTGTTTGCTCTAGTGGTTTTCAGAAGTAAACAACTGAGGGCAATTACAGAGATCTCTCTGTCATTACACACTGCGTAAGGTTCAATTTCCTGTTCGTCTATCGAGTAGAGGCAAACAACGAGTCGCATATGTCCAACCAGCTTTATTCCCACTGCTATTTTTCTCCAGTCAACCCCCATCCTTTTTTAATGTGGCCATTACTTATGCTATTAAAATAAAACATATACCTATATGACACTACTGAAATTTTACTTAGCTTTAAGAGACGGGACTAGGGTCACGAGATACATGTGATAAAAGTTGCGCGCCACGAGTACTTGCGCTAAAGCATCCTAAGAGGCGCCGTCGCGTCTCTTACTTGATAGGTCCCAGGGTTCTTTGTTTAATTGTGATGGATTATTTAAGCTCTGATTCTTTTTATCCTCAATCAGTTCTTGCAATACTTGAGAGATCCTGAACTCGGCACAAAAAATTTCGAACTTGTCTTCTATTTATCACTAGGTGATGTCCATACTTCAGTTCTAGGGCAAATACTATGGTTGCTATATGTTGAACATAAATTTTGGAAATGAAGCCCGAGCGGGGACAAGATTTCTGCCAAAAATGAGCAAAATCCCACGATTCCTCTTGATTTCTAAAAATTACCGATTCATGGCAGTTCGTGGAATTCGTAGTCAGTATGGAATAGGGGCACTTCTCTGTGACAATTATTGCTAGCAGAGGATTACTGCTCATTTAGATACCTGCCGTGCTTACTGCGACTACATGTACCTGGTACTGTACTGCCGCTTGCACCCTTGAATATATGATATAGTATTTAATTAGTTGGATATGTTATCAATGAATACATCATTTAATTTGAAACCCGTTGTGGTTGGAAACACAACCGTCTGGCTGTAAGTGTATGTATACTATATGTGTATACAGCAGTGGTGCTGTGTATGGAAGCTGTAATATCCATTAGACGGTGGTCGGTAGAGTTCTGTTAGTAATAAAGTCATGTTATTAAGTAACCGCAGTGAGAGCAGTATCTTACTGTCAGCAGTAGGTCGACAACTCTACATGGGTATAGATTATTATCTTTTTGCACGTACTTGCCGGGAAACAAAGGGGTTTCTCAGGGTTCAATCCTATAGAAACTACATGTATCAGTCTACTTAGATCGATTCAACTCCGCAGGGACTCTGGTTGAATGCTATCAAATCAGCAGATTAACACACCTCCTTCTGTTGAATAGAATACAGAAAAGCTGGTGATTGTTGGAAACAAGTGGAGGCGTGTTCAACTGATTGCATTCAGCAAGAGATCCCGCGGAGCTGGATCATTCTACGCAGACCTTTAGTTTCAATGGGAATGAACCCTTATTCCACAACTCTCACACGAGGAAATTCATTGCGCAAATCAAAAATTTTATTTTTAAAAAAATATTTTAAATAAGCTGGCTTGTGTCAGTGTAGTTTCGACTCTGCAATATTCAGTTAGAATAAATGTGTATATAGTTGTATCAAGGATGTAATATGGCGAGTTGAGTCATGATGTTTATATCAAGTTTTTAACTTTCATTAAACTTCGACTTATATGCAGGAATAAAACATCCACGGTTATGCTCAGTTGGAAAATTAAAAACGATGATAGCACCCATGGTCTAAATAAAATACATAATCCCAGAAATCACTGGGAATTTTGAAATACAACCTCTACGTGGTGGCCCGTCAGCATCAGAAAATCACTGATTACCTTGTTCATGTATACCAAGACAATTAGCTAATTTTTTCGCTAGTGCCCTTTTTCTATTTCTCTTTCATTCTTTCTTTTTCAAAAATAAATAAATAAATAAATAAATAAATAAATAAATAAAAACATAAACAAACCCTATAAGAAATGCAACACACCAAAAGATGAAGAAAATATCTTAATTAACTGTTTTAAATAGCCCAAAGACGAGGATAAATGAGAAGATTATTGCTAAATCTAATGATTTCTTTAAGGATTATTGCCTTCTTCTATGTGTGTAACCGTACACTAAATTTGGTTGAAATCTGTTGGCCCCAACTGGCCACCCTCTGACTGGTCCTATCAGGAATGAACACCAAACGTTAATACAGGTCAAAGTATTACTGTATCAAGGTTATTATATAAGACATTTATTTCAGGATATGATTATACATATTTTAATTTAACTTCAGACATGCCTGCATAATAATTGATAAATAATCAGACCTATCAGGAATGAACACCAAACGTTAACACAGGTCAAGGTACTATAAAGGTTATTATATAAGATATTTATTTCAGTATACTTGTATGTGATTATATATCTTTCATTCGATTTCAGTCATAAGTGAATCTCAGTTAATAAGTGATAAAAAGGGACAATTCGAGAAGAAGAAAGTCAATGAGTTCATTTTAGAGCAAACCACCAATCTGGTTCAGCAATCACTGTACATTCGTCAAAGTCGGTCATCTGTAGGTGATCATATGTAATATCATTACAAAAAATGTCCCAACTGGAAACATACTTGAAGGTGCTCCTAATGCTCTTTATTAGCTCATTGAGGCGGTCAACTCTGCCCAGGTCATTATCTTTCATTCCAATCGTCATTCTGGTCTTTTTGGACACTGTTCTGAGGGACCGTACTAACGCTGTGAGGGGACTGGTGATACCATGGTAACGACCCAACTGATTGCGGTTGATTGAGAAGTATTTCAATTTGGTGGTGTGTTTGACACCATAGCTCAGTTCAAGTACAGCTTTATACACGTCTTTATCATCTTCTATCGCATCAATTTTATAGTATTCGAACATATTTGCACTAAGTCCCTGCAAGTGAGAACTAAAAATGATTCCTTTCTTAATACCCGTTCCAGCACCAGTTCTTCCAATACTGGTACATGATGAAGATTACTCGACAGAAGTTTTACACCCTCAACACCGAGATATGAGTAAAGATTTATACAAATCAAATCGTGACGTATACCAGGCAGTTTTCCCAGTATAGGTGGAACTTTCGGTGATACCACACATTCCGGTAGTATGTTAATGTACTTCAAGGACACCATCTGTTGGAGGATAGGGATGTTATAATCAACACATGCTTGTGAGAGGTGCAGATATCCCAATTTCTCAGGCCCAGAGCCTCAATCATAGTGGCAAATGATGCCCTATATATTTATCTAAGGTTAGCCATACTTTGGTAGCGACTGCTTAACTACTTTTTTTTAATATAGATTTTTAAATATTTATGACATTGCAGAAATCTTGAGATTGGCAGTTTCTCCATGAAACACTGGTTTTTGGTCAAAGCATGCTATAGTAAACTGCCCCAAACATATACCCAAAAANAGCCGTACTTTGGTAGCGACTACCTAATTACTTTTTTTAATATAGATTTTTAAATATTTATGACATTGTGGAAATCTTGAGATTGGCAGTTTCTCCATGAAACACTGGTTTTTGGTCACAGCATGCTATAGTAAACTAGCCCAAACATATACCCAAAACCCCCAAATCAAATGTCAAATTTGACCTTGACCCTCATTTTCAAGGTCATTTGGCTATTTCATGGAGAAATATTGAAGTGGGCTAAAAGTAATGTTTTGTTGACACCCACCCCCCCAATTCGCACATGCTCTTTCAGAATATGGGGTCAAATTTAACCCATGACCTTCACATGACCTTGTAAAAGCATTTCCACACCTATTCTGCAGGGGAATCCTCCGCCACTGGCTTTAGCCAGTTGCAGTCTAGTTATTATTATTTTTCGTCAAAAAATTTCTTTCTAAAATTCTGAAAAAATTCATACTGATAGCCTATGAAAAGTTATTCCGGTCCATCCATTTTTTTTTACCTTGACCTAATTTTCAAGGTCACAAAGCCTTTTAAAGTGAAAATTTTGCAAATTTCAAAATGCAATATCTCCTAGAATTTTCAACATTTTGACAAATCCTTTCAAAGTTGAGGTCACACAATGATTCTATATCATATGACCTAATTTTAAGAAAAGTAGGTCAGGTCAAGGTCAACTTATTGCACGATATGCTCTAAGTGGTTGGCATTCGGCAGGGGGTAAACCAGATGTCACAGAGCCACAAAGATGATGTAAAAAGTTGCCCCAGATATCTAGCCAGTGCAGTCGCTAATAATATTGACAATTGACTGATTAGATTTTTTAATATAGATTTTTAAATATTAATTATTTCAAAGAAATAGTGACTTTCTCAATTTCTCCATGAAACACTGGTTTTTGGTCAAAGCATGCTTAGTAAACTACCCCACACATATACCCAAAACCCCCAAATCAAATGTCAGATTTGACCTTGCCCCTTATTTTCAAGATCATTTGGCTATTTCATGGAGAAATATTGAAGTGGGCTAAAGTGATGTTTTGTTGACCCCCCCCCCCCCCACAATTCGCACATGCCCTTTCAGAAAATGGGGTCAAATTTAACCCATGACCTTCACATGACCTTGTAAGAGCATTTCCACACCTATTTTGCAGGGGAATCCTCCGTTTATAGTTGTGTTGGATACTCTGTGGAAGAAATGTCCATTTCCTCTGAGCATGGACATACATGGGTACAATAATGATAATTACGTGTAACACGCTAAAAAATAAGTGTTTATTGCTATTGACAGAATCACTTAATTTTATTTTACTTTTCTCTTTTTAAAAGAAACATTTAATGCATGTTAATAGCCAGAAAGCGTCAAAATAGCAATCCCTCGTAATTGGGAACTGATGGAGTTTCCAAATCAATATATCCAGTACAAACACATAAAGCCACATAAAATTTATTTCACAATATATTTCATTAACATACTAAAATTTAATGTTCTGCTGTGTATCAAGTTTAAGCAGTCACTAAAACATTCCTATCATTCAATAAACGTTTTTTTCTAAAATGAATAAAAAATAAAAAGCAAAAATAAGACAACATTAGATCCTTAAAGAATTATGCGATTTGATATATTCGAAAACGTCAATGTTCAAACCTAATAAAGATTTATAATATAGGAATATTAAAGCACAATAGTACAGATACTAAACAGATATGTGAAAACAACAACTCTTGGGTTAATGACAACACTGATAAGAACAAACACACATAGGTGAATACAAGTTCTAAATAAGAGTTGTGAGATTATACATGTAATTCTTCATTGTGATAGTATTCGTGTACACTTAAGTTTGTAACAAAAACCTCAATGTTCAAAATCGGGTGAAATAACAATTGGTGCAGTGAATAACTCCATAACAGCTGCAGATAATATCGCCAAAATTTGTGAGTGATTGACAAAGATTAAATAAGGATCTGGTGCCTAAGATTTTGATAACATATTTAAAAATGGTATTATTAAATAAGGGGCCACTGAAATTAAGTGTTAATTTTCACGTTACTGGTGGTCAAATCTTAACAAATACTATTTGCCGTTAAATTTTTTATCGATACGAGCTCATGTAATAAAAATCGCTAAGAAACCAAAAAGGCACTTTCACTCCATAGCCTGTGCTCAATACATCATCAGCACAGTGACTATTACTTACCTGGAGGCGAAAAGTGTACATAGTTGTACATAATAATATGACATCAACAACTTTTTTAAAATAAAAATATACGCTCACTTCAGTCTGATTTTGGCTTACACATATTCTTAAGAAACCATATTTAATCTAAATAGTTCTGACATGCTAAGTAATATAGAATTTCTTTACAGTATTTTTTTTAACTAATACACTAAAATTTTCACACACTGCCATTGGTCGAGTTTAAGACTTCATTTAAATATTCATAATTCATCCATCATATGTTCATTTAAACACCGCGTTAATGTTTTTTTTAATATAACAATAATAATAATAAAAGGCATGTAAATAAGATAGAGTAATGAAAAAAGTTAAAACCAATCCCAAACAACATTTCCTGTACATATCACTGTTAAGTTGCCCTCGTATATTAATTACATCATCTGTATCCTTATGCTGCCCTTCCCTTGGCAAAATGTTGTATGAACAGGTAAGATAAATGTCAAACTTATAAGATATATACAAACTTCTGATCATGGTTGAATTAAAAAAAAAAACATATTGAAATTATAAGATATAATAAAAATATCAATATCGACATGCTATTTCATATTTATATAAAGTGTATGTAAATACATTTACTTTTTACCTGTTTAAGGTAGCCCAATATCGTGCCATACAGGTAATAAAAGAGGCACAGACTGTGTATGATTCACACAATATGCAGGTAGTATATTCCCTCAAGTTAGGCTCAGTAAATAGACCCGAAAATAGACTGACTTTTAGTATGATCATACATTGTAAATAAGGTTAAATTTCCGCCTATAATACGTTATCCTTTATAGATGTGAGTGCGTTTGAACAATACTATTTAAGGATTGATGTACTTAAAAAAAGGATATAACTGATACAAAGGCACGTTTGAATGAAATGAAAAAATTAGGATTTTAGACAGCCAATGTTACATGCACTGACACTTCTAAACCCCAAAGTGAATATCATGCCGAATTACAGTAATCGGCTGCACATCTCATAATCCATTGAATTATTTTAAGTTGTTTCACTTTTTTCACCACATAAAACAATTTGGAACCCTTCTGACAAAACTTGTTTTACCATTAGTCGAGTTAAAGCCTCTATTTAAATACACATTTTTCATCCATCAGTATGCATGCTCATTAACACACTGGATTAACATTTTTGTGAATAATAATAATAATAATAATAATAATAATAATAATAATAATAATAATGATGATGATGATGATAGCATACAAGTATGTATGATAGAGCAATAAAAATAAGATAAGTTCGTTAGGAACCGTAGTCCGTTTCCCGTTACTTTGTACAGGTGGCATTTGTCCAATTATTCTAACTCCAATACTCCCAACTAACACCTAACCTTTACTTATCATATGGGAACCCGGACTTCCTTTCCTAGGACTACACGCCGCCTTTCCCCTACCAAAATATTNAGGACAGAAATTGCCGAAAAGACCACCCCTCACATTTCTGACCACAGAAAATGCAACTGTATGCATCAATTGTTTCGAGAGTTGTATGGTAATTAGGTAACACACCTGGCTACTCAGGGAGTGACACCTCAGATTTGGATGTAAAGTAGTTAGAGAGAAAATAAATATTTTGTAGAAAATTTACTCGCCAAAAAATAATATTCCATATTAACTGGTAACCCTGTACAGGTATGAATTATGTCAAACATATTAAGATATAAACCACATTTTGTGACTAATGAAAATAAAAACATATTAATATTATAAGATAAGATAAAATAAAATAAAAATATCGACTTGCAGTTTCATATTTATATACAGTGTATGTAAATAAATTTACTTTTTACCTGTTTAAGGTTTAAGCCCAGTATCTTCCCATACATGTAATAAAGGAGGCACATACTGCGTATAATTCACACAATATGCAGGTAGTATATTCCCTCAAATCAAGCTCAGTAAATACACCCGAACATAAACTGACTTTCAGATTGATTATACATTGTAAATAAGGTTAAATTTCCGCGAATAATACGTAATCCTCTATACATGTGGGTGCGTTTGAACAATACTATTTAAGGATTGATGCACTTAAAAAACGGATATAACTGATAAAAAAGCACATATGCATGAAATGAAAAAAATACGGATCTAAGACAGCCAATGTTACATGAACTGTCACTTCTAAACCCCAAAGTGGATATCATGCCGAATTGCAGTAATCGGCTGCACATTTCATATACCTCATTTTCGATAATCCATTGAATCATTTTTAGTTGTTTCACTTTTTCACCACATTAAAATAACTTAGAAACCTTCTGACAAAACTTGTTTTACCATTAGTCGAGTTAAAGCCTCTATTTAAATACCCATAATTCATCCATCAGTATGCATGCTCATTTACACACTGGATTAACATTTTTGTTAATAATAATAATAATAATAATAATAATAATAATGCTCGCATACATGTATATATAATAATGCAATCAAAATAGGATAAAACCAATTCCAAGCAACACTTACTGTTCTCATCACAGTGAAGTTGCCTTCGTCTATTATATTTATGTACGCATGTATGTCACTTATAAATCTCACCACTAACAAGGGACATCATGCTGAACACAGTTATCAACCAATTTCAGGCACCTCAATTTATAATCCATTGAATTATTTTAAGATATATCACTTTCACTTTTTTCATTTCAATAAATATTCAGACAAAACTTGTTTTTCTTTTCAGAATTTTATGTCAACTAAGTCTATATGTGCGCATTGCTGCCAAAAACTACATTATTATTGGAAGTATAAGTGTTAAATCAAGTCTAAATTTAACCATAATTATGGTATGGTCTACACATTTTACCATGTTGTTTTATGGTTCAACCATGTCACTCACATTCCATTCCCTCCTCTATTCTTGCCAGTTTGATGTTAAAACATTCAAAAATTGGCCAAATGGGTGACATCAAAGTAGAATGATAGTCCGTCTTTGCCATCACCATTCCCACTGGATGAGGGCTTTTATGTCTATCTGGTCCCTTTAACAGGAATACTGCAGCGCCAGAGTCTCCCTCGTCAGCAAACACGCAGTCAACACCACGCACCTCGACCACATTTCGAAATTCTTTTTCAAAGTATGTAAATGTACCACCTGGTTGCTCCTTCTTAAATTTTATAGTTTTTGTTCGGAAAGCAGTGCCTCCTTCAAAACTGACACAACCACGGGTGAGACCAGTCCTACCACATTTGTACACAACTACATTGGGGCTTAAAACTGTATTGGTTTCATTGTTCATTGGTTCAATGCATTCCGCATTGTTAAAGGACAATTCATCTTCACTAAGATTAAGATTTTGCAATGTTTCAGGCGTTAACCCTGCTGGTATCGCATGGATATCTCTATGCTTGACTTTGATAAGAGCTGCATCAATGCCATATTCTTTACCTTTATACCCATAATTGTCAAAGTAAACGTTTTTGACCACACCACACACTTTGCTCTTGTCTTTAGATGCCATATCTTGCTTGTTGTAGTTGTTTGTCCTTACATCTGCATCAGACGGTTGGCAGACCTCAGCCTCTATGGCAGGTGGTGGGATGCCTAATACATGGGAGCATGTGAGGAAACATAGTGTCCCCTCTTGTTGTACGAACACTCCCGAGGTACCTGTAAAAATCGATTTTGACAGTCCAATACTGCATCCCATCCTCAATGGGTTACTGTAAAATGTAGTATTTTGGCCAAAGTGCACATTCTCTGGGGTTTGTGGAGCACTATTATGCATGGACAAGGAAACAAATCCTTCGCGCACATCTACAGGAATTCCTTCAATTAACTTTGGGAACAGGGGATCACCCAATGGGACCACACCTTTTGCACGACAATATAATACTATACATGGTTTACATGTTATTTCACCTCCTTGCACTTTAACAGGAGATGCCGAAATAATTGTCAGGTTTCTGTGGTTTTTGAAAAGATGTTCTGAAGACTTTTGTATGGCCTGACCAATTTCAATAGACGTTCCGGGCGGAATCGGGTTGTCTTTAGCTGCTTTTGAAAAGAAGGCCTTCTGAGCTTCCATATCTGACATGTCCCATGAGTAGTAATTGACAGCAAATCCATCATGTTCTGTCATCTTATCTTCACAGAATACTATGCTCACTAGCACTGCAATGAATGGTGGATGCTGGCCACTTGCTTTGTATGCTGGGAAAACAGCCATAACACCAGATGTCCTTGGAAATGAATGACAAGCCGTTTTAATGGCAGCTGGAAAAGCAAGCAATAAAATACAATAAGAGAAACCGTTAATGATCCATTTTAGCTTCTTAGCTGAGCTTTTTCAGCAGTGAAAAACGTTGTTGTTCCAAAAATGTCGCCAACCAGAAAAAAATGCCGCGAACCAGAAAAAATGTAATTGACAATTACATCAATAATACAGACTTGACATTTAATATGGAATATTTTTCCCAATCATTTTTCATCAGTTTTTTCCTATTTTGCTGACTGATAAATGAAAATAAGGATTAAAATCGTGTTTAAACAACTTTTAATTATCTCTTTGATGTCATTGTGACATCAGTTTATTAATGGGATTCGCCAGAGAAGCAAACAAATACAAATTGCCTATTCTATGTCATACGACAATAATTAAAAGAGATATGTTGGATCTCCATATTTTCCAAATTATTTTCAGTAAAAGAGTTACACGCCTCACAAAGAACCCCCATGTCAGTGTCTAGTCACAGTAACGGTCGCTGTTACGCTTGACCTCTTCTGTCTGCTACCAGCGCTCTCAAGTGGCAAGGCATTCCTTGGGTTAGGTTTTTAGAGTTCAATCTGGAATAACATTCCAGGCATCGGTCAAAATCTGTCCAGTTTGGTTCAGTTTTCTTGTAGAACATGTAGGCCATTGTTCGGCGAGTAATGGCCTACCCACATATTGTCTATGTGGTTCAAATATGGCGATTTTGATTACCAAGATAGCTGCTCATTCCTTTGGTTCTGTAAGTAATCTGCTATTAAAAGTGCTCTGTGTGTACTGGCTATTTCACCGTGCAACCTAAAATTGTTCCTAAGGTGCCCCCTATCAAATGATAGTCAAGTGGTTCCCAGATTATTCCTTTATTTGATCTGGTTCAGGTTTTCGTGGATGACCATCATTGGTGTTTTGGCACCAATGTGGTATCCACTACAATTACTGACGCTGTTAATGACCTTAGTCACTTTAGACGCGGCACACGCTTAGTCGTTGGTCTCTTCTGTATGTCTGTAAACTCTGTTTTGACTAGTTGAGCGGTACAGGTGAAATCTGACCTCAATTAAGAAAGCCACGAAGTTTCAGTGTTCAACTCAGAAACGGCCAAGGTCCCCAATTCATTAGAGAAACATACAACGATGTTTTGCTGTTTACAGTGGGTTCCCTTGAGGTCGTCTGGTATTCTAACCAGCTAAAACCAGTTTGGTGTTCGCTAAGGGCCTTGAAAAATGCGTTTTGGTGGCAATTTAGCCCTCATTCTGAACGGACTGGGTGGTTTTTGTTTAGTTGCAACAGCATATCCCGACAGACAGTAGGTCCTGTACCCTGGTGGTAAGATTTCAATACATTGGGTGTGGCCTCTGTGTAGGTACATCAGTCTGGTCATTACTCTATAAAACTGTGCGGACCGTTTCGGTTGGCGCAATTATCTGTCTGGCAATCTCTGACCTTTTCGCACCTTCCTGCCACTGATCGACAAATTTGCAGTGCACTGCATAGCTAATTTTACACACTGCAAAACAGACCACTTGCATGCAAAATTTCAAATTCTTCTATGCAGTAGTTGCCGACATATGGATAATTTTTTGACATAACCATGCTTTGCCAAAGCCAAGCTTTGACCTGCCCAAAGGAGCACTACCTAATTAAATCACTGCATATTACATAATGCAGCAGCGCAACAAACCTGGTATTCAGTTAATTGGAAGCGATACACCTCACTACACTTCTCCATTCACATATCTTATATGAGATCGGAGTTTTTTTTAAAAAAGAATGCATTTTTACCTAGGCACACCTTCGAAACTGAAATATTCCATATTAAATGTCAAGTCTGTATATAAGCAGAACAATCAACATTTACATAACAGTGCCAAAAATTATTCTAATTTATTAAAATTATTTTTAATAGATTTTCACAGATACTGGTCTTTGGCTAACTCTATACACTTTGCTGTTCTGTGACCCAAAGCTGAAATCAAAGCAATAATCAAAATCCGGTTGTCAAGTAAAACATGCACACATCAGAGTTCTCCCAGTTCTGAAGCTTGATGTTAAATAATTTGATCCATCTTATTATCAGCCTTTGGTACCTTATTGTACACTGTACCTTATAACACACAAACATGCAACAAAAACTATACCTGCACTGGGCACCACATCAACACTGGTAGCAGTAGACTCTGTACATGTAGTCTGTGTAATTTCCTCTTCTGTTGATGAAGGAGGACTCAGATACTGAGTCTGCACCACTTGGCTGACAACTCCCACCGATGAAGGGTCGTGTGGTGGATTTGAAGTCACTGTTTGAATGAAATACAATGGAAAGAAGACTTAGGATTTCATACCATTACTCTTCTGTTAACGATTAAGGATTAATATATTTGGTTGCTTCCAATTTCAATGATGAAAATAAGGCGATGTCCTTATGTGGTTTTGAACCACTGTTTGAAAAATGAGAGTTAGCTCTTTTTTTCTTCGGTTATTTTAATTCAAATTCCACTGATGCCTGCTCGTCGATTATCAAATTGATGTGCCACTTATAGAAATTTAGAATTGAAAAAGCTGATGGGTGTTGAATCTGAAGCTTAGAAAACAATTACCAGAATTGTCCAAAAGCTGATAAAAACATGAAATTTTTCACAATGTACGATGATTGGGTGTTTGTCAGTTTTGGATAGGGGCGAAATTTATTAGTACCTGGATGAGCGGCTTTAATATGCTGAATCAGCGTCTATGTACATCCAGATTTCACCGAAACAAGCACAACCAGCGTTAATTATGATGGTTGTTCATCGTGGTAAGTTTCATGATTTTACTAATTGGTAGGATTTTGCATAACTGGTAGGATTAGACGCCTGACTATTATATTTGTAAACAACTTCGACTTATATCAATTGCTTGGCATAAACAGCGTGTTTTGAAGCCATTACCAGGTGATTGGAGATAAGCATTATTAAAAGGGATGGTATCTTTAATCATTAATCATATAAAACATACCTGGAACTGAAACAGATGCCCCTTCTTTCCCGAGTTGTACAAACTTCGGAAGTTTCTCGGACCAGGAGGTTAGCTCAGGGTAAAAGTGTTTTCCCCGTGGAAGGTAGACACAGCAGTATTCTTCACAGAGTCCATAACACCAGATGATGAACCCAAATGTGAGTTGACTCTCCGAAAAATCTTGTTTCGGGAAGGAATATACAGGTATTGTCTTCCGTGCCACGTGTGTAGCCCAGTTTAAAACTACTGGAGTTGCACTATAGGAGAGCCCACACAAAAATCGCAGCACTAAGTTCATGTCATAGAGCTTGTCAAGCGTGTCTAAACTTTCCAAAAACAAATCTAAAACGCTGTTGTCTGTATCTAAAGTCCACGCCAAGTATTTTGCAGCAAAAAACTCTTGAAAGGTTCTGTGCAGAAATTTCACTTCATGTTTAATATCGAGGTTGTGGAACATCATGGCTTGGCTGAGGAGACCTAACCTGTACAATTCGCTGACATCTGGAATCGTCTGCAGGTCCTTTTCATCAAATATGAGACCCCCATCTGGTTTCACCAGCCCATCGTAAGCCAGCTTGCCAAGGCTGATAAATGTTTGTTCTTCAAGATTTTTAACGCATGCAGACTGTTCCATTTCATCCTGTGTCCTGATGCCGTACCTTCGTCTTGAAAGCAGCTGTATTAGCTTCTTGTATAACAGTGTATATGAAGCTAGGAGTGAATCTGTCTTGGTATCACTTTCTTGATCTTCTTGCCACAAGAGACAAATGAACAGCAAAAGTATTGGGATCTTTACCAGAGACATCAGCTCCTTTTTCATTATGTAGCCTACGAGACCCATCCCCATTGACTTCAACATCTCCTGACTCGCAGAATAGAATTCATCGTCTGACTTCAGTTTCAGATACTCACCATATGTTTCTCGATCGTCAAAGAATTTAGCAACATATTCAGCTATGTTGTCCACTGTTAGCCCAGTGATTTCATACACACCGTCAATTATTTGTCTGTTCATCAGTTTTTCTGCCTTCCATGGACGTGTTGTGATGACGGTGCACACATCCTGGTATCGTCTTCGGTAAATGATGTCTGTGATTTCTTTGGAAGTGTTGGGATCATATTCATCATAGCCGTCAAAGACCAATAGCACATTGTTACAATCGTCATTCAGAGCACACATGACATCCTCTATCACTCCTTTTTCTGCAGAGCAAGGAATTTGCATTTCAATTGCTTTCTTCAGTGTTTGATGTGGCAGAATGCTGCGTAGATTTAAAATTAAAAGGTATTTAAGATTTGAAAATACTTCACATTTTTTTAAACCCAGAGTATTATTTGCCCAGTCTGTTGCCATCTTTTGTGTAAATGTTGTCTTGCCGATGCCTGCTATTCCTCTGACCAATATTCTCTTTGGTGTCCTCCCTTGTTCGGTATCATTAAATAGTGATGTATAGCTCTGGATTGGAACAGAACTGGTACCTGCTGGTTTCCTTTCATCATGTACCCACTGCGGGTTTACATACACGTCATCTATGTGCATTGTGTCGCATGGGTCCCAGGGGAGACGCTGTATTTGACTCAAGTGTTTTATGTAGAAAGACGCAATTTGTTTTTTACTACTGGATTCAGTTGCCTTTTCTGCTAACAAATCTGCAAGTTCTTTCTTATCGTGTTTTCTCAACACTTCAACAAATGTTTCAAATGCACGAGGACCACATTTTGGTAGAATACAAAGAAATTCAAAAGCTTGATCTTGTTCTGTTTTGTGAGCCATTACCTTTTCTGCATCACGTTCACTGAGGATTTCCCTGTCTACCATGTCCGGAATAATGTCTTCAACTTGAAGATTTTTAATCAACACGGGCGTCATTTCAACTAAGATATTTATTTGAGTTGTATTCATTACAGGTGCCTGAAAAACGGTTAATGAATTCAAAATAAAAAGAAAAGACTGCATCTGAAATGTTATAGTATCATTATTATCATATCTTACTTTGCTGCCAACCATGATTTTACTTCAGATGAAATAAACCAGAAAAGCAGCAGCAGGCTGGTGGCATAAGATGAAATATAAGTTATTATTCAAAATATAAGTTTTTATAGTTTACATTTTGAAAGTTAAATTAGAAATACCATATAAACGTGATCACAGTACATGTCTAATGAATAATAAATCGACAGAAACGCAAGACTGGTCTTAATATAAACAAGTTTAAATATAACACTAATTGAACTTGGACAATACAATATAGCACACGTCCATACAGTCCCAATACAACAGTACATACGGACTTATCAAACCTCAAGTTAGTATATTATCTTGGAACAGTGCGAAAAGCGGCCAGGGAGGTAAAAACGCGCATAATATTTTATATTATCATTTAGGCATTAATACTGAGAACATAGTAGAGGAATAAAGTTGTGAACGTACCTGATAGGTGGTATCTGTTTTAGTTTTTTGTTTTCTGCCTACAAAAGAAACGTATTCGGCTTAATTAAAAGCAATCATTAATACATTCATACTTATACTGTTTCACAACTTCAGTACAAAATTGTGTCATAGTGTCAAAGCCAAGTTTTCAGTTCACGCACGTGGAATGTTACTTAAAGCCTAGATTACATTTACATGGGCGAAGTGCAATGAAATTGTCCATACGATTTTTCTATATCGTAAAGAGCTGGTCTTGAATCCGTGCGATTCCGTGCGATTTCGAACGGCCACCGTCTACCTCCGCTTAACGCTGGTCCAGCGACCTCTGCGAATACCGATCGTCCTTTTGACGTGTAAGTTCATGCGTCGAGTACGAAAGGGTATTACGGGCAGTATGCGTGCACCGTACGGTCATCGCATTTCAAATGTAGGCTTTAGCTTATACTCCGGTCACACCTACACGACGCAGGGTCGGCGCACGGCCAATGTGGTAAAATGGCAATTTTGGCCAGTGCGCTGTTATGCGTCTGCATTCGTCAAACGCGCCGTCAAACGCGCCTTGTGTGTCTGAGTTTTTGTGCATGCACAAAAATGTGCGTTCAGCTCGACGCATGAACTCACACGTCAAAAGGACGCTCGGTATTCGCAGAGGTCGCTGGACCAGCGTTAATCAGACATTGTATAAACGCTAGGTGTTCGTTTCAAATTCGTTGGCTTCGGCGTAGCAAGCACGCAGCATGCTTCCAACGCATGTGTAGCGAACATGCAACGATTATTAACGGGTGCTAAACGAATATCTAACGAATCTGAACGAATGTTGAACGACTCTTCAGCACACCAGCGTTACTGTAGCGCACCTCTGTCGTGTTCCTAGCGTGACCTGAGCATATTCCTAGCGTGTATCCATGGTACTTTTGCTGAATATCCGCTGCATAATATGGAAGAATGCGATTAGAATACGGAATTGCAGTTCCCCAACATGCTCATAACGTCATGGGACTTGCACTCCACCTAGTTTGTGCCATCAGGAGCATTCTGGCAGCCACTTTCAAGTTCTACTTAGCACAATGCAGCAGCAGCCTAAGACCATTAAAAAGATTGTAAAAGCATGCATCATCCTCCACAACCTGATCAGGACCCGATATCCACGAATGCAGAAGCAGCAGCTTGACGTTGCCGAAAACCTGGGTCAGGAGTTTACTCCTGGTGAGTGGATAAATGGCCAAAATCTAGAGGACACCCGCATCGTCACTGGCAGCAACACGTCCAGCAAGGAAGGAAAAAAAAAGAGAAATCGCATCAAACACCAGGTCAACTCTGAAGCCTGAACTGTTCCTCGGCATGGCAGGATGATTTAGACCACCTATTTCTTCCCTTTGAAATGATCATTTAAACGTAGACTAAACAAGACGTTTAATATGATACACAGCGGTGCTAAATACATTATGCACATGTGAGGTTACTGTAATTTAAGTTGCAATCAGGGTAATATTATGTTCTCTTTGACCGTCTTAATTTAAGCATTTTGTATAGCTCGATTTTTACCTAAATTATCTCAAAACAATGCTCGGTTAGAATTGGAAAACAATTACACTGACATATATCACTGAGTATATCATGTTAATGCTTCTCTTTATTATTTTGATGTTTAACATCCCCTTCCCAATGAATAAAACGATAAATGTGTATCCAAGAAAACAAACTTAACTGGTTGCTTTTGACATAATCTGCAGCTTTTATATAGAGAATGGGGGGCGTTCTCTGTTCGCTTAATGCGTGCTGAACGCGCGGGTCATTAGTTCCCTGCGCCAAAAACCCGTTTTGAATTCGTTGGAATTTTTCACACGTGCGTTGTATGTTCGATCTTCTTGCGCCCTTTATACGCAAAATACGCTAACAAAACGCTATGTATTCACTATAAATTCGCAATTTTCTGGCAAATTCTGTCAAAAGTTGGACGCACAACGGCGCATTTTGTTTATTTTCATGCGCAATGCATGTGTACCTCGTTTGTTCAGTAGGTGTGTCTTATATTTTCCGTTACCTACTTATTTAGATAAATATAAACATTATTCATTTTTTTTATACTTCTAGGCCCGGTTTCATCAAGGCTGGATAGGCTATCCTATGGATAACACTATCCAATGTATAAATTTCTTATCCTCTGTATAGTTATCCTCTGCATAAATTTGTGTTTCACAAAGGCTGGATAAACAGCATGATAGTAATCCAGTGGATAAAAATTTATCCAATACCATATTTAGAAAAAGACATTCCCATAATGCAGTTGGTTGCTATAAACATTATAAAAGCCATGATAGTTGCTTACAAAAAAGTGATCTATACCATATTTGGAAAATAAATTACCCAAAATAAACAATATTCTAAGTATATTTCAAGATGGTAGTCTACATTCATTTAAATAATGGGAATAATATCTACAGGATATTTTAGTGTCAGTGTCAGTAACACACCACATTGCATTAGTTGTGCCTCATGCAATGTTTACAATTTGCAGTTGAAGGGAAAGGTCGTGACATACTTTCCAACAAAATGACTGACTTGGCAAGTTTGGCAGATTATGTAATAGCAGTGTAGAGTTTTTTCATCGATTTAAAAGGTATGTTTTAGTAAAATAAAAGATAATTTATCTCACGTAGATTGCATGGGTTGTGTTCGTAGCAGGCGCGATGTCAACTTTGATCAAGTCTGTTATGTAATCTATTGATTCAGTATCACTCAAAGCATCAAAAGCAAACACACATCTTTTAAAAGTCTCTTTCTAATTAATCTCTGCCTGTGAAATATCAAAGGATTTACTGTCAAACCAAGCAGGTTAGCCATTTTTGATGATTTAACAGCATGATAGCATGATTATCCCACCTATTTCGAGCGGACAACTTTAACCTCTGGATAAGCTGATTTATCCCCTGGATAACGCTAGCCACTGTTGATGAAACGCACTATCCTCTGGATAGCTCTATCCAGAGGATAGCGGCCATATTTATCCATAGGATAGCGCTATCCAGCCTTGATGAAACCGGGCCCTAGTGTTTATTAAGTAAATTTATTTCCGTTTATATATATATATATATATATATATATATATATATATATATATATATATATATTTTTTTTTTTTTTTTTTTTTTGCATCTATTGACCTTAAGAATTTTACAGGTTGCGGAATGTTTGAAGAGATGCCAACAGCTGAGATATCTCACTTCACTGGTGGAAATTCGTGACAAGACGGAAAACTACATTTGGAAATATTTTGTTGTTGACTTGAACAAAAATGCTGTGCTAATCAATATTGATAAAATAGTTTATTTTTCCAGGTTAGCCAGTCAGCGAATGGATTTTTCGTTGTTCGCCTACCCTTGTAATTTTGATATCCATCATAACGAGTTTTTAATTTCTTTTACAGGATACGTCACTTAAAGGGCATTCAATTTAATTTCAGGCAATACTAAATATCATTGCACCTTTTTTGGTTTAGGACTCCTGGACTTACAGTCTGCGTAATTTCAGATGATGAATCATAATTCTTTTCATAAGAATATCCCTTCTGTTTCGCCCACTACCCCCTTGCAATGTCAAACATCGCCGATAGTGCGCATGCACCTTTGAAGGTGACAAGCAAATATTAAGATTATGATTAATCTACGTTATTGGAAGTCCCTTCAATAAAATTATGTTTTTGGGTTGCGAAGAATAAAATTGAAGAATAGTTACTCGATTAATTGCCTTAATTAAATTCCTAATCACTGGCATTTCAATGATCCTCTTAAAATGATCTTGTCAGTTGATAATGTGGTTATATTGGCAATAAAAAGATCGAGTGGAACAAATGAGTTAATAAGAATAAATGATGCAAGGATAAATGTCCTTATGTGAATATTATTTGATATATTGTGAGGAATAAAATGATTAAGATGTGACGGATATCAATGTGGTTATGGATATAACTGAATATGTGGAGTTGAGGTATGGAAGTGATGCGCATGACGCCAGATAAATATTAGCATCTGGGACGCCAGATTGCGTTATTATTATTTTTATTATTAGCATAAGTATTATTGATAGACATATTGTTATATTATTAGCATGGTTCCATATATGTTTTATTGTTATCATAATCTTTTGGATGATTAATATTATGTCAGGTTAAAAATATTGCCTGTTAAACGTGACTGTATTCAAGTTTGATGATGATTGTTATAATATACGTAGTTAAATTGTTCTTGTTCTTGTTTCTGCTTCATTCGTTTTGGATATTTTCGTAAACGCTGGACATGGACATTCGGTGTATATACAGGAAACTGTGAACATTTATCTACACGTATGCCAACGTGCGCGAATAAGACGTTTATCCATATACAATGAGTGGCAGATGACAATCACTATTCACTGTCTAGAAGGACGGATTTGACATTATATGATAACTGAACTTTGTGCTAAA
The DNA here is from genome assembly GCF_001039355.2 of Lingula anatina. The sequence goes on along the minus strand of NW_019776090.1, from coordinate 96,433 downwards.
ATTCAAAACATGGAGGATATAACGGACTACACCAAATGGAACTTTTCATTTCAGTGGATATGAACTTTAAATTTTACGAGTTAACTTTGATTTATATGTTATTGCATGTGGTTATAACGACACATTAAGTATTGTGTGTTGAATAATAAATACGTTTAGTATTAATAATATATCTATATTCAGCCTGTCGGTCTTATAATTATTAGTAATTGATATTTAACTATACAGTTATTGGTATAGGAACAGTGTACTTAACTTTTATAAAGATGAAGACGTGAAACTGATGATATGCATTAAGGAAGATTCTTACTTAATTATTTTTCGGTATGTTTTTTTGTTCAATCGTGGATTGGGTTTGATATAAAACGATTGTTTCTCTTATAGCCATCAAAAGAGAGCGCTACATGTACAGTGTGGACAAATATGATGATGAACATGTACTTCATCATGTACGATGCGCTGGTCGCAACGTTTTGGTGACTGCTGTTCATTGGACAGGGAGCGATCGGCCCTATTGTCTCACGTAGTGCACTCCTTCAATATCTAAAATGACAAACGACAGAGAGAGAAACCGTATATGAAAATGTGTCAGAGCCATAATAAGAGAGTAACAGATCTAAACATCCGCGCGGAGAAAACAAATAAAAATATCTGTGCTCTTGGGCCGCACATTGAAAGGTGTAAATGCCATTACAAAATCTATCCACGAACATTTGTATTTACTATTTTCATAAAAAAAATTTATCAATCTATCTTCCTTTAAGTTATATTTGGGGTTTCATGTCAAATGCATTTCTTATTGTAGGTTTATAATGCAAAATCTATGTACTTAGTTTTGTTTTGCATGAATTTATGATAATAGACAAATGCAGTGTTTAAGAAAGTTTATTTTAGGATATATTTCGATTTAAAATATGCCTGGGGACAGGCATATCGTCCCCGGGAGATAATGTAATGTTAGTAAGTGACAGCATGCAGTGAATAAGAGCGGGGAGTGTTTGGTAGAGTAACTTAACCCCATAAGGCCGGTAACCGCACATGTGCGGTTCTTTCTTAATTAAGTTGATTGACATGCTCTTATGGTATTTATACAACGCCGCGTAGTGTAAACAGAGAGAAGGCCGCTAGAGATTGCATGAGGTAGGAATAGAAATGAAGGAAGCGGCGCGGGTAATAACTGGACAGTAGTTCAATAAATAATAAGAAAGATAATATCTGAGTTGTATTTGCTACCTCGCGTAACATGACGAAGACAAGCCAATAGCTTCGTCACACTGGACAGTCATCAGCCAAGCAAGCCTTGCGGGTTGATCATACATTATTATAGTCATAAGTCATATTATAGTCATAAGGTGTAAAGGTTTTTAAATTTTCGTCTGTAGCCGTGGACTACATACAATACTGCTGCAGAGCAAGTCTTGACGGTCTATCCTTATATACTCCTGAGTTCAGAGGATATTGGGTCAACTTTATGAGAATGTCACACAATGTCACACAAAGACTTCGTAGGTCTATTTACAGGATTACCTCTGCATATACCAAACAGTGACCCAGCAAGCCTTGCGGGTCCATTCTTGATTTGTACTGACTGCAGAGGTCATTGGAACTGCTGTATAAAATATCTTAAGTTACAGGGGCCAAGTGGGTCCCATTCCCGGTTTTTGATTACGCTATTATTATTCATTCCAGCGTGTTATGTTGCAAACATCCGACTTGCCTACCTGCTGTTTCCATGTTGTATGAGAAATTTGAATATTTTTAAGACCCAGTCATGCCTTTCTCATAATACGGCCCACCAAGCTTTGCGGGTCCATCTGTACATCTGTTGAAGTCAGGTATATAATGGGAACAGGCGAGTAAAATATACCTATCTAGGTTATCTCCGACACTATATTCTTCGTTCATGTTTTATTCTGGCCGTTGATGATTATAAACTGCAAGGAAAATGCTCTTTCACAAAGAACCACGTAAAACCGTTAACTATTATACTAATCAACAAGTACGGCGCAAAATATGTTGGCATGGCAATTATAGAGATTTCACTCTGCCAGCTGTTTTCAGCATATGGGAATAACTGAACCTCTCCCTTCTTTTTTAATAAAAAAGGGAGTAGGTTTAGGTCACCCGCTAACAGCATTGTCATGCCGGTACTTATGTAGATTTGTATTGAGAATCCTGCAAAAGGCAATGCATCGGCCTCGCCTTCGCAATCAGACAAGCTAAATTAGATGCAATACTGTTGTCAAATAATTGCTTATGCTGAATCACTGCTTAGGATAACCGGTGCATTCGAATATTCGACATAGTGGGGGCCTCTCTGCAACCCTACAAACGAAATTTGTGCAAATTTGTTTGTAAATAAAAACTTTTGCTGACTCGTCACATAATAATTTTAGGATGGTGAGTCTTATTGAATATTTGATATATATTATTATCCCTAAGGCCATAATATTTAAAACAGGCAACAATATGCTACATTGTTATTATTGTTAAAATGATGAGGATAGTGGGGTTATATAATAAAAGCGGCCTTCTTTGGCCAAATTACGACCAATTGATAGTCTTTGTTGAATGGGACTATGAAAGTTTGTGGTACACTGGGATGGAGGAGACATAAAGGTATCTATTTCTCCCTTGTCTGTTGCATAATCTTTTTTCTCTGTTACTGTGTTACTGTGTTTTTTCTATTACCTGTATGAATAATACATATTTACACTACTGCTGTCGCTCGCATGCTTACACATATATATTGTTGCTGTTGCCCGCATGCAAAAATAATAATATTAATCTATATTGAAATATGGCATCCTGAGGATTGAAATTGTCAAGGGGAAATTGGTCATTGTGGCCCTGTTGCACACTATAAGTTGTCACCGTCGCCTCCTTGGGGAGGATACAGCCCGGCTGCCGTATTAGGCTCTCAGAGCCAGCAAACGTGCTATTCCTCCACTGCCAGACCAGGCCCCTGCTTCAACCCCTAGTGCTGAGTGCCAAGCGGAGAGACAGTAAGTAACGCTTATAAAGGACTTGTATGTCCCCTGACGGGGTCGAACTCACGTCCTGCAGCTCCGGAGGCGGACACTCTAAACACAGGGCCATCCGGTCAGAATTAGCATATGAGCAATGTGTTTTGCTTTACACAATGTATGTAGCGACATACTAGCACTGACCATGACAAGTTGGATAAGAAAAAAACATTTCACATGTTATCTGAACTACCAACTTTTCATTGATTCACATGGATGATTGGAAAGCGCAAGTTAGGGGCGTAACCAGGTTTTACCCAATGTCTTTAGATGTTTTTACCCCCTCACCCAAATAACCATAATTATTACTTTTCACAACTGCAATTTTTTTATTGTAACACAGTGGAAGTAAAAATTCCATCCAATACAGAAAGATGAACTTGACTTAGAACTGTCATTCTTTAAATTGTTTTAAGGTGGGTGATAGGGTTAACTACGCTTAAAATCATGTTTTTGAGTTTTTTGTGTGTTTCTATTAATTAAAAAAGTATCTAACGTTGGATGTAATAATTTTTTTGAATTTGCACCGCAAAATGTGTCTTTTGATGAGTTTTTCAACCGGCACGCGTCCCAGTCAGGCTGACAACTCTGTTGCTAAGGGTCGTTGCCATGAGGGGGGCGGAGCATAGTTAATGGGTTATAAGCCGACTACGTGTGCGGTGATAGGTCATAAGTCTTACATCAGCTAAGCAGTGACGAAGTCGAGTACGCTATGGGGAAGAGAAAAAATCGTGTTAAAAGTCCATTTCCAGAGAAAAGAAAGAAAATTTTGAGAGTATGTGGGCGGGAGGAAAACCGGTATTTGGAGGAAAACCGGTATTTGTTCAGTCGGATGACGAGAGAGAGAATCTACCTGGAGTGAGCGCTCGTAAGATTTTGAAGGACTTTGAACAGCCCTTGGAGTCTTCTGTCAGTGATCGTGAGGAAGAAACAGTAGCTAATGGGTACAGGCTTTGGCACAGTGGACAGTTGTTAGAAAGTGCCTACAAGTCGTGTGTTTGTCGTGTGTGTGGCGGCAACGTTGTGTTGGTCGAAAGACAGTTACAGCCATTGGCGCATGTACAGCTCAAATAAAAGCATCATGAAATGTTCAATGTTATTCGTCTTTCTTTTTTCTTTACGTATACCTAATAAATGGGTGAAAGAGTAAATCGAATCGTCTTAATTAATTGAGAAATGTATTTGTACGAAAAATTTATTAATAAAAGAAAAAAATTCTAGAAACGATACTTTTAGCCTAGAGAGAAATCCAAGCAAGGGTTGACAGCATGATTAAAAAAATAACAATGAAAATAAAAACGCATGTTAACTTGTATTTTGCGATGTTTGGGAAAAAACTATGTCAGAATCACAGATCCAGCGGGAAGAAAGAGTTCAAAATGTACCCAAAATAAAAATCACGAAAGACTTCTTGAAAAAATTAATACCCCCCCCCACCCCCGAGTTCACAGTTACCTGGATAATCAGTTAAGAACCACTACTGTCACCCAGTTTTATCTGATCACTTTGCCGATAATAGAAAAGGAATCTCTCAAGTAAAATTACTCGATTGCCGAGAGAGACCCACTGAAACGTTCAAATGCAACTTCACACCTCTTAATTGCGGTTAAACGTAATCGCCTTTGTTAGCGCTTCCTTCTACATATCCTTGACACCCTACTGGACGTTACTAGGCTAGGGCCCCCTCCAGAGCTGTCAATCAAAATGGCGGCACACTTACAAGCCTAACGAGTGTTCGGAAAATTTAACAAAAGCACGATTTTCTGCCCTTTCAAAGCACCCAAACAAAATATTTTTAGATGACAATAAGCAATGGTTCCATCTGATCGTATAACCGATAACAGCTAAGCATTTGACTAATAAGCTCTGTTAACCAACCTGTGAACGTTTTTGGCTGTTTTAACAGCTTTCTATATTGACAAGATAAGTGAATCGCTGCCAAGTATATCTCACTATCTGAGCAACCGATCGTTCCAAAAGTTGCACCTATTGTTGTTGGGAATGTGGACTACAGCATGATGTCAGGGGTTTAAGAGGAAATTGTTTGTTTGAAAGTTATTTTTGAAGTGAATAATCCATTGAAATATGGGGTAATTTAACGTAAAAGATGATAAAAAAGTAAATAGTTTAAGACAGTTCCCTGGTACCCCGCTGTAGTGCTTTCACCCAGCTTTATGAGGCCTTTTGAATCACTTGAATAGCTGTCTTGGTTATAGAGAAAATTCCAATTCCGAAAACGGCATTTTCTCCCTAAAATTGGCGCTATAGCTTCATCCGTTGGACACTGTACTTAATCTCTGTCTTTAATTGGCCTTTTGGGAGTTTGTTTTAATTTTTTTATAAAAATTATAAGCCCAGGGCTTTGTTTCTATGACTTTGGTCCTTTTACTATTAGTCACCTTAATAACAGTGTGCATGGTTCAAACCTTTGTATCTTAGATGGCGGTTGTTCCCTAACTTTTCTGAACAGTACACATTACCTGGATTTGGTACTGGTGTATCTTGAACCCTGTCATAAATCATCTGAACCTTTTCTTGAATTCCTGTAAAAGAATGAGATTTCAAGATGTAAGATCTTTAACAAGCAAAATACCCTTTTTTGTTGTTGTTTGTTTTCACGGCTATATGTCGCTGACACTGTCATTATTTACAACTCATCCAACCACACAAGGAATAATGGAAATTAACTAAAACAGGTTCCTTAGACAAAGGTGAACCATAAAAGCAATTAATTGTTAACCTGATTTCAGGGAAACATATAAAAGCATTGAATACATACCTTTCATGATTCCAAAAGATTGATCATGTGCGAATCTAAGATTTACAATTTTTTGTAAATCTCCTACGTAATTTATTAAGGTAACATCAAGAGGTTTAGACAAGATGGCGTCATATTCCTCACTGGTGAATTTACTAGACAGAGCCAGCAGATTGGACTTGAGACCCGAGAAATGTGCCCTGAAGTCTTGGTCACTGATCGCTGCCTTGTTTACATTACCATACACTACATCCCGATATCTTTTGATTCGTCCTATAGTGGATTCTTTTGATGTGTCTTCGTCAGAGGGGTTGTCCCATGCATTCCTAGGACGAGGGTTCAACGAGGTGATGTTCCTTAGCAAAAGCACAGTCAGTGTGAGGTCTAAATCACCAACGGTGACTGACGTTGAGGGATTCCCAGCAGGATACAGCTGGTTTCGCTGGTGTTGGTTAAATAACCTTGGTGGCAATCCAAACAGTTTGCCCCTGACAGTTTTATCACCAAGCACCTTATTTAGCAACCCCGTGTTGGGGTCAAATAGTTCGGGATACACTGTCTGAAGCTCTTTCTGAAGAACATCTTGCAAAACCACCAGGGCATAATTAGAAATCAAAATGTACATGCGGGAAAAATTGTCCCGTTCAGAGCCGACGTATGTCCCTAAGGTTGTTGCCATGGTATCTTTTACTTCTACATCACTCCTTGCCTTACCTGGAATGTAATGGTATAAGAGAATTTTGCCACTCAATGTGGGTTTAATTATATGAAATTGTCTATATGCTTCATTTTTTAACAAATGAACTTACACAATTTTTAATTCCAAAAGATAGTGTACAGCAACTGAAAAGGAGCAAAAAAACGAGAAAAACATAGACATGGACAACAGCATGTGCTTAGTAGATGGAACAATAAATAACAGGTATGCTGAATGGTGGAGATGTGGAGTGAAAATAAACGCTAACGTTTAGAAGCAGGGAGAACGATGATGATGATGATTGTTATAATGATTGAAAATATACCAAACTCTTGCATGGTGCACCTGAGAATTAGGCTGTTCCACACGGCGGAAGATTAATAGATAAAAGAAATTAAAATTTGACAGACGTATTACCAAGGACCTATTAGAATTTTATTGGGGTGTCTGGCTCTTGGCATTGATGATCCTATATTTTTAAGTATTTTCTCATCGAAACTTTGCAATAGCCATACATGAAGACATATCTCTTATGCTCATATTGTGAAATGTATTTTCATTTTTTTCTGCTACGAGAAATCAGAGCATCAAGAAATCAAGGATAGCTATTTCACGTAAGAAGTGCTCTTTCTCGACCCATAGCTCAAGATGAATGTTTTGTGTGGATAATGATACTTTTAGATTTGGCCATCTTATAATATTATTCAATGTGTCAATTTTTCAATGTTTCCCGAATTTTCGATGTTTCCTGAACACGAAGTAATATGCATAGGAAGATTGGTATATCTCGTAAACTTGTTAAAATACCTCGTCAATTGTCCAAAATCTGTAACAAAAATATGTTTAGGTATAGATTGATTATGACCAGACTGAGTGCATAATAACATCATTTTAAAACTCAGATCTATAGTATAATTTACCATACATCAGCAATTATCTAAATATATATGTAACAAGCGTAGTACGTACCACCAAATATCTTCTTTAAAGAAAACTCTCCGAAGAAAAGTACCATCAGTACGACTAGCAGAAATAGAGTTATAATTATTGTCACAACGTCTGTTTCAAACTCCATGTTGAAATTTGTCTCTTAGTCAATTTGCTTGCATTTGGTGTAAATTGAATCAAAATAACATGCATTCTTATAAAATATACAGATAAAGTATATGGTGAAATTAACCTAAACTTAATTGCTCTTTTTATCTTGTGCTCTTTTTCATCCCCATTAAATGCAATGGGTATTCAGCGGCCTGTCAAGGTACATGTTTATCTTGACTTAAAGTATAAAAAATATATATATTGCTACATCCCCATACCGCTCAACCCTCAAGTGACCGTGTGGGGTCATTTACGACCCCAGCCATATGATTTAATGTGCCATATCTTTATATTTTTCCAAATTCCCTTTCCTAGTATAAGTTTGTCAGTCTACTAATTCTACACGCTTCCACATTTTTGCAGGGACCCCGAAGAGAAGCACTGGTTTTTAAACATTGGTTTTAAATTTCATTCAGATGTTCCATTTCTCATCAGTACATTATATTGTATTGCTTTGAACTATGTGATTACAACATAACCACAAACAAGTGGTTTGGGAAGATTGTGCTTGAAATGTTACTTATAGTGCATCGCTGAATCTAATTTCAGTAGCTTTGCTGGAACTTGTTTTCATAACTGTGTCTCTCATTTTGACTGTTACAGTTTTCAGGTATATCAGTTATATGAAGAATTTTGTCGATATAAAATAACACATATACAAACAAGATGTTAGTGTGTGTGTGTGTGCGTGTGTGTGTGTGTGTGTTTTTTTTTTTTTTTTTTTCTAACACAGGTATGGTAGTGACATAGGTTGATCGGATGTGTTATGAGTAGGATGCCTTCCCTCCCAGTATTAGCGTATTCCCTAGCCAGCAAGTCAGCTAGTTATTTTTATTGATCTTAGCAGGATGCTAACTCAACAAAATTCAATTTCCCAACTTTATTTTGTATGATATACATTTTCATTTAGGTTTGCAAAAAAGAGAAGTATTTTTGCAAGTGGGAACTGACAAGGACTGTCTTAATAACGTTGTAATGTTGTTCTTTATATCTGTGTTTGGTTATTTGTTGCAATAAAAGTATTTTAATATTAAAATACCAAATACTTATTACATTAGATCATTATAAAATACCTGTCTTAAATGCTGGGAATAGTATACCGTGTAGGTGTGATAAGCCCCCAACCAGCCTTTCATAATAAGGATCCCTGTAGAGAGCACAATGGGGTCATAGATGACCCAACTTGATCATTTCAGTCAGTAAAATAGCTTGGTCGCTTGAGGGTTAAACACTATTTCATGAGCATACACGTTCTAAGCTTGGTAGTTGGATCACATATGAAAATTATCAAACACTAGCCGAAAAAATTTCTGGCCGTTGGCTTATGTTCAATCTGGACGTAGGTTGCCATCAGACTAATGAGAGTAGATGGTGGATTTTTTAGTGGCTGCCAGCTCAAAACGGGTAATTAATCACTCGGACCGCCCGGAGACACGTCTGTTAGCAAAAGGGTTAAATTTTGCTGTGGCTTCTAAGGCTACCCGTGAACTACCGGTGGATATCATCGTACAGACGGAGCTAGCATGCAGAAATCTTGGCAACAACGAGGTGGATTTTTAAATCTTAAAAGTTGCTACAGACCTGCGTGCGGAGATCGCAAGCCTTATAAACGGTCTGCGAGATCTTTTATCACTAACGCCCATATTAGTCACAACCTACGAATAAACCAAATACCGGAAGAGTATTTACCACTACCATAGCCATTCCTAGCACTAACATTTATCTACTTAGTTACTCGTTCCGTAAATTCCGAGCATGTGTGCGTCGAAGATCACGGTATAGATAGCAAAATATACTAATATGTATATACAAATCATTAAAAAAAAACCGATGGATAACATCAGCAGAGAAGAACGGAGTATCTCTAACTTTATCAAAAAACAAAACCATAACATTAAGATCTCTAGGGAGCTCATGGCAACGTTGTTATTGGGGTGGGGGGTCCTTGGGTGCCACAAGGGGTAGTTTTAATGTGCACTGGTGTCTAAAAGCCGTGTTGGCATTATGCTTTATGTAGATCTTGCACACTTTCTCTGAAATTCTTTTACAATAAGGGATGATCACCTGCTGTTTTTACTGACTGTAACTGTTGGCTCACAGCTGGCCACTGCTGTCCTGTCCTGACGGGTTACCACGCACAGTGTGTGCCTCATCCATCAATGTCTTGGTCAAGTTCTTGCGACCCCCAGTTTCTGATATCGGTGTAGCGGACGGTGCACCTGGAAGTTTAAGTAATGGTTGGTATAAGTGGCCTGCCTGTACACTTTCGAGATCAGATGGCCGTCAATTCCATGTGTGATTGATGAACCCATGCGTTAACCACTTACAATACAACGTAAATAAATCGTGAAAGGTCGTGCGCCTAGTGTACTTTTTACATTCTAATCCTTGTAGTATACCAAGCACTGGAAGGATGTTAGATTGTATGAATTAGCTCCGTCTGTACGATGATATCCACCGGTAGTTCACGGGTAGCCTTAGAAGCCACAGCAAAATTTAACCCTTTTGCTAACAGACGTGTCCCCGGGCGGTCCGAGTGATTATACATTGCTGATTAAATTATTTTCATTTCCGTTTTCTCTGCATCCGTGTATTTGTTTCATTGTTTACTCAGAAAATATGGCTTCCCAATATTTAAATGACATGCAGCGATGCAACATTCAGGGTTTCAGTATATTTAACCATGAATTTTAAAAAAAAAAAAAAAAAAAAAAAAAAAAAAAAAAAAAAAAAAAAAAAAAAAATTGCACAGTGCTTCTTATTAACTTTATTGGTTTCGTAAGTTAAAAATACGATACATATGTAAACCTGGACACTTTGTGTAAAATCTTACGAACAAATGCAATTTATGTTTTTTTTTTTTTTTTGTGTGTGTTTTTTCCCAAAAATATTATGTTTTATGATAATGGTAACTGAAGTTGCAAAGAGGTTGCCAAAGGGTTGCAAGCGCAGTGTGACGCAGGTTTTAGTCAATTGAGTCGTTTTAATTATAAACATGCAGCGGTATTGACATTACGTACTTTGACAATGTAACCTTTGTGTAGTTGCCGCTGTACTCAACACATGTTCTGTACACGTGATTCACGTGGGAAATCAAGGCGTGGGGTACGAGAGTATGAAATAACGGGCACCAACGCGCCTGAAAGTCACTCTTTATAAACAAGTACTTAATTGAGCGTCACTTTAGATTATATATGGTGTTGGTTTGGGATTTGTTTTAAATCATCGTTTAATGGCATAAGGCCGAATGGTAACTGCCTTTTGTCGATAAAATATTAAGACTGGATAAAGATTTTTTATTGCATTTCTCCAAATGAGAAGTAGTGTTTTATAAATAAATATCTCTTTCACTCACTCCTCTTTCACACACCAAAACTTAGGCATTTACAATATAAATGTATATATACAACATATATTAACAACGATATGTTGAAAACCCAACTGTTAAAGACTTGCTTAAATTTGATAAATAATACAAAACTTTATAATCTAATACAAACAAAAAACTCATAAGTGTCTTTTCCCGACAGGGAAAATACGCAGCAAGAAAATATCAGTCCTAGAAGAGAGGGTGCAGCTTTTTCTATTTCTTATTAAATTTGTCTATTGTCATGTTTCCTATACTTATATTTCTTTATGCGATATAGGCCTATCTCTTTTCTATTCTTATATTCTCTAAATGTGGTGTAATGTTTATCATTTTACATTTATATATACTTAATTTGGTTAAAGTCGGCAAATTGTTAAGCACATTTAAATTCATATTTGGAATCCCTATAGCATTATGCCAGTTGCTGTCACTTGTAGTATTTGTCGAGTTTACTATTGGATCCAGTCTTGGGTTTTTACCCACAGAGGAGCAATTACTTTGCATTCAGTATATAACAGTTGAAGAGCTTCAGGGTGTTCGCTACAGAAGGAGCAAGTTTCTGCATCTTTTATCCTTATATTTCCTTTGAGTTTGGAATTAAGTAGAAAGGTTTCCTTCCTTATTATTATTTAGTAACCATTTAAGTTAGGTTGGACTAAAAGGGAGTTCAATTTTTTCATTTTTTCATTTTCAATATTCATTTTTTTTTCATTTCTTTCTCTACGCACAGCTTGTGAACGTGACATAATTTATTATATTCCAAAACCTTTCCTTGAACTGATCATATCTTAAGTAATTCCCCCTCTGTAAAGATCAATTCCTTCCCTTTCCGACCAATTAATTCACTATCATTTTACGGCAGTACACCGCATTTCCTTACACTGAGGGTGTTTGAAGGTTTACAGCGGACTTTGAACAAGTAGATCCTGAACATGTCTAGTAAAGCAGGTTTTTCATCCGGAATGCACAGTGAAAAATGCAGGATTTTCTATTTGGGTAGAATGTAAAGGATCTGATGATATAAACATAAATGTAGATGAAACGGGAAAATCAGTGTGTGAGAGATACATATAGCAAAACATCACAAATGTGAGGCATCGTGGGGAACAACTTAGACTCAAAGTACCATATGGTCATATAATGGAAAAAATCAAAGTGTTTCACAGTGATACAAGAAAAAACAACAATAACCCTAGAAGCCATACACATCAAGGAGACAGGGACCAGTCTCAGCAGAAATGCTGGGGCCATCCTCCCGGACCTATACTAGCCTTTCTTAAGACAGTAGGTAGTGTATCTCCTGGATAGAGGTTATTCACCTGGATATACTCATTCCCTGATGAAAATGATCCTAAGGACTGAAAAAAAAAAACATTGGGAAATTTGAAAACACTAAAAAGGACAAATAATAAAGTAACTTGTCTTCACTCAACAGCTAATATTTTACTGTACAATATTTGCTGTTGAGTAAAGACAAGCTACACTTTATTCTTTGTCCTTTGTGTTTTTAAATTAAGGACACAAAATACGGACCTTTCCCCATATTGAGATCATCCATTATTATTATTATTATTATTATTATTATTATTATTATTATTATTTGAAAACTTCATTTTGTGAAGTATTTTTCTGTCATATTTGCCATTTTTTCGGGTTAAAAATCTACCTGTAGACAAAGCTGAACATAATCACAGACAGACACAGGTATGGAGAGAATAACCAAAGCAATTAAAGAACACATACAGGGGCACATGTAACAACACGCTTTTTACGTACTTACGTTAATATACGTAATCAAATTACATGTACATGTAAAGCATAAAATAACGTATAAAAATGTTTGAAAATCGAAGAAATGTTGATTGATATCATATTTTCCAAGCTTTCTTTTGCATGTGATATTACATTTGATCACACAATTTAAGTTTAGAGTACAAAGTACTGTCAAAGAGCAGTTCTCACTGACGTCATGTCTTGATGAGTCAGAGGCATTCAAACGAATTCGTGGTAGAGGGGGGTCTGCTCTATTGAAACTTCAATTGAGTACCAAATTATTGATGCCGTACACGAACCATATCAGAAGTCGAGAAAAATAAAATTGATTTACAATTTTGTAAAAGTCTTTTTGATGCAGCCCCGTTTTTTGTTTAAAATGTAGATTACACTTATTTTCACTACATAACCGATGAAGAATCATTTCAGCATCATAATAAAACGACCTGCCTCAGACCAGTTATAAATCTTAGAACCGTTTTTTTTTTTTAGTTCTGTTGGGTCGGAGATGTAAAAAAGTTTTGATTATTGCAACGTAAATAATTTCTTTAAAAATAGTATAAAAGGTTGGAAAAGATTTCTGAAAAGGATCTTTGTGTGTGTGTGTGTGTGTGTGTGTGTGTGTGTGCGTGCGCGCGCGCGCGCGCCAAGGAGCCGGTATATGTAGGCCGTACTTTTCTTTGTTGGCTTCAAGTTTTTTAAGATGAAAAATAAAGCTTTGAAAATAGTTATATTTAGATGCAGTAGCAAGCCTTAATCTTAGATATAAGCCTCATACTGTACCTTTAAAAATTCAAACGTTCAGTGGCCGATTTCACAACCAATTCTTGAAAAAACTTCATCAAGGCAAGATCGTCTCTACACCGCAGAAAAAAAACAACGTTTACAGGTTGCAAAGTACAATTCACAAGCTAAATTCAAGTCCTATTTTATCTTAAGTCTTGAAAAAGATGTTTGTCCTTGAATGCCGTCAAGATATTTCTCTAGGATGGTGAATAAAATGGCGCCCGTCGAAAGTCGTCAGGTGATGTTGTTTACGTAAATAATGCTGAGTCATTAAATATTTTCAGTTTCACGCATTTCTCTTATAATTCCAAGATTGATTCCTTTGCAGGGGCGGATCCAGATAAATTTTCTGACAGTCTTCCAAATTATTTTTGTTGATTCGTCCTCCATTTTTGACCGTCTTTCGACAGAAAAAATTAGACACCCGTCAATGTAAACATGAAAATCTGACCGTCTTCCAGAAGACCCAGAAGACGGCCTAAATCCGCCCCTGCTTTGACCCAGTAACAATTACCCTGTATGTAGTACTTCTGTCTTAGCATCAAATCCTTATGTCATATACACTGATCTGTTCTTTACTAACAATTTGGTTATGGAACTTTAGCGATTTCGAGCGATATTTGCCTTATAATAACTCGGTATTGCTAGGTTGACCCAAAGTGAACTTAGTCAATTGAATCGCTTGAATGAAAGGCATGCATCGGTACTGACATTACGGGTTTTGACAATAGAACCTTTGTATGGTTGCTGCTGAAACTGTACTTAACACAGGGGCATGTGCTGTGTACGTGAACCAAGTGAGAAATCTAAGATTGGAGTACGTGAGTGTAAAATAGCGGGCACCAATGCGTCTGGAATCACTCTTTATAAACATGTATTTAATTAAGCGTCACTTTAGATTATATAGATAAGAGATACATGTAGATAGATAAGAGTACTGTTCTGGGATTTGTTTTCAATCATTGTTTAAAAGCATAAGGCCGACTGGTAGCTGCATTTAGTCGAGAAAATCTAAAGCCTGGATGAAGTTTTTTAATTGGATTTCTCCAAAAGAAAAATACAATTAGATAATTAACTAAATAAACATCTCTCTCACTCACTCCTCACACCAACACTCAGACATTAACAGTATATATAAACAACGATAACGAAATTTAACAGTTAAAGACTTGTTAACATCTGATAACTAATGCAAAACATTTAATGATCTACCTGTAAAACAGATAAAAAAAATATTACGTGTCTTCACTATCAAACCCCGGGCATCATTTCAGCAACATACATATGTAATAAAACGACCTGCCTCAGACCAGTTATAAATCTCAAGACCGTGTTTTCTAGTTCTGTTGGGGCGGAGATGTAAAAAAGTTATGATTATTACAGCATAAATAATTAACTTACAGATAGTACAAAAGGTGGGAAAAGATTATTAGAAAAAGATCTTAATTTTTTCATGTGTGTGTGTGTGTGTGTGTGTGCCAAGGTACCGGTATATGTACACACACTGGACAATAGCAGTTTCGCACCCTGAATCAGAGTAATCAAAATTATAAACCTGAAGAGGCGGAATATAAGCAATGTCAGAATAGCGATACAGTTGAATTGTTTAGTCAGAACCGTTTCTTTTGTGAAATTTGATGTTAATAAAATGATACCAGGAGCATGTCATTCCACAGTAATTTATCTCCCCCGATGTATTGGTTCAGTAGGGGTGACACTTCTATTTTCCAGTGTGGGTAGGACGTATTTTTCTGTGTTAGCTTGAAGTAAATTGAAACTTGCAATGTTTTGTAAGATGAAATTTTTTTTTTTTTTTTGAAAATTGTTATATATAGATGTAGTAGCAAGCCTTAATATTAGATATAAGCCTCATACTGTACAGCTGTAACTTTAAAATCTCGAACGTTCAGTGGCCGATTTCACAATAGAATAGGACGGGGTAAAAATAAGCCTCATACTGTACCTTTAAAACCTAGAACGTTCAGCGGCCGATTTCACATCCAATTTTTAAAAAGTCTTCATCGAAGCAAGACCGTCTCTACTCCGCAGATAAAAACAACGTTTGCGGGTTGCCAAGTACAGTTCACATGCTAAAGTCAAGTTATGTTTTATATTAAGTCTTTAAAATGGCGTTTGTCCTTGAATTCCGTCAAGATTTTTCTCTGGGGAGGTAAATAAAATAGCACCCGTCGAAAGTTGCCAGGTGACGTTGTTGACGTATATAATGCCGAATCTCAAAACATTTACAGTTCCTCACATATTTCCAAGATTGATTCCCTGGATGCAGTAAAATACGCTATCTCTATCTTAGCATCAAGTCCTTATGCCATATAAACTAACTGTGAGTTAGCAAACTTTGCCGATTTTGAGCGAAGTTTGCCTAATAATAACACGATATTGTTGTTTGACCTAAAGTGAACTTAGTCAATTGAGTCGTCTTAATGAAAAGCATGCAACGGTATTGACATTAAGCGCTTTGAAAGTAAAAGCTTTGTGCAATTTCTGCTGTTCTTAACACAGGGACATGTCCTGTACACGTGATCCACGTGAGAAATCAAGGTGTGGGGTGCGTGAGTGTGGAATAGAGGGCACCAATATGTGTCTGAAAGCCACTCTTTTATAAACATGCATTTAATAAAGCGTCACTTAAGATAATATAAGGTACTGTTCTGGGATTTGTTTTCAATCATTGTTTAAGGACATAAGGCCGATTGGTAGCTGCATTTATGCCATAAAATCTAAAGCCTGGATGAAGTTTTTAAATTGGATTTCTCCAAAGTAAAATAAAGTAAAAAGTAAAATACAATTTGATCAATGACTATTTAAACATCCCTCTCACTCACTCCTCTGACACTCAGACATTAACAATATATATATATAAACAACGATAATGAAATCTAACAGTTAAAGACTTGTTAACATTTGATAACTAATACAAAACTTTATGATCTTTTACAGATAAAAAACTTATAAGTGTCTTCACTATCAAACCCCGGGCATCATTCCAGCAACATAATAAAAACGACCTGCCTCATACCAGTTATAAATCTCAATACCGTGTTTTCTAGTTCTGTTGGGGCGGAGATGTAAAAACGTTATGATTATTACAACATAAATAATTTACTTACAGATAGTGTAAAAGGTGGGAAAAGATTATTAGAAAAAGATCTTAATTTTTTCATGTGTGTGTGTGTGTGTGTGTGCCAAGGTACCGGTATATGTACACACACTGGACAATAGCAGTTTCGCACCCTGAATCAAAGTAATCAAAGTTATTAACTTGAAGAGGCGGAATATACATGTAAGCAATGTCAGAATAGCGATACAGTTGAATTGTTTAGTCAGAACCGTTTCTTTTGTGAAATTTGATGTTAATAAAATGATACCAGGAGCATGTCATTCCCCAGGAATTTATCTCCCCCAAAGTATTGGTTAATGAGGGGTGACACTTCTATTGTCCAGTGTGGGTAGGACGTATTTTTCTGTGTTAGCTTGAAGTAAATTGAAACTTGCAATGTTTTGTAAGATGAAAATTTTTTTTTTGAAAATTGTTATATATAGATGTAGTAGCAAGCCTTAATATTAGATATAAGCCTCATACTGTACAGCTGTAACTTTAAAATCTCGAACATTCAGAGGCCGATTTCACAATAGATTAGGACGGGGTAAAAATAAGCGTCATACTGTACTTTTAAAACCTAGAACTTTCAGCCGCCGATTTCACATCCAATTCTTAAAAAGTCTTCATCGAAGCAAGATCGTCTCTACTCCGCAGATAAAAACAACGTTTGCAGGTTGCCAAGTACAGTTCACATGCTAAAGTCAAGTTATATTTTATATTTAGTCTTTAAAATGGCGTTTGTCCTTGAATTCAGTCAAGATTTTTCTCTGGGGAGGTAAATAAAATGGCGCCCGTCGAAAGTTGCCAGGTGACGTTGTTGACGTATATAATGCCGAATCTCAAAATATTTACAGTTCCTCACATATTTCCAAGATTGATATCCTGAATCCAGTAAAATTCGCTATTTCTATCTTAGCATCAAGTCCTTATGCCATATAAACCAGGCCCGTAGCCAGAGGGGGTTCGGGGGGTTCGAAAGAACCGCCCCTTTTNTGTGTGTGTGTGTGTGTGTGTGCCTGTGTGTGTGCCAAGGTACCGGTATATGTACACACACTGGACAATAGAAGTTTCACACCCTGAATCAGAGTAATCAAAGTTATAAACCTGAAGAGGCGGAATATAAGCAATGTCAGAATAGCGATACAGTTGAATTGTTTAGTCAGAACCGTTTCTTTTGTGAAATTTGATGTTAATAAAATGATACCAGGAGCATGTCATTCCACAGTAATCTATCTCCCCCAAAGTATTGGTTCAGTAGGGGTGACACTTCTATTGTCCAGTGTGGGTAGGACGTATTTTTATATGTTAGCTTGAAGTAAATTGAAACTTGCAATGTTTTGTAAGATGAATTTTTTTTTTTGAAAATAATTATATATAGATGTAGTAGAAAGCCTTAATATTATAGATATAAGCCTCATACTCTACCTTTTAAATCTCGAACGTTCAGTGGCCGATTTCACAACCAATTCTTGACAAAAACGTCATCAATTCAAGATTGTCTCTACACTGCAGATAAAACCAACGTTTGCAGGCTTTCAAGTACAGTTCACATGCTAAAGTCAAGTCATATTTTACATTAAGTCTTGAAAGTGACCTTTGTCCTTGAATTCCGTCAAGATTTTTCTCTGGGAAGGTGAATAAAATGCCAGTGGGCTTCTTTATGCGGTGAATTCTCACTCACTGGTTTTTTCACTCATCTTTTCACTTTACTAGGACAGGTCTTCTTTACATTAAGTTTTTAAAATGACTTTTGTCCTTGAATCCCGTCAAGATATTTCTCTGGGGAGGTAAATAAAATGGCGCCCGTCAAAAGTTGTCAGGTGATGTTGTTGACGTAAAAAGTGCTGCTTCATAAAATATTTACAGTTCCTCACATATTTCCAAAATCGATTCCTTTGATCCAGTAATATGCGCTATCTCTATCTTAGCATCAAGCTCTTATGTCATAAACACTTATCTGTTCATTACTAACATTTTAGTTATCGAACTGTCGTGATTTCGAGCGATATTTGCCTTATAATAACACGGTATTGCTAGGTTGACCCAAAGTGAACTTAGTCAATTGAATCGTTTGAATGAAAGTCATGCAGCGGTATTGACATAACGCGTTTTGACAATAGAACCTTAGTGTGGTTGCTGCTGTATTTGATACAGAGACATAAACCAAGGCGTGGGGTGCGTTAGTGTGGAATAGCGGGCACCAATGCCTCTGAAAGCCACTGTTCATAAAATATATTTCAACGACTTTGAATTTAATGAATTGCAGTTGCAGAGACACTCATGGTTGCGCAGGAGACTCTCGCTTTGTAGTGACACAATATTAGTAGTGCTGCGCATGCGGCATTTAGAGCTGTGTTCATTTGACGCTAAGCTCTCAGACAGGAAGGTCACACCTAAATTTAAAAAAACTCTATCTATATATTTATGTTATAGAAATAGGTCTAATTTATATTTTTATTTTTCATGTAATGGAAGTTTTCTCCTTGATGCCTGCAATGCATATTGTAGAGTCTACGTTGAGGGCAGAATGGATTTTCTGTGCGGACAATTTAATATATTTTTGAAATGAGCATTTTAAGTAAAGGGTTTAAGGGTGAAGAATTTAATTTCTGTCTTTATGTCTTTAGCGATGTGAATCAAGCAGCGGGAAAACCTGGTCACAGATCTATACATGAGATAATTACGAGATCAGACCCCGTACGTACCCCATATGCTCCCGTCCCCCAACCTTCGTCCCAGGAGCATAAAATGAGTGCTCGCGGCTCACGCTTTCGTGTCGCTAATGAGTGTCGATTGCGCAACGTGTACAATCATTTTCACAACCTTCTAGCGTACTCCCTTCTTGAATGGTCATTTAACGTGAAGTGTTTATTACACTGCTTTATGTGTCATCGTGAGCGGTACAAATCGAGAGTCAAACTTTGCAAACCATCACTTTTTGAAGATGCCTCTTAGCGTCCGTAATGTACCTGTTTGCGTATAATCGTCCTCCGAGAACAAGCACTGCGAATTAACGACATCAACGTACAAATTGGAAATGTTTGTTTCAAAGTTTCTCGCCAGTCAATATACGATGTTTTACAGAAATACAGCGAAGGCTCTTTATTTTGGTTTGGTTTGCGCATGTAATGCGTCATCCACTTTTTGAAATGAGGGATTGTTTTGATGATCTTTTTAGTATTCATCTCTCGCCCTAGCACAGGTCTCAAACTACTGCGCATGCGCGAAAAGTACTCTGTTTGAAATAAACAAATGGTGAAATTGACAAAGCCTGCCGGTGTTTACCGTCTGGTTGATTTGATTTAATTTGCTTTCTGGTGTTGTTTTGAGAAATCACATTAGAAAATTTTTGTCGATTGTATGTTTAAAAAGCAAATCCATCGGACTTTCCTGATTAACATTCATTTTGCCGTTATTGTAAGGGGGATTCCCTTCGCATTTATAGTGTTATATGTGGCCCCAAGGGGATTTTCCACCCCTCCCCCACTCTTGATTAATATATTTCTTCATCGGGCAGATTGAAAATTATATTGCAAAATACATTAAAAATCGTAAGAAGGTTAATTGCAGATAATGCTGTAAGGATATTCTTATTGGGTGGCGAACTCGGTCAATATAAAAATTTTTACTTCGTCTTACGATTTTGGAGCGCCTATTCTAATTTCTGAAAGCGAGGCTATGGAACCAAACAGTACGATACAATTTGTAATCTAAAAAAAAGGATATTTTTTAATAGAGGTCATAGCCGGGCGTACATCAAAAGGCGACTCGTTTATCATTGTGATATTCAATAAGAATTAATATAAAAGATACGATATAATAGATTCTTGTAGACGGCCTATTTATTATCTTTATTGATTTTTAAAAGTATTTGGAGATTAAAAACACAAAAGTTGTCTGGTTTCATATCGAGGCACCCCGTTTCGTTTGTGTGCTTCTCGCCCTTTGGCAGCACCATGTTTAGATCAGAGGTGTTTCTGTCACATCATTACAAGGGTCTCACTTGTTTGCAATCAGTATCATTAATGATGGTGCCAGAGTAAGTTACATTTGCTCTTCCTCTCTGAGCCTTTCTTCCAGATAGTGCCCAATATATGTGGAGACAAAAAGAAATTTAGTGCGGGCACAGTGCCTAGCGAACTGCGGTATTCTTTTCCTTATTAGAGATGATAAAGTAAATGGTTTATATACCTCTGTGTACTGTTAGGAACATGTTGGTCTTTCCCAACTGATAATCAATGCCCTACTTAATGCTGTGCATAACATCTTCTTTATATAGTAAAATGCTCTCTACAAAGGTTTTAAGACCAGTGGAGGATTTATGAGTGACCCCCCCCCCCCTTTTTCGGATTTTGAAAAAAAAAAGGTTTTTCCAGTGACCTTGTAATAAAATTAGAATTTAGCTAGCTGAATCATAGTTCTAAACCGTGCCAAATGGCACCTTTTGCCTTCCAAAACTCAAAATAAAAAGAATAATAAATTCTACCCCAACGCCAAGGGAGCAAGGGTCGGCTATGCATCCAAGGTTTGTCATTATAAAAAAAATGAATAGAAAATTAAAAAAAAACAACCCTCCTTTCAAATAATCATGGATCCATCCCTGAAGACCATTATAATAAGAGCATGCTCAAGGTCGGACTTAAATAATTTCAGTAGTTGATTACATGCTTCCCAGGCTGTTTGAAATCTTGAGAGAAGTTATATGATGAAGTTGCATGTATTTTAATATTGAAGCTTGATAGATTTTACAGTGGATGATTATGTAAATCTAAGGGGGTGAATATCCCATAGACCATCTTCTTTACCACCATCCTGTCTCTGCGTCTTTTCTATTATACACATCTTAATTAGCGCAGTTGTATTGTAACAGGTAAAGATTACTGAGACCATGCCAAGCATATAGGCCTACTGATAAACTATGTACTTAAATTGACATCCGTTTATCCGTTTCAATAGGCCTATGCTTTATATGAGATGTATTGAAGACAGAGTTGGCAAATCATTATGAATGTACATCACGGCAAAAGAAAGGGACAACAACTCTCTGATGAGTTTCCTAAATTAAATAGTTTATTAATATGAAAGATGTACATACTACAAATAATATTGATGAACAGCCATAAAATTTATTTCACACCATGATACAGTTGCTTTTAACTTAAGATTGAATTCAATTATTTGAATTTTACTAAGAAAATATTTTGTAATTTTTGCGGTGCCCACAGGAAATAAAAACAAAAACAGTGTGTAGGCTAACCCATAACAAAATAAGACATTTTACTTTCCAAAAATATTAATAAATAGGCCTACATACAATATATTTCTTTCACACAAAGTGATACACAGATTTACACCAAATTTTTCACAAACATTCTAAAATTTCATGAACGGCTAAATGCCAAGTCAAGAAATTAGCTATCTAATTCCTTATTAAAAAACACTCGATATACATGTACATGTAGCCTACATTTACTAGCTAGTGTACAATATTAAAAAAAAACACTCACACACAAATATGAGTATGTGTACCGAAAAAAAGAAAACAAATTATTAGATGAAATAAAGTTCTGCAATCAGCACATCAATTTATATTCAAATAAGGATATATGTTTATATAAATGAGTCAAAATAAATAATATAACCAACACATGTTAACTTGTTAGGGACCATTGTAATTTGAACAGCTGGTGTTTGAAAAGAAAAGAAAAACATAAATGTAACAATTTTCTACAATTGTGTCAAGTTATTTACACCATGATTTGGAATGCACTATACCAGCAGTTGTTGAAGGCTGACAATAAAATACAATGTGGCAATTTAGCAGATTCCTCTTCATATTTTCACACTAGAGTCATGTCATAAAAACTGAATACTAAATACTGGCATGCTGAACAGCACTACTTGGCGATAAAACTTCCATCAACAGTAATATCGCACTATTGCAATCACATCATGAAATATACATTTTTATGCAAAAAGTTTCAGTTTATAAAGGTATTTGGATATCAAGTAACTACATGGAGTCCTCGCCATCACTTTCCTCAGACAACGATAAATGTGTGTGTAGGCCTACTTCCACTTTGCAGTTAAGACTGCGGTCTGGTTGCGGGAGACTCTCCTCAAGGTTATTATCCTTAAGTTCCCAAGATGATACATGCTGGTAAGAGCTGACAATGGCTTCTGTCAGCTCACTGAGGCGGTCAACTTTGTCCAGGTCATTATTGGACATGTAAATATTCATTCCAGTCTGCTCTGACACTGTACTGAGAGATTGTATCAATGCTATCAGTGGACTGGTGATACCGTGGTACAGACCCAAGTGATTACCACTAAACATGAAGAGTTTCAGCTTAGTGGTGTGTATCACACCTTGGCTCAGTTTACGCACGGCTTCACAGACATCCTGACATCTGTCATAGTCTGTCCTATCACCCCTAGGCAACGTATGCTTGCTAGGCCCATACCTGGGTATGTGACCTAGGATGAATCTACCGTCATAGAATACATCATTAAGGAAAAGGTATTTTAATTCTGACACATATTGAAGGTTTTCCCCCAGAAGCTTTACACCGTAAGCGCAAAGGCAGACTTGACAAAATTTTATGTGAGTCAAATTAGCATTGGTATTAGGCAGTGTACCTAGTGCAGATTGAAGATCTTGTAATACAAGTTCATCAACTTTTGATCTTACAAAAATGCACTTCAGGGACGCTATCTGTTGGATCGTTTGAATGTCTTGATCATTTAAATTTATTTCACTGACATCCAGAAGTTCCAATTTTCTGGGATTTGGTATTGATGATAGAATGCCACTTAAAAAACCGTCTATTACAAGAGTGTCGAGGTTAGGAGCTTTTGATAAAACTTCATTCAAGACACTTTTGCAATCATCGCACGCGTGGCTTGAATACCAAAGAAAAGCTTGTAGTTCCTGAAACGTGTCGCAAGTCTTGAGTAAA
The DNA here is from genome assembly GCF_001039355.2 of Lingula anatina. The sequence continues at coordinate 72,845 of NW_019776090.1, read as the reverse complement.
GACAAAAATTTGTGATCTGGTTCAACTATTGATGCACTGTGCAAAAAGACAGCTCTTACATCTTTGAACATACCAGAATATATCTGTGGAGTGCGCAATGCACCATCCACGCTATCATACAAAACCTGCTGGAATCTGGAATCAGAATGCTGAAATGATTTAGGCATGTGAAGTGTCGTGTGCCAGGAGAAAAGCTCAGGGGGCAGCACGGTTTCCTGAGGACAGTGGGCATACCAGTGTTCTAGGAGGAGATCATTACACCACTGGCTGTACTTCCTATCATAGGCCCATCCAAAAGCATGAACGTTATTTTCTAATGAGTAATATTCGCGTTTCTGGGATGCACCCTGTAGAGCTTTAGCTGTCTTCAGGACTTTGACAGCTGCCCTCTCTGTTAACCCACACAAGAAGCGCAACACATACTCCATGTTGTAGAGCGCATAAATGGTGTGTAAGTTTTCCAAATATTGATCTAAAACACCATAATTCTTACTTAATGTCCACGCCAGGTATTTTGCAGCAAAAAACTCCTGAATGGTTTTGTGTAAAAAAGTTACTTCTTGTTTTACGTCAAGGTTACTGTGCACCTTAAACTTGCTGAACAGACCTAAACTGTATAATTCACTGATATCTGAATTTGATTTCAGGTCATTTTCACTAAATATGAGACCCCCATCTGGCTTCAGCAGTCCTTCGTAAGCCATCTTACCAAGGCTAATGAAATTTTGTTCTTCAAGTTTTCTCACATGTGCAGATTCTTCCATTTCTTTCTGTGTGGTAATGTCGTATCTTCGTCTTACAAGCAACTGTATTAGTTTCTTGAATAGCAGTGTATATGAAGCTGGGAGTGAATCTGTCTTGGCACCACTTTCCTGATCCTCTTGCCACATGAGACAAATGAAAAGTAAAAGTATTGGGATCTCAACCAGAGACATCAGTTTCCTTTCCTTCAGGTAGCCTACGAGACCTATTCCTATTGATTCCTGGACGCCCTTGATCTCGAAATATGATATATAATCTCGGTTAAATTCGAATGATGATAATGAATCTGCTTTCCATTTTAACGGGAAGGTTTCATAGTCTGACTTCAATTTCAGGTACTTATCATATGTCTGTTTATCATTAAAGAATTTAGCAACATATTCAACTATGCTGTCCTCTGTTAGTCCAGTGATATCATACACACTGTCCATTATTCGTAGGTTCAATCCTTCTACCTTCGTTGGACGTGTTGTGATGACGGTGCATACATTCTGGTATTTTTTGCAATCGATGATGTTGGTTATTTCTTCAGAAGTATTACGATTGTATTCATCATAGCCGTCAAAGACCAACAACACATGGTCACTGTCCTTATTCAGCACTACCTTTATCACATTCTCATTTTCTGCAGTGCAAGGGATTTGCATTTCTATTGCTTTCTCCAAAGTTTGATCTTTCTTAATTTCAAGTAGATTCAAGATGAACAGGTGTTTATAGTTTGAAAGTCCCGCATGACAATCCTTCTTACCTAGTGTAGCATTTGCCCAGTCTGTTGCTATCTTCTGTGTAAATGTGGTTTTGCCGATGCCTGCTTTACCTCTGACCAATATTCTCTTTGGTGTCTTCCCTTGTGCGTAATCATTAAATATTGATGTATAGCTCTGGTTTGGACCAGAACTGGTACTTGCTGCTTTCTTTCCCTCTTGTACCCACTGCGAATTAACGTATACTTCATCTATGAGCATCGTGTCGTCGGGGTCCCAGGGAAGACGCTGTATCTGGCTCATGTGACGGATGTAGAATTCGGCTAGTTGCTTGTTTTTTGACTCTACTGGACTGGTTTCAGGTGCCTGAAAATAGAGAATAGATCTAAGGTTTTAACTTTTAGTTAATATAAGAGGCAAAGGGTAACCTGCAACTGAAATGAAAAGTACCACCTTGCGTACACAGTGTTTGTATTTCAAATAACAATGTTGGCAACATTATGAAAATCTAAATACCATATGTTTCAATAGAAACATGTATACAGTACATCGCTCATTCAAACCTAATTAAAGTTACATAAACACATTGAATTTGGACCACAATTGATAATTACAACAATACGGGTTGGTGATTTAAAATAAAAAATTAATAATAACTCGATCGGAACTTGAAAATTATGATGCTTTGTCTGTCCATGTACTCATCGTTAATTACTAGTACATGAAAACAGGAGCCCTTGTGGATACCCCCCCCCCCCAAACCACCTCCCAGTTAATACCTCTCTACTCATTTATGGAAAGCCGGGCTGGGATGATGAGAAATTATTTCAAATCTCAAAATATTTAAGAATGATGTGATTTTTTCTTCAGTCAACAGCTAATATTGAGGTAAGTTTTAATAGTTCAATAGTTCGATGTCTATCAGGACATCTTCTTCAGGGAATGAGGCTATCCAGGTGAATAGCCTCTACTCGGGAGGTGTACTCCCCCCCCCCCCCCCT
>NW_019776090.1:55340-70021 GCF_001039355.2 Lingula anatina | reverse complement strand
CCCCCCCCCCCCCAATTGTCTTAGGAAAGTACACGTACACCTCTTCGGAAAGTACCAAGTACACCTCCTGAGTAGTCTATTCACCTGGATAGCCTCAGAAGACAAAGTGGAGAAATATACCCTTACCTGTTCGTGAGTACCCGTTATTATTGTAGTTGATGTTGGATCAAGTTTGCTGCCTGTAAAGGAAGAGTAAACTATAAAATCTTTACAATTGAGCATGGCAAATGGCTGCCGGTGTTTGAGAACTGTTGATATTAAACTCACACACACACACACACACACACACACACACACACTAGTATACAACCATGGCGGAACTGCAGGTTGTCATATAAATATGCAAAAGGTATCTGATTTCATCTCTGTTGATGTTACATATACCTAGTGACGTCAGTGTAGACTGAAAATGTCAGATTGACACTGCAACATTTCTAGTATCTTAAATCGATTTTTTTTTTTTTTTTTTTTTTGGTGATAAAAAAGGCCTTAACAAACCAATCAATTTTACAAACTGACGGACTTTCCCCCAATAAATACTATTATTACTGGTTGGCCACTACTATCTTTCATCCACACCCTTGGTATATAAAAAAGAAAAGTTCGTTATTTTAAATAACAAAATGCAATGTTGTTGATTCATCTGATTTGACGAATTGTTGTTTATCAGAATAAAGTAACTTACGTTTTGCAGAATGTTTTAAAAATTGTGGGTTAGGGTCTCCAATCCGGCGTTTTCCTAGAAAATATAATAAGAAATGCATTTAAGTTTGTTTTCATGTTGAATACATCGTGCAAACTCGTAAAACACAAATGATATTTATATACAAATGTTGTACAATATTTTTTGAAACTATCACTGTACTTCCCACCCCGCCCTTTACTAACAAAATAATAAAATGTTGTATTAATTATGTTTGAACATACGTGAAAAAACATTATATTTAATCCCATCTTCTCTTCACTACTCATAAAATTTTATACGAATATTACGGCTTGTGATAAAGACGATTGTATTTGAATACGATTTGAATATTTGTAATTTTTCTAGTCTTACCACGTCTAGTCCTTGGATCTGAGTTTCCAGATTTTTGGCCACTTGTGGAGGTTGAGGGTGCTGGAGAATCCTTGTCAGACAGAGTAGAAGATCTGCTTCGAGATCCTGATTTGGAGGAAAGTATTGTTAAGAAATTATATTTGCACAACTGTACATCAGTATCACTATTACAGAAACCGTACTTTGATAAATATTCTGGCATAGATACAATGTGCAAACAATATTTATTTATTTTCTAAATCTTACTTCTTTTAGCCCTCTTCTTGCGGTGACGTCTAGTTTTCTGGTCACTTCTGGAAGTTGAGGGTGCTGGGGAGTCGTCGCTGTCAGACTGGGAAGACGATCTGCTTCGAGAACCTGATTTGGGGGGGGAAATAAACTGTTTATACACGTGCATATCTACTGTAATATCACAAGGACAGATGTTCTATATTAATTGGAAAGTGGTATTCAAGCAAGTGCAAGTAATTGCTTCCTGGAAAAGATTAAGTAAAATGGGTGATGATCAAGAAGTCATGAAATATATAAATGATTGACATGGTCATAAAAATCACAGCAGCAAAGGTGTCAAATGGACAGACTTATAATTTAAGAACCTTACTGATTTAGTGGCATTAGTACATGCAGTGAACAGCCAATTTAACTTTAAAGTGTAAAGAATATATTTTGTCATGTATGATGTAATACATACATGTAGCTTAAAATACAATATATTGGTTCTTAAGTATGCACTATTACTGTGTAAATTTCAAAATTTTAAAACAAGAAAAAGGCCTTGGACCAGTTGAAATTCAAAGTCAGACGTTGGAAAAAAGTCCATGTCTAAATAATGCATTACTTAAAATTGACATGACGTTTTCTCGCCATCAACAAGTCACAGTAAAGGTACTCCATAGTAAATACACGACCTTGGACTGACCGATGTCGAAATCGCCCAAACTTGGGCTGGAGAAGAAACGCGCGGCTGTCCAACGCTCTCTTGTGGTCTGAATGATTAAATACAATAAACCAGTCGAGTTTGAAGGAATGAGCGTCGTTTATGTAAAAAATATCCGAACGAGTCAACCATTGTATCAACTCCCTTTGAGTAAGGGTGAAACCTACATCGTGCCTCATACCTTTTGCTTTTTATCACCATTGCACAACAGGCAACGACAACAATGGAACTAGAAAATTTTGGGTCGTAGATTTTTTCCGCTTCTTCTACAGTGTATATCTCTTGAAATGTACGTTTCATAGAAGAAATATATTCCACTCTTTTTGCCAAATTTGACTGGTGAATAATTGAATACATTAATGTTACATTGATACGCCCGTAACGTTATGCAGATATAATGCAGAAATAAACTGGAGATACAGTGCCATCACATTAAAAATAATCCGAGTGAATTTCCTAATCACCAAAAACCAATAAAGAGGTGCAAATGAAGTCACAGGCATGCTCTAAAGAATATTTAGCGCACAGATTGCAAACTCTGTTTGCTTATTTTAGGGTCCCACATTAAGAAGTTTGTATCAAAGTTTCACTCTCCTAGAAACAAGAATAATAAAAAAAATTAATCGTCTAGCTCCAAATTAGGAACATACTGTACGTTACTGTCACAATGCAAAACGTTCATCTGTAGAAGGTTTAATCACTTTGAAAAAATTCAATCGTCACTGGTTTTGTTTTAGATTTTATATCCCCTACAAGTACCGGTATAACGTTGTAAAAATTGCAATACTCTTCTTTATAGAGCAGTTTTAAAATTGTTTTTAAACGACTCTAATTGGTTGTTACTGAATATAGAAAACGAGGAAATATACTATATACAACAATACAATAAGCTTTAAATAAATTTTTGTTCACTCGTAATCCACAACAAACTTTCATGGAATCACAGTACACGTTTCGGTCAACAACAGAAAACAATGTTTTCTATGGCACCAATAATGAAACTTTCTGACAATTTTCTGGGGAACATACATCACGTAGTATTAGTCACGACGCAAAGCCCATTGAGTTACAGTTAAGATAATTATAAAAAAAAACAACCTTACGTCATGAATAATTTACCATGACTGAATCACTACAAAATATATCGGAAAGCAGTATAAAAATTAAAATTAATTGACCAGGAACGTCACTTTACCAGAACATATGTTACCATTTAGGTCTCTTTATATAATGTAAAAGAGTGGTAGTATATAAAAATTAAATAAAAACTGAGACAGTCGTAGATTTTTGTTCTTTACACATATGTGTTTTTAACTGCACTCAATTTTAGTTTTGGGCACTTCAGCATGTTTTAACAATTTAAAAATGCACATCCACATTGGGTTTGGGTGTAATTCGAGATGATGACAGGTTTGTGTTGACTTGTTTTATTTACAACAGATATCACTTTGTTGAAGTACGGCACAAACCGATCACTATCTTACATCAATTAAAAAAGCATTTTGAAAATTGAAGATAAACGGGAAAGAGGTTAGAAGCAGAGGAGGTGAAGAATACCGCGAAAAGTGGAATGTGTGCTCCAAAAATGTTTAATTTCATTGCGCTGATGTACACCTAATTATTCTACATAAAATAAACAGGGATAGATAGCTTGACCAATTTAGGACATAAACACATGTGGACCTCCCTGCAGAGAGTAGAAGAACCGGCTGCCTGGTGAAACCTTAATCACCAGATATATGTTCTACTTAAGCCTAGATTACATTTACACGGGCGCCGTGCGATGAAATTGTCCGTACGATTTTTTTTTTTTTTTTTTTTTTTGTTATTGAAAGGAGCTACGGGCTACATCGAGCATGTCTACATAACATGGTGTTAAATCTGTATGATTCCGATTTCGCACGGCCACCGTCTACCTCCGCTCAGACACTGTACGAAAAGGCTATTACAGGCAGTATACGTGCACCGTACGGGAATCGAATTTCAAATGTAGGCCCTAATCTAGGCTTTAGTTATAATCGTATACCTATGTAATTTTTATCATTTCTTGGAAAAACTCATACTTCACATAGGCTTGTACCAAAATATAAATGACACTGATATGTCTTTATAATAAAGTCAATCTATATACAGTAGTTAAGTCACTTAAAATGGTATGGTTTTAGAAACCATAACTCGTGTCAGTCCGCAGTAGACATGATACATCTCCATACATTTATACATCATTTTTTAAACCTGACATTTATTTTAGTATATTACCTGGACTTATCCGAAGTGCTGATGCATCTTGAATCCTGTCATATATCACCTGAACCATTTCGTGAGTGCCTGTAAACAAAACACAAATTCACAGTTCTCAAACTTAAGTATTAGAATTCAATTGAGGATTTTAAGAGTTGCGTTTCTTTTTCACCTGCAGCATTACCAGTATGTTGATAAAAATACCACTACAGTCAGCCTAATAATTCTCTCAAGAATTTTGGTAAAGAAAATGCAAATATATATCAAACTTAAGTATGAAAATTCAATAGAGAATTCTAAGAATAAAAATTGGAAATTGTTTTTATCTTCAGCCTAATGCTGCTGCCTCTATCATTATATGCACCTTATTCACACCAAGAAAATGTTTGAAATAAAGTTGCTCCTGAACCAAAATGTGATTCACGAAGGCATTTGTTCATCATTGAATTTTATGGGAGAAAGTATTTACCTTTGATCATACCACCATACTCCATCATCCACTCTTTCACTTCTTTCATAGCAGCTTTATAATGCTCAGCGCCAAGAGGTTCTCGCAAGATGGCGTCGTATTCCTCACCACTGTATCTGCCAGAGAGAGCCAGGAGACTGGACTTGAGACCTGAGAATTTTTCTCGAAAAACATCCAAGCTGATTGCTGTCTCTTTTAAATGTGCATAATTATGATTTCGATATCTTTTAACTCGACCAATCTCGGCTTCTTTCGATGTATCGCTGTCAGAGGGGTTGTCCCATGCTTTGGACTTAGTCCTCAGTGTTGTGATGTTCCTCAACAAAAACACAGTCAGTGTGATGTCCAAATCACCAACAGTTACTGATGTGGAGGGATTCCCAGAAGGATACAATTGGTCTTTTTGCTGCTTATTAAATACTGACAATCTATACAGTTTTTTCTTGATATTACCATAACCAAGCACCCCACATAACAGCCCCGTGTTGGGGTCAAATATATAGGGGTACTTTCTTGTCAGCTCTTCCTGAAGAACATGTTGCAAGACCGACAGGGCACGATCAACAATTAAAATGCACAAACGGAAAAAATTCTCCTGGTCGGAGCCGTTGTATGACTCTATTGCTGTTGCCATGGTACTGGTATCTGTCACTTCTATGTCTTTCTCTGCCTTCTCTGAAATTGAATATAAAATGGAAATTCAGTGCATCAATTTTTTAAACAAATAAACTTCCAGTATGTTAATGTGAAGAGATGGAATGCAGCAAATGAAAATAGAAGGGAGAAACAAAGACGCGTGTCCTAAATAAATGGGGCATAAAATCACAGGCTTGCTGAATGCAGAAACAGAATAAACGCTGGCTGTAAACGTTTAGGAGCAGGGCGTATGATGAGAATAAAGAGCGATGTAGTTCTTATTAGCATGTGCATTTGTACACTTCGTATACACTTGCCCAAAAAAGTTAAGAAACATCGTTATTTTTAATGGTTATAAAATAACTGAGCTAAAGCAAATATTTTAGGCAAATATTGAGGATAATGCAATCCACATTCGTTACACCAAAAGGATATTCCATTTTTATGCATTATTGGACCTTAATGCTTTCAGATCAGTGCTAGGTCCAGTTCTGTGGAAAAATTCTTTTTGTTCTGAGACCCTTTAATGCATCGATTATTCATACCAAGGCACTTTTCTGTCAAAGGCTGCCATATGATGTTGTTGACATTGCGTCATAAAATATTTTTTCAGCGTTAATTTTTCATCTGATATTCTCAATATTGTTCCCTTTGACTGATATATCCGAGTCACCAGAGCCTTGCTATCAAGTGTTAGTACCGTTCATATTGAGTTCTATAGTTTTAAGCGATATTCACAGAACAATGGCATTCAATTGTTAGGTGACCCAATGCGAACTTGCTCTATCGACCAGGAAAATCATACAACGGTATTGAGATTATGCGCTTTGAAATACCTTTTGTGTGGCTGCTAACGTGCTCAACACAGGCTGATGTTTTGTGCACGTGATTCAGGTGAGAAAACAAAATGCTGCATGGGAGCTTAGATTGGTTAGTTGATCCCCATCTGAGCGAGTTTCTACAAATTGGATTAAATTATTTCAGTTTTTTTAAATAAAATAGAGCAGTTATAGAAAATACTACAATACTCAGATAAGTTCCGAACCACAAAAAAAGTGGTAATATGTTTAACCGCAGTTGTATCTGGCATAACAGGGCAAGGAATCAAGTCTAAAGAATATGGTCTAATTAATTGTAAAATTGACATTTGTTATCAGGAAAAAATAGAAAACGCAAATTAATGCATCTCGATCGTGTCAATGAATTGTTCTTTGTCAGAGAAGAATTTAATCACTTGTGTTATATTATGAGAATAAAGTAAAAATTCTTCATTTTACAGCCAATATTGACAAGTAATATTACCTCAAACATTTTCATAGCTGACATAAATCGTAAACCCACCAACACAGACCAATACCTATATTGAGAGTCACACCACCCTGCTTATCAAAAAATGGGGATTGTAAGGACGATAATCTAAAGGTGAGACCTTGGTGAAGAAAAAAAAACACCAAGGCGATTGAAAGAGAGAAAGTAGAAAGAGCTCTGGGAAACTGTGGATATATATACGTAATGGGCACTAAGAGAAGGTAGGGAGATGGACAAGGGACAAAAACAGAGAAGTAACCAACCGAATGCACGTGACAATGAAGAAAAATATTTAATTAAAAAGAACAGTGTATTGTGTTATCCTCCATCGGGAGTGTCTAAAGTACAACACCAGCATGAATAACAAGGCATGTCGTGTCAGTCGTAGTCCCAAAGACACCTAATACTGCAACGAAAAATGTGGGGTAGTCTATTACGTGGAGTGTGAAGGATAAGGGGAGATAAACATACGTGTGTGTGGAACTCAGAGGCTGAGAGATAGCAGAACATTAAAAATCAATCAACAAAAGAGACAAGTTAATGATGAACCAACATCGGAAATAATCTGCAAAAAAATCAGATTGACACTGTATTGACAGTGAAAATACAACAGAAAGCCTGGAAGCCATACACATCAAGAAGACGGGGACCAGACTCAACAGAAATGATGTGGCCATCCTCCCGGACCTATACTATCCTTTTATTAAGACAGTAGGTGGGGGATAAGGAACTCCATGATAGAGGTTATTCACCTGCAGGCCCCATTCCCTAATGGAAATGCTCTAAAGACATCGAAATATTGCAGGTAACATCACTTGTAATTATAAGCTACTGACTGAAGACAAATTACTTTATGCTTTGTCCTTGGTGTTTTCAAATGAAGGACTAAAACAGATCCATCGTGTACTATTATTTTTTATCATTGCTTTATTAGTGTCAGTAGTAGTGGTGTATGAAAAGTTTATTTTGTGTAAGATGTCTCCATCTCATTTACCATTTCAAATTAGACTTACCACGTTGTACTAAATAAAGCAAAAGTTCGTGTTGTTTCGGGTTAAGACAGCTGGACATAATCGGAAACAGACACAGCTAAGGAGATAATAATCACAAGGGTTAGAGAATTCATCTTGTTACAACACGCTGAAGTGGTGTGATTTTTTATTTCTTATACAGTGAATGCAAATTCCCGTGATATTTAAATCATTGAATCATATTTTTCCAAGGTTTCTATTGCATGTGATATTGCATTTGATCGCACAATTTAAGTTAAGAAGACTAAGTATTGCCAAGGAGCAATTCACACTGACGTCATATCTTGATGAGTCAGAGGCATTCAAACCAATTCGCTCTAGAGGGGGGTTTGCTCTATTGAAACTTCCTTTGACTACGAAATTATGGGTGTCGTAGATGCGAACCATTTAAGAACCTGAGAGAAAGAAAAAGGAATTACATTTCTGTAGAGCAGTCTTTTTGTTGCAGTCCCATTTTTGGTTTAAAATGTATATAACACTAGATAACCCTAAATAACCAATGAGGCATCATTTCAGGATCATAATAAAATGACCTGCCTCAAACCAGTTATAAATCTAAAAAACGTGTTGTCTAGTTCTGTTGGGTCGGAGATGCAAAAGAGTTATAATTATTACAACATAAATAATTTACTTACAAATAGTATAAAAGGTGGGAAAAGATTACTAGAAAAGGATCTTAATTTTTTGAGCCAAGGTACTGAGTATATGTAGGACCTACTTTTCTACATTGGCTTCAAATAAACTTACAATGTTTACAATGTTTGTTTTGAAAAAAATAGTAATATATAGATGCATTAGTAGGTCATCTTAGATATAAGGTATAAGCCTCATAGTGTACCTTTAAAACTTCAAACGTTCAGCGGCCGATTTCACACCCAATTCTCGAAAAATATTCATCAAGTCAAATTCGTCTCTATTCCGCAGATAAAACCAACTTTTGCAGGTTTCCAAGTACAGTTCACGTGCTAAACTCAAGTCCTATTTTACATTAAGTCTTGAAAATGACGTTTGTCCTTGAATTCCGTGAAGAGCTTGCCCTGGGAAGGTGAATAAAATGGCGCCCGTCGAAAGTTGTCAGGTGATGTTGTTGACATAAAAAATGCTGCGTCATAAAATATTTTCGGTTTCGCACCCTCCGTGTATATTTCCAAAATCGATTCCTTTGATCCAGTAATATGCGCTATTTCTATCTTAGCATCAAGCTCTTGTGTCATATACACTTATCTGTTCATTACTAACATATCAGTTATCGAACTTTCGTGATTTCGAGCGATATTTCGAGCGATATTTGCCTTATAATAACACGGTATTGCTAGGTTGACCCAAAGTGAACTTAGTCAATTGAATCGCTTGAATGAAAGGCATGCAGCGGTATTGACATTACGTGTTTTGACAATAGAACCTTTGTGTGGTTGCTGCTGTATTCGACACAGATTGAGTGTGGAATAGCGGGTATCAATGCCTCATAAAATATATTTCAACGAGTTTGAATTTAATGAATTAAAGTAAATTAATTTCTCCTGGCTAAGATACTGGTTTCTCAGGAAGGTATAATTTTGTTGTGATAAGTAGTGCTGTGCTTGTGGCATTTAGGGCTGTATTCCTGAGCGCTCAGGCAGGAACGTCACAACTTAATGTTTTAAATTTATTATAATTGTTAAAGAAAACCTGATCAAAGTTAAATGAGAGAATAATGAGATGAGACCCCACCTTTACCCCACATACTCCCCTCCCTAACCTTCGTCCAGTTCAATTTGTATCAGTGAGTGTCGGGTCAGAGAGCTTAAGAGAAATGGTTTGTAAAAGAAGGACAGCATGAGGTAGTGTAGTAATTCATTAATTTCCTACATGAACTCTGATTTAAAAAATAAACATTTATTAATTACGTGTTTTAACTTAAAAGTTTTTAGTTTTTTAAAAGAAAAAAAGGAACAAATCTGTATATATAGTAGTCACTCATTTACACTGTATTTTTCCAAGAAGTTATAAGAGAAGGAGTAGAAACGGGACATCAATTATCTCTCTCGTCCAATCAGATCGCAGCGTTCTTTTCAAAGCGGCGTCCTTTGAAATTGGATCCTCGTAACTGGTCTAATCCCTCGCGTGGCTCAAGACGGAGAAGATGAACTAGTGCGCCTACTTCTTGATTTATTCATTTTTAATGCGAAAATTTGGAAGTTACACTTAGAAAAACGCCAAGCCGAGCGATATAAAGGTGAGTGAGACTTGATAGTATGCTTTGAGCATCGTTTTATGTGCAGACGGTGTCTGTCAGTCAAATTTGCCTGTGCAGAAACCAGTGTTAGCTCGTAGATCTGAGGCCGATTCAGCNTGCATTGTTTACATCTCGTATCTGAGTCGAGAAGCCGCGTTATTTCAAACTGTGTCAAGATGGCTGACGCCCGGGGTTCGAAAGTGGACGGTGAATATGATTCTTTTTTTCGATATTGATTAAGGCCATTTACCTGCCATTTTATGCTTTACCCATAGCAATTGTTCTCAGATAAGTTAAAAAAGAAGCAATCCATGCACTAAAAAGGCGTTTTTAATCCTATTTTTTGTCCCTTTAAGCACGTGCGCCATTACATTACATCATTGTGGTATTACATGAATCAACCCTTTAGATGATAACCATTGTTTCAAATAGACAACTTTTCATCGGACTTTTTCAAAATGGCGGGTCCCTAAATTGGTAAGAGACAGTTGGGTGACAGTTTGGGACATTTTTTGGTAATTTTAACGTGATGTTTGCACATAATTTATGATTTTCTGGTTAGTTAAGCACGTGCACCATTACATAAAGGCTGGGTCACACTGCGCTTGCGACCTTTTTGCAACCTTTATGCAACCACAAAATCTGGCGGTCGCTTGCGATCACTTTGCAAGCTAATTAAGAAGCTGTGGCCAATTTTGATCGGCAAGCAGTCGCAAACCGGTTGCAGTATGGTATCTGCAACCTCTTATAGACCGTCTTCAAGTTATAAATAACCAGTCGCACATTGTTTGGCGACCGATACACAACCTGTCTGCAACCACTTGGTGCCCGATGACCGGTTGCAGTACTGTGGCAATCGCTTGTCAACTGGTAGCAGCAAGGTCGCACAGAATATATATGTTGCCAACTTGTGACAGTAGCTGCTTTCCCATGAATTCCCCTCTCAAAAGTCAAAAATTTTCTAGTAAAACGACTCCTTTTCAAAAAGACGGGAGTGCTATAATCATTGACTTTGTTTACCTAAGAAGTAAAACGAGTAAAAAAAACATTTGATGAAAGAACTTCGACTTGAAATCAGGAACTTTGCATTTCCTTCCTAAAAAATAGAGCCAACAATTTTTTGTGAACTTTTGTAAAGCCTACACCCTCACCTAGCGAAACCAGTACTGTAATAAAAACATAAACTTGCACACGTTTTGATCCTTATTAATCTCATTATACACTTTAATATTTCTTGGTCAAATACTTGGTCTCTTTGAGGTCGCAAGGCCTGTGCAGTTACGGTCACACTGAACAAAAAACCCCTTTGCGACTTGTAACTGTCACCGGTTGCAAAAAGGTCGGCGACCGGTTGCAACAACTCGACCTGTTAGCAACCTTATGCGACCACTTTAAAACCTATGGCAACCTCCTTGCGACTGAGGTTGTAAAGAGGTTGCCAAAAGGTTGCAAGCGCAGTGTGACCCTGGCTTAATGCTGCAACGAAAAATGTGGGGTAGTCTATTTAGTGGAATGTGAAAGATGTGGTGAGATAAACATACATGTCTGTGAGACTCAGTGGCTGAGAGTTAGCAGAACATCAAAAAACCAGTCAACAAAAAAGACAAGTTAATGATGAACCAACATAGGAAATAATCAGCAAAAAATCAGATTATTGACAAAACCAAGGTATTGACAGTGAAAACACAACAGAAAGCCTGGAAGCCATACACATCAAGAAGACAGGGACTAGACTCAACAGAAATGATGTGGCCATCCTCCCGAACCTTTACTATCCTTTTATTAAGACAGTAGGGGGGGATAATAAACTTCTGGATAAGGTTATTCACCTGCAGGCCCCATTCCCTAATGAGAATGCTCTAAAGACATCGAAATATTGAAGGTACCATCACTTGTCATTATAAGCTACTGACTGAAGACAAATTACTTTATGCTTTGTCCTTGGTGTTTTCAAATGAAGGACTAAAACAGATCTTTCGTGTACTATTATTTTTTATTATTGCTTTATTAGTGTCAGTAGTAGTGGTATATGAAAAGTTCATTTTGTGTAAGATGTCTCCATCTCATTTACCATTTCAAATTAGTCTTGCCACGTTGTACTAAATAAAGCAAAAAATCGTGTTGTTTTGGGTTAAGACAAAGCTGGACATATTCAGAAACAGACACAGCTATGGAGAGAATAATCACAAGAGAAAAGAATCCCTCTTGTTACAACACGCTGAAGTGGTGTAATTTTTTTATTTCTTATTACACTGAATGCAAATCCCCGTGATATTTAAATCATTGAATCATATTTTTCCAAGGTTTCTATTGCATGTGATATTGCATTTGATCGCACAATTTAAGTTAAGAAGACGAAGTATTGCCAAGGAGCAATTCACACTGACGTCATATCTTGATGAGTCAGAGGCAAGCTTCAGAGGCATTCAAACCAATTCGCTCTAGAGGGGGGTTTGCTCTATTGAAATTTCCTTTGACTACAAAATTATGGGTGTCGTAGATGCGAACCATTTAAGAACCCGAGAGAAAGAAAAAGGAATTACATTTCTGTAGAGCAGTCTTTTTGTTGCAGTCCCATTTTTTGGTTTAAAATGTATATAACACTAGATAACCCTAAATAACCAATGAAGCATCATTTCAGCATCATAATAAAACGACCTGCCGCAGACCAGTTATAAATCTCAAAACCGTGTTGTCTTGTTCTGTTTGGTCGGAGATGCAAAAGAGTTATGATTATTACAACATAAATAATTTACTTACAGACAGTATGAAAGGTGGGAAAAGATTACTAGAAAAGAATCTCAATTTTTTGAGCCAAGGTACTGAGTATATGTAGGACCTACTTTTCTACGTTGGCTTCAAATAAATTGAAACTTACAGTGTTTTTTTAGATGAAAAAATGGGTTATCTTTGAAAATAATTATATATCAATGCATTGGTAAGTCTCATCTTAGATATGAGGTAAAAGCCTCATACTGTACCTTTAAAAATGCAAGCGTTCAGCTGCCGATTTCATACCCAATTCTCGAAAAAAACTTCATCAAGGCAAGTTCGTCTCCACTCCGCAGATAAAACCAAAGTTTGCAGGCTTCCAAGTACAGTTCACATGCTTAAGTCAAGTCATATTTTCCATTAAGTCTTGAAAATGACGTTTGTCCTTGAATTCCGTCAAAATTTTGCCCAGGTTAGGTGTATAAGATGGCGCCCGTCGAAAATCGTCAGGTGTTTTTGTTGACATAAAAAGTGCTGCGTCATAAAATATTTTTTAGTTTCGCACCCTCCGTGTATATTTCAAAAAGAGATTCCTTTGATCCAGTAATATGTGTTATCTCTACCTTAGCACCAAGATATTACAGTATGTCATAAACACTTATCTGTTCATTACTAGCATTTCAGTTATCAAACTTTGCTGATTTCGATCGATGTTTGCCTCATAATAACACGGTATTGCTAGGTTGACCCAGAGTGAACTTATTCAATTGAATCGTTTGAATGAAAGGCATGCAGCGGTATTGACATTACGCGTTTTGACAATAGAACCTTAGTGTGGTTGCTGCTGTACTTGACACTGGGACATAAACCAAGGCGTGGGGTACGTGAGTGTGGAATAACGGGCACCAGTATGTGTCTGAAAGCAACTCTTCATAAAATATATTTCAACGAGTTTGGATTAATGAATTGGAGTTGAATTAATTTCTCCTGGCTAAGACACTGGTTGCGCAGGAGGCTATCGATTTGTTGTGATAAGTAGTGCTGCGCATGCGCCATTTAAGGCTGTATTTTTAAGCGCTCAGACAGGAACGTCCTGTACACCTGAATTTTTAAAAACTCTATATATATTTGTGAAAGAAAAACTGGTCAAAGTAAAATGACAGAATAGTTAGATGAGACCCACCTTTACCCCATATGCTGCCCCGCCCAACCTCCATCCCGTTCAATTCGCTAAATGTGAGAGTGCGTTCACAGCTCTGAAGAGAAATGGTTTGTAAAAGAAAGACAACATAAGATAGCGTAGTGATTATTTTATTTCATACATAAACTCTTATTTTGAAAATAAATATTAAAATTGCGTGTTTTTTACAAGCTATGTAACAATATATTACTGTAGAATGTAACAAATGATCGTCACGCTATTATTCAAGTTTAATGTTCGCCACATTTCCGCACTCGAACGAACGTCACTGCTCCGTGCTGCATGTCTATATAGAAACGTGATATCCCATAGTTCATAGCACCATGTCTTTTGTCACAATGAGCGCCAAAACCAGAAGGAGGAGAAAACTGGCATATGAAAGCTGTGCGGTACCTGAAATAATTGAAATATCTGATTTTAACCCACGGTAAATAACCCAGCAGGCACACAACGTTGATTCAACGTTGAATCAACGTTGAGTCTCAACGTTGAATCAACGTTGAATTTATGTTTGAAAACGGAAGTTTGTGTCAACGTTGAAAAGTCAACGTTGAATCAACGTTGAGAAGTCAACGTTGAATCAACGTTGAAAAGTCAACGTTGAATCAACGTTGGCAATTCAACGTTGAATCAATGTTGGCAATTCAACGTTGTTTCAACATTAGAAATCTCAATTAACGTTGATTATATGTTGATTTAGCATTGATTATATCTTGATTTAACATTAAATAAAAGTTGAGACAAATAGCATTTTCAATGTCTTTATTTTGTCACTGCATAAAAGGAAAAATGCTGCTAATTTAAGTAGTTAAAATATACATAGTTTACAACATAGCAATAATAAATAAAAAACTAAGAACAACACTTTTTTTTT